>OX235279.1:172324038-172724317 GCA_944472155.2 Trichobilharzia szidati
ATTTTATTCACCAAATCATTAGTTCATGAGCGTGGCAGGAGTAAACGACTTTGAGGTCGTCAGCATATAGGAATGATTTACCTGAGGTGAAGCAGTCGCAAATGCTGGTAATGTATACTGTAAATAAAAGTGGACCTAGGACACTACCTTGCACAACCCCACTTGTGATCTGCCTAGGATGAGACAATACAGATCGAACCTTGGTTATTTGTACCCTGTTGCTTAGAAACGATTTCAACCGGTTCAGTAATGGATTGCGAATCCCACATGAATACAGCTTCTCAAAGAGAATACTGTGAGATACCATGTCAAATGCCCTAGATATATCGAAGTAGAGAACAACAACTAGCTTACGTGCTTCGCTACTACTAGTGATGTAGTTGAAAAAGTCGAAGTGGCAAGTAACGAAAGACCTATTTTCGAAAAATCCGTGTTGAGACCTTGTAACAAGATCTTCCCTAAGTAGATAGTCTGACAACTGATCTTTGACAACTTTCTCCATGACTCGCGAGACAACTGGGGTTATATTTATTGGTCTGTAATTGCGGACGTTCGCCTTATCACCGGATTTATAGTGTGGAATTATGTAGCTAATTTTCCACTCATTAGGGTAAGTGCCAGTGTCCATAGATATCGAGAAGAATTTAAGAAGTAGTAGGGGTATACCACACCCACTGTTTTTGATAATTATAGAAGCAAGGCCATCTGGTCCCGTGCTAGTGGAAGGTTTCAGGCTTTTAACTGCTTGTTCTATTAATTGGTCGGTGAACACTATGCTTCCGAGGAAAGAGCTAGTAAGAGGGCCGGTTTCACCAGGAATGCGCGTTTCTAAACTGAAGTTTGCAAACCACTCACTGAATATTTCACAGATGGTGGCAGGCACATTGTAGATATGTTGTATAAATGGGTGTTTACAAGGAATGCATGACACCTCTACAGGCACAATAAGTTAGGTTATAAATTACCATCGTGAAGCATCGTAAATTAAAACTTTTTCGAAATTTTCGATTGTTCAATTATTGTACAAGCAATTACGACGGATTATCATAAAAGTTAAACTCCGGACCCTTCACAGTGAACACTGCATAAATATCGGTAAGTGCTATTCCCTCACACAATTAAAAGGTATTCCAGGAGAAGAATAGCATCCTGAGAAACTGCAGTAGTGTTTTCCAGCTATTCTGAACTTATTCCTTTGATGCACTTTCTTATCAACAGTTTGCAGTATTCATAGTGACTTTAGAGAAAACTTTATTATATCTTCAATTTCACCAACTGTCCCTTCAAGTACAACAGCATGCAGTAACTACATACACTCAAGCATTGTAACCTGAACATCACCAGATCCCTACAGATAACTTGTTTCATAATAAATGCTTTTGAAACATGAGCCATAAGTACACCTTCCATGTCATTCATAGTCACAAGTAATTCATTAAGCACCTCAGAATATGTTAGTGATGTGAACATGAAAAGTTATTAAGACTGATATAACTTAAGTAACACGTCTAGTAGTTGTAGGGCATACCTGCGAGCTACTATTCTACAGAAAGGTGATTCCAATTTGAAGCAGTCTGGCATTGTAGAAGCACCATCTATACTATTCTTCTGGCACAAATGCACAATGATATCAAGATAATCTGATGCAATGTAATGCACTCAGCAATTACGGTCTCCCGAAATTCTATGTTAAAATGTAAATTTAACTAGTATCACATCTTCAACTGAGCCATTTTAACTAGGAACTTCACAGAAATGGATAAAATCAACAGGAAATTCAGCAAATTGCCTCATTCATCGCATACTCTCTTCGATGTCTAATGGAATATTTCAATCATCACGGTTGATGATAAAAAAGTGTTTGGCATCCTCAAAACGTACATTTAACTTGTGTACGTAGGCTAGTTCTCCTTCATATGTCTCGTTATCATAGAATAACTGCTATGGAAACAACCATTGCCAATAGTTAGTTTTCAACCTTAATATCCTCAAAAAACTAGCAAATAACAAACCATTACGGCTCTAAAACGCGAAGAATAGTCTTTCTAGGCTAAATTTCTGATATACGATGAGTTATTGAAGTAATACATACACTGGGATATCATGACAGGTTCTTCCATTAATACGAACACAGTACTGGAAAATGTTGCTTTTTCGGTTATAGAAGCCTGAAACCAGTTATATATTATCTACTTTCACAAAAATAAACGCTTATAACACCTCCATAGGCGTGAACACGATAACCCATACATTCCCCGATAATATACCACTATAACGTTTATCATCACCCTTCATTGACTGGTGCCATGTTTTTGGTTTGACCGCCGCTAGTTATTTTCCAGCCTGACCAATCCTATGTCAGCTAACATTGCCCGTCGAGGAAGGCGATGAATTGCTAGGCATACGTAACACACGTCCTAACCATCTCAGTCGACGTAATTTCACGGCCTCGTTGATTAATTTCCCCTGCCTACCTAGCACTCGACGCCTAACCTCAATATTGCTCACCTTATTATACCACTTCACACGGGAGATAGAACGCAGGCACCTATGATCAAAGACAGCTAGCCGGCCATTTCATGTCTTCCACTCTCAATGGCCAGGTCTCACAGCCATAAAAGAGGACGGAGCGGACTGCTTAGCAGTACACTCTCCCTTTGGTTGATAGCCAGCTAGATATGACATCTACGCCAGAGACGGCGTGAACTGACATATGCGAAACTAGCCTTTTGTATTCGTGCTGAGATTTCGTCAGCGACCAACCCGTTGGGGCTGATGGTACTTCCCAAGTAAGTGAAGCGGTAAAGGTGCTCTACCACTTCACTTCCTATTTCTAATCTAGGAGTCGGTGTAGTCCAATCCTGTTTTTTTGCTGTTGTTATCGTTGTGATCAGCGACGAGACTAGGCTTGTTGTCATCAGAGCCATAGATAGGTTCATATCCATAGGAGTTTGATAGGTCGTATTATCTGTCCAATGAGCGTTTTTCGCACCAAATTTGTTTTGAAATAAATAAATGAAATAAAGAAGTTCATCAAAAAAGAAGCTGTCGGAGGTCATTATTTTTTTGTCACATCTTTTTGTGAAGATTTTTCCCATTAAGCAAGTTTTTCAAGTCTCCAGGTTGATCCCTGAAACTTCATCTCTCAGTTGTCCCTTTGTAAATTACACCATTTTTTCTCCATCGGGACAACTATATTATTGCTTCCTTTAATTTGTCACTCTATTATACCACTTAGCACGGGAGATAGGACACAGACACCTATGATCAAAGACAGCTAGCCGTTTTCTTTCTTCCACTTCCAATAGCCTTGTCTCACAGCCATAAAAGAGGACGGAGCGAACTGTGCTGCTGAGGATTAATAATAATATATATTTCCTATCAATGTAGGACACACCAGTTGTACAGGCATGGATAAGTATTATTTAAATTACATGAATTTGATTTATAGTGAAATTACATGGTTGCTCTCCTCTCTGACATCAGTTAGTGAGCACATTCTGATAGTTAGTCGTTCAATGGAGCACATAAAGAAATATAGAAATATTGTCTTCGCATTAACAAAAAAAACCCAAGTATGTGTCGGATAAATTACAAATATTTGGGGAAAAAATAAAGCTTGAAGTCAATTCCTCGATATAACTTTGTTGTGTGCGGCATCGTATCTTGTTTTATGTTCAAATTGGGTATTAATTTTAAATGAGTGATTAATTTTTATGATTTTGACATCATTTTTTTGCAAGTAATACCAGATGTGAGTTCAACTGAATGCAGATTAATATTGGTCAATTTCAAGCAGATTTGTTTTACTGCAGTGTAGTCACCCATAGCCGGCCATTTGTCACAGCATGGTTGCTCCGAACGAGTATGTTGATAAGCACGTAGAAAGCTATATAAAAACCATTTTAGATCGTTGACAGTGCTTGTATAAGATGCTGTACAGCGTCTAGTTATGGTGACAGTGGATTTCATCAAGGATGCTGGGCCATTACTAGCCAAACCTTGAGGGATAATATATGAGTAAGTGACTTCAATTGTTTCTCAGCTTCAGTCGGAATGTAGATCAATGCAACTTGGGCGAAGTTCAACAATAGAGTCCGAAGATTGTAAATGTTCCAATGACCTTGTGAATGTTCCAATGACCCTGAACGCATGCTAGTCATTGGTTGACGAAGCTCACCATTATTCTAGCGCGAATAATTGTGCATACTGGTAAGCGACACTGAATTAATTGTCTTCTGGGAACTTTCTTTGAAAAGTTGAAACTGTCTTTGATGATTGGTTGTTATTGGTGTCGAAAGTTTAACTTTGCCTGAATATCTTGTTTCTGTCCAATTACTGGGTGCCAGAGCGAATAACATTTGGGTTTTAGGGATTTATGACACCTAGATTCGCAAAGGGTTTATGCAGCTGATTCTAGATAGAAGTACTGATACACCTACCTATTATTCAGCGTCTAGTGTTACCAGGCACCACCATTCACACAGATGAATGGGCGGGATATAGCCAATTATCGCAATTGGGATATATACATCATAGAGTGAACCATTCGAATGATTCCGTCGACCCTGTCATACTCATGATAATTACATCGAAGGTTTCTGGGGAAGACTTAAAAATAGAATCTGAGCTATCAACGGATCACAAAACGAAGTTATTTTCAGTCATTTGAATGGATATATGTATAGAAATTGGTTTAATTTAAAAACTGAAGCTCCTCTTCCACACACGGCATCCAGTCGACAGCCAGCTGGAGACCACGTCTGCTAGACCAGAAGTGGCGTAAGTTGGCATTTGCGAAACGAGCCGTCTGTATCCGTATCCGTGCTGAGATTTCGTCAGCGATCAACCAATTGGCGTTGGCTGATGCAACTTCTCAAATAAGTGAAGTGGTCAACACGTTCCACAAACCACTTCACTCCCTATCACAGGAAGACTTGTCTCCCTTCTTGTATATGGGGATAATCAGTGACTTACACCAACCCGACAGGACTTCCTCTGATTCCCAGACGCTGCCTAGTACCTCAGTTAATGCAGACAGTAAACTGTCTCCACCGTACTTAAATACCTCTGGAGTCAATCCATCAGGTCCTGCTGCTTTGCCTTGTTTCAGATTAGTGACAGCTTTGGTAACCTCAGTTAGGGACGGAGGACCTGTATTTATATCCCATTCAGGGAGGTGTTGGATGTTTGGCAGGTTGAGCGTGGCTGTAGGCCAATTAAACTGCTCCTCATAGTGTTCTTTCCAGCGTTCCAGTCAGTATATTGTTAATTATCAATCGGCAAAGCAACTTCACATCTCTTGTATGATTTTTTTCTGCCTTACAGATCTCTAAAACCTGAAGGTGCTCCAGAATGGCAATTACAAATATGCTCAAGTAGACCATATGTTGATAGAATGAGTAAGTTGGCGTTTACTGTTTTCTATACCTACCTACCTACCTAATCTCTTTATACGGATGCTAGTTATCTAAGTGATAATCGCATCAAATTGCTTGATCTGTGTCGGCATGTTGCCTCCTAGCGCGGACATTTCTAAGATGCCTTCAGGTTAATGCGAAATTCAAAAATAACTTCAGTCAATAAGAACTAGTACACGTTAATGTAAACATGAAGTTGAACTCGTGGCTGGCTCACTATCCTAATGAATAATACCTTCACATTTGAAACAATAGTTGTAGAGTCTGAAACGATTTGTTTGTGCAGTTTTTTGTTAAATGTTAAAAGTGGAAACATTGTGCATAACTTTTGTTCAGAACTTTTGTTGCCAAACTTTCTATGTTACCAGCAAATATTCTGAGTATTAGGAGACGTCCTGGTCTGCTGTCTTGAAAACACCCGTTGAGATTGCCTTGGCCTGGAATGTGGTCTACCACATCGTGCACATAGGCTAGACAGTTCAATTGTCAACGTTTCCATCCTGTTTGCTATTGCTGGAAGAGCTAATAATACAGGTGTGTCTGCAGTAGACGCAGCCTGAACCGGTTACTCATTACGGTGGATGGGTGGTGACATGATTAGTATATAGACGTACAAATATATATATATGTATATAATATGCAGTCAAAAATAAAAATGATAGCAATATAAATATACAGTTTATAAAGCTAAAAATGTTCGAACGGGCTCACCAATTAATTTGTAGGGGACTTAACAACGAGCTCGGTAACGGTTTAAATATTAGAATAAAAATCTAAGTTAATGAAATAGTATTATAACGGTATATATATTATAGAAAAATACAGCTAACGAGTTCTAGAAATTACTGGTTAATTGTTGATACAGTTAAATTTCGCTTCTATAAATTATAAAATACAATCCACTGAAGCGCTCACTGCTGCAGTCGTGTCTGCTAGTAGAAGCTTGGCACCGGTTGTAACATAGTCTCCGGGTGAGGATGAGAGGTTCCTGCAAAAATCCAAAGGAAACAACACGGTTAGTAGTGTGAAGCAAGTGGACAGTATGGATCAGTGAGAAGATGAATCGTCCAGCAGCACACTGTATTTTAGATAGTACTCCCCCTTCTTGCGAGTTTCACTGTCAGACACTACTAACCATATGTTGTATATCATGATTTGACACCAGTTTTTCCCCTGAAATCTGTAATGATTTGAATATGACATCATGGCAACTTCAAAGAGATTTTATTTTGTATGCCACGAGCATGTGCTGTTAGTAGTCAATTTCGTGGAGCGAAGTAATTGAAAATCCGAATTTTCTTAAGTTAAGTCGATTGCCTGTATATTTGAAACTTCTAAACTGAAGCTATTTTCACCTTTAGAAAAGCACTTTTTCAGCATCCTTTCAGTGATACCATCTACAGTAGGAACCATTTCTTTCCAATAATTTCATTGAAGACTGGATGACTATCAACCCGACATTTCGCTTTTATACTTGAAACTTTCTGTTTAATCTGGTTATATTGTTGCCTTTAGCTGGACCAGCCTTTTTGCGATATCATGATCAAAAGCAAATGGTGTTGTCAATCGAAAGTCTGCGATATTCATCAGAACTTTCCTAAGCAGCAGATTTGTTGCTTAAGTGTCATTTATCTAAAGCATACTACTTCAAGCGCGTGTATTTTCACAATTAGATAATGACAATCCTATACAACTTATGACCAAATGCTTAAAAGTATACAGTGATCATCACTTGATAAGTGCTCAGTTTCTAAAATCTGTTAAACAACCCTAAAACCATCGGGTTGTTTCATTTGAAAACGAATATTAGTCAGATTCTGCTGAGTTAATTTCGCATACATATTCGTCCACCTTGATATCACCATGTTATAACAACCTTTTATGGTGTCCAATAGATAGTTACAATATGCTTTCAGGATTTCATCATGAGCTGACATCGGTTAGAGAGGGATTGAAAAACCTTCAGGGAGTACTGGACAGCTTTCCCAAACTAGGACAACAAAAACAGCTTTCCAATACTCCCTGCAGCTTTCCCAATGCTTTTCTAACCGATGTCAGCTCATGGTGAAATCCTGTATTAGTATCATTATTATTATTGTTCCCTTGGGTTCCTTGTGGAACATAGGGCTTCAACTGCACGTCTTCACTTGCTTCTGTCTTCTGCTGTACTTTCCACCTGCATCCATGTTAGTCCATACTCTTTCAACTCTTCTTCACACGATCTCCTCCATGTCACCCTTGGACGTCACACTCGCCGCTTCCCTTTCGGGTTCCACTCGAGTGATGGCCTGACACGTGATGTCACCCAGCGGCCTCCTTAGCGAGTGTCCAATCCACCTCCACTTTCTCCTGCATATTTGTTGAGCGATTGGTTCTTGTTTTGTTTGTTCCCATAGTTTCTTGTTGGTTCTTGTTCTTTCCGGCCATCTAATCTTCAGTATAGAGCGAAGACAGTCGTTGATAAAGAACTGCAACAGGCTGTTGGAAATATTCTTTGTGACCCACCAAGTTTCTGATCCGTATAGAAGAACTGACTGACTTGACTTTTGTATTGTAAATCCGAATTTTGTTGTTGATGGTGAGTGACGAAGATTTCCAAATTGGTTTCAGGTTGACGAATGTGTTTCTTGCCT
The DNA here is from genome assembly GCA_944472155.2 of Trichobilharzia szidati. Classification (NCBI taxonomy): domain Eukaryota; kingdom Metazoa; phylum Platyhelminthes; class Trematoda; order Strigeidida; family Schistosomatidae; genus Trichobilharzia; species Trichobilharzia szidati. The sequence goes on from OX235279.1 coordinate 172,332,092, forward strand.
TTCCGATTCTCGATTTGACATCCTCGTCCGTTCCTCCTGTAGTTGAGACAGTGCTCCCTAGATAAGTGAATGAAGTAACCTCTTTCAAATCCCTCTCGTTGATGGTGATTGGCACCATGTAGCCAATCATATCCCTACACACCAACACGCACTATGTGCTGTTTTATTTTATTTTATTTGTGACTCACTGACTTAATCACTCAACTTTGAATCGATGGGACTTAGGTTCAAATCCGACTGTAGCTTACTTCAACTTGGGCAGTCAGATAGTATCCTCAATCGGCATACAGTAGTAGTAGTCTGATAAATGAGAAATCTTTGTTCCCTGTTATAGGGTTTATAGGGGGGTCTATCTCGAGTACACTATCCTAACTGCTTAGTAGCAAGTAATATGCTGCAGTGTTGTCATCTTATCCATTGCTTTTTATTGAAGAGAGAGAGAGAGTCTACTGATGCCCATTGTATTTCAGGTAAACGGATTCAACGTCTTTTGGAACAAGATCTTATTTTTTCGGATAAATCAAGTCAGCCTACTGATTCCTCATCAGGTAGTTAGTATAGCATGAATGGTAACATAAACCATAATTTTTTTTTTAAGATATGTTCGCCATATTATTAATTAGTTTTTGTATAGTCTAATCTATTTTTAACAATAGTCTAAATCAGCGTGGCGAATCTGGATGGAGATTCTAATTGAAATAGTTTAAGTAGATTGAAAATCCCCATTGAGTCATATGAAAAAGAGAAGACATTCAGCGAAGAGACTCTTTTCGGCGAATTCATTCACATAGCTGTACAATCGCATTTATATATATATATATATATTTGTGTGTTTGTGTGTGTGTACATGAGGTTTGTCAAGTTTAGATAATTGGTTAGTTAATACAAGAATGATGTAGTATAGAGACAAAGTTAATCAGACAGCAACTAAAGTGAGACTGAGTTAAGAAACTAGATGACGTAATATAATTGGCTAAAATGTTACAACTTAGGTCAGGATAGCAACAGAGGTAATTACAGGTAGAGATTAAGTAGAAGTGAAACTGAGTGAATAAGTTGGATGACGTAACATGAATGACTAGAAACTGAGCGTTGTTCAAGTCAGTAACAGTGGTAGTGAGGTGTAGAAATTGAATCGGGTGGAGGTAGAGAACAAGAAAGTTGAAAATGTAAAATGTTACAATTGAGAAGACAAAATAATACTAATGAAGAGACAGAAGAAAAGATTAGGTAGAATTTACATGTCGGCTAATAAAATAGATTACGTCCATTGCAAGTGTAGTGATTGAACGAACTTCTTCTGTATGCAGAGTTCAGGACTTAGCAAGTGAATCGCCATTGCTTCTGCAGTTTGAAGAAGTCTGATTCGTACACCTTTAGGGAGACTACTTCTTACTCTGTAGACGACTTTGAAGTTTGTTTGCGGTGTAGCTTGGTGTCCGGATTCTATCAGATGTTCTAAGATGGAACTGCGGGGGCATCGATTTTCTCCTTTGTAAAACCATGCTGGTAAATGCTCGGTGATACCTTTGGAAAGCGAGCGCTGGGTACGGCCGACATACCTGGCTCCACACGAGCAGGTGAATTGATAAATGCACATTGATGAGGCCAGCAGCGGTAGCTTATCCTTCACGTTCACATGAATCATAGGTTTTGTGGAGAAGGTTAGTCGCAGTTCAGCTCCTTTCATCTTTTTTTCAATCTTTTGAGATACTGTTTCTCCTTTGTATGGGAGGCAAATGAACACTTTCCTCTTTTCAAATGTTGGATACTTCTCTTTCTCATTTCTTTCTTTGCTGTACTGTAGGATAAAGCCTTTTGGATACCCGTTTTCCTTAAGGCATTTTTCAACAAAGCTAAATTCTTCTTCTATCTTGTTGGGCGAAGATAACTTCCTAGCCCTGTCGTACAGTGTCCTTACTAATCCCCGCTTATAGCTCATAGGACAGAAGCTGTTGTAGTGAAGGTATTGTCCAGTCCAAGTTTCTTCTTTGTAGATGGAATTTTCGACCGTTCCATCGTCTCTTCTTTTTACACTTAGATCTAGGAAATTGAACTCATCGTTGTGTTCGTATTCCATGGTGAATTTAATGTTTGGATGCACCTCATTTAGGCGGTCAAATAATACGGATGCTTGACTCATGTCGTTACAAACAACAAAAGTATCATCGACGTATCGATGGTAGTATGTTGTTCCATTGATAGTGTCACTCAGTCGCGTCTGTTCGAGATAGCCCATGAAGATGTCTGCTAGAATGGGTCCTAGAGGTAAACCCATGACGACCCCATCGATTTGTCAGTAGAATTCGTTATTGAATCTAAATTGGATGTCTTTTGTGCAAAGAATTAGTAGTCGTTTCATCTCTGACTCCAGTAATAGCAATAGATCTGTTTGTTTACAAATGATATCCATTGTTTCCATCACTGGTACATTTGTAAATAAGGCAGTCACGTCGTATGACACCATTAGTTTATTGGATATGTCAACGTGATCGACTTCTTTAGAAAATTGGAAGGTGTCATCCAAGCTATGATTTGAAGATTTTTGTCGAATTGGCTTCAACGAATCAGCTAGCCATCGAGGTAGTTTGTGGCACGGTGAGTTTATCATTGATAGTATGGGTCTTAAGGGCACATTGGCCTTATGGATTTTTGGTAGACCGTACATAAATAAGAGTCGTCCACCCTTTGACTTGAGTTCATTGTAAGTTTTGTTGTCGATCGGTTTCTTGATGAGTAGTTCTTTGAGGCATTTATTCACTTTATTTTTCAATGACGTTGTTGCATCCTTCTTAGTTTTGTCCACCTGAAATTCTTCGGAGTCGTTAAGATTTGTCAACATTTTATGTACATAATCAGTTTTATTCATTATAACAACTCCAGAGCCTTTGTCGGGTCTAAACATGACGATGTCATCATTTTCACATAGTCTCCTTGGTGCCGCTCTATGCTCCTCAGTAAGCATATTTTGTTTTTCGGATGGTGATGTGTGGTATTGGTTGGCTATATCAACCAGTTTGGACTTTAGCCATCCTCGTTTGTCTTTGTCCACAGGTTGCAGGTCAGCAAGTTGATATTATAAGTATTCAAACTGCGTTTCTGTATCTATACGGTTTATGTGCTTTTTAGGGACGTGAAACTTGAATCCCAAGGATAAAGCTTCTAATTCAATTTTGCTTAATTGTAAATTTGACAGATCACAAAAATAACGTTCAGGTGCTTCTGGGAAGTCTTCAGTTAACTTTTCCTTGACTAATGCTTTTGTCAGTTAGTTTTCATATTCTTTTGCAGTTCTGGACTGTAATTCTTTACCGAAGTTCATGAATTTGAGCCAGCAAATAATATTTAGGTCATTTATTAAGGTATCATAAGTAGCCAGATGACACTTCAGATTGGAAAAATATTTGTACGAGGATTCAATATGAGACTTTGTTATCCGACGAAGGTTCTTTTGGGTAGGAGGGAGTTTAGATGTTCGGAGTTGTTTCAAGAATTGTCGTGGGAAACAACCTGTTTGCAGACATTGTTCGTAGAACTTGATCTTTGTCAACTCTCTTGATATTCTGCATCGCAAAGTCACTACCTGATTCAGTGACCTAATAGTTTTGGCAGGGAGGCGTCTTTTCAAAAATTTCATACATTTGGTTCCCTTGATAAATTTCCATAGAGAAAGAAAGACCAGATTTGCAATACAAAATGATATCATTCTATTTCACATTCTTTTTCATATTTAATAAGTTTGACTGACTGACTAGTGTCAGCGCAGAGCTTGGCGCAGATGTGCAGTAGTTCGAGTTGCTACATTCTCTCCTTGTAGCACAGAAAGAAACAGAAGGGAATAAAGAGCGACTGAAAGAGAGGTAGTAAACAAAAGTTCCAGTGAGGGGAAAGGAATATGGAAGAACAGTAGATTTTCATTGGATGTGATAAATTACAAAGAGTGAATGTATCTGCACCATCGAGAACGACTTTGAGCTATGTCAACGATTGCCTCCAACCATTGGTTTTCACCATCCTGAGGACCTCAACCAGACAGCAGTTTAACATGTCTCTACGTGGCTGGCTGGATGGCTTTAACTTTTGTGGATTTCATTGACTAGTGAAGCCATGTTTTGGTTTGACCACCACTAGCTCTTTTCCAACCTATGGCAGCTAACACTGCCCGTCGGGGAGGGCGATGACTAGGGATACGTAAAACATGTCCTGACCATCTCAATCGATAAGTAATTAATAATTATATTTGTATAACACACAGAGGTTCAGTGTTAATAACTGCACAACGTTTCGAGCTCCGGTTTCTGCTCCAACATGACCATGTCATCACATTGATGTGATTATGAATACTGTTGTATCATACTGTGTCACGTCAAATAAACTTATTTAGTATCGAAGATGTTTTTCTTGGACATATTAAGGCAGTTTGAATCTTCGAATAACTAATTCTTTAGCTATATTCATATCTCTTTACTTCGCCTCCTCTTTGAGTTTGGACTAACAAAAGTGCATTAGTTCAAGTTGCTACTGTCTGAATAAACTTGTAGAGGATTTTTGAAATGCAGCTATGTGAATTACTTTCATATGGTGTTCTCTTATTCAACTGAGGATATGTTTCGGCTGAGTGAGTATTGTTCTTGAATGGAGGATAGTCATGCATGACGTAATCGAGAGCTACAAAAAACCGAATGAACCTTTGATTTTGTTATAATTTTGTGGATAAAGGGAATATTTTTATGTTCATTTTCCCTTATTACTGTTACTGTTATTATTATCATTATTAATATTCACAGTATTTTTATCCCTGACCACGAATACCTTTCTCACCTATTTATTACATGTATAAAAGTGTGCACGTGTTAGTGAATTAGATCACTTCATTCTAATGTGCGTCGGTGGCACAGTGGTTGGGACTCTCGCCGACCATGCACATGGTCCGAGGTTCGATCCCCTGCCGACGCACACCCGATATCTATGGTTGGCCTTTAAAATTTGGGCTACCGATATCCATACTGAAAATACGGTGTGGCATCAAGTTGTAACTAAAATAAATAAAATTGCTTTGGTTTTTTCCTATGCTAACTAAGTTCCTTGACAATACACCTAATCTTAGTTTCGAATACTATTTAGTTTCTTTTTCCAGACGCTGATTCTGAAGGTTTGTGCAATAATGTTCTTCGTAGTGAATTAACATCTCCTTTTACAAATCCTACTTCACATGAATTATTAGTTTGGAATCGTAAACAATTATCATATTCAGATGTAAGTTGTGTATCTTTTTTGTTTTGTTTTCATTCCTTTGTGTTGGATGCGTACGTCTTCAGGATTTAAGCTTGGAAGTGTTTCAGTAGCGGTGATATTAAAAAAAATTTATTACCAGAGGTAATTGCTTACCGTACCCCTCAACCTCCTCTCTTTCCTGGGCTTACCAGTGACTAGCTGAGGTTAAGAAGACTGTCTCAGTTAGGAATTGAACCCGGACCGAGTTTAGCCCGACATTCAACCATTTTGGACCACTGATCCAATTTTTTGTCTGAATGTTAACCAAAATATCACTGTAGATGAAAATACACACGAATGAATGCCTAGAATCCTGAAAGAATGGTACAGAAAGACACACACCATATGACAGACACTCTGGTAATGCTCCAATGTTTTGTTTACTCACACTACAGAATTCACACGTTCTGCATGATAGTTACTTTTGTGTCTTATTGTTATCACTTTTTTCATGGTTGTAGTGAAATTAATGACTTCACTAGAAACTTTGTCTCCTTTTGCTGAATTAATGTTTCAGTGTGTGTATGTATATAAGGCCAATTTTGTTTGCGTTTGAGGAAATAATTAGCGGTGATTCAAGGTGAAATAAAAATATGTGTCGTGATAGGATTCTAACCGGAAGCCTTTGGATTGCTAACCCCAGGTTAAGGATGACACCCTGTAATCATCATAATGTAGTAGTAATGAGAAAATCTACTGTTCGAATCCTGCCACCGACCAGATTTTCATTTCAGCTTTATTCATTAAACGTTACCTGAATAGAGTTGTCTTCTAATCGATGAATATCTCGAATATTCTCGCTATCACAATAGAGAAATTTGTACAGACAGTTCCACCGGATTGTTTCATCGTACAAAAGTTTTGTTCTTCACTAGTTATAAGTCCTGTTGAATGTGTGTACTAAGAATGCGTCATACGCAAGCTCTGCTTGCTGATCACTGTTTTTCAACAATCCCTCAGTACATAAATTTTGATTTTCATGATTCTTGCTGGTTCGAAACAACTTTTAATTTTCTCGAATTGGATTCTTTATTCAAAATTTTACAAAACTTTCCCAGAACAAAATATTTAGAGCGAACAATTGTGGTTTCAATAAATTCTTCTTCAGGCTCTGTAATTATAAATCCATTAATTTAAGCATACAATAGCCAGCCAGTAAAGGCAAATTAGAATCATATCAGAAAGTGTATTGTGGAACATGTATAAGATGGGATGGAACAATAGTCAGATAATTTTTTAATATGCATGGTCAATGAGAACATGGGACAAAATCAGATGAAGTAATTTAATTTAATGATGTGTGCATATATATAAATATAGTCAACAGAAAATACAGGTTTCGAGAGTGTGTGTAATCAGGGTGTGTGAGACAATATGACAACAACATGACAACATTTTAAGTTAAAAAATTTTTTGTTTCCATGCTCATTTTCTGCACACCTGTAATTGGCTATAATCCCGTGTAACTTTGTTACTAAGGCTCTTGTAATCTATATTTGCACCTCCTGATTCCCATCTCAAGTTGAAAATTATTATTTTGTTTCCACGCTCATTTTTACACACTTGATATCCGTTCTAATCCTGCGTAATTTTGTTTCTAAGCCTCTCGTAAAACCATATCTAGTTGGAAATAGTTGTCACCTTTTATTCGCCGTCATAATTATGTAGAATTAAACAAGAATTGTCTCCATGTAAAATTATGTATTTAAATGCGATTGTACAGCTTTTGAAAATGAAATCGCCGAAAAGATCGACATCTTTGCTGAACTTCTTCTTCTTCTCAATATGAAAATAAACCAACGAATGGGGCGGACTAGACATAAGTTCAAGGTTGAAAATAACGACAGTAAGAATGATTGTAAAGTAATAACGATGATATGATGGTGTAAAATTACAAGCACTATTGGTGAATGATTGTCAAATAATAATAATGATAATGAATATAATGAAGTGGAATGAACAAGATTTTGTAAATACGATAGCAAGTTAGAAAAGCACTACTTAAACCTAAGGTAATAAAATCATAAGAAAGGTCATGAAATCATAAAAGTCGAAAATGAACGATTGTCAATGAAACAGAGGAATAGAAGAAGAAAAGAAAATTGTGAAAGGAATTTATAGTGTTAATGGAGGATTTGTTGGTTTTATTGTAGGCCAAGGTAAACATAATGGTTGAATATACTTCTTCTGTATGCAAAGAAATGGTCTTCTGGTATTAAACTTTTCCAGTCGAAAAGACTTATTCCCTCCTCTTATAAATAATCAAGATAAGAATGCATGGTTAACACCATGTTGTGAAGAATTAACTGAACGTCTCCCACTCTAATTCCAGTTGGTTGTGAATATTCCACTGTACCTCCAGTTGTCGATTATTGTTATCTTTCTAGTCTAAACAAGAAAGTATACTTCTTTTTCTTCGTTTCTCAGGATTACTTTAGATCAAGCCAAATTAAAGCTTCCACCTATTTGCCGTTACAACACCAAACAAGCATATATATATATATAGACAAACAGCTGTGAGTCAAGCGTTATATGCATGTTCCAGAACGTTTTTAGTCTAATAATATCCCCGTGATTGTCAGCTTAGTTAGTGTGATGATTCCACCCACCATTGTCCAAACATTGCTTCAAATATCCCGAGAGTAACTTTGATGCATTTTCCATTTTCAGCCAGGATACTTTTGTTACCTTAATTTTTTCGCAAAAGAGACTAGTGCACATTTTCTTTCTCCTTCAGAGTATAGACAGATTTGTTTTGTGTTTTTTTATTATGGTTTCGTCTGCTGTAAATATTCCTTCAAAAGGGTGGTGCTAAAATTTGTTCTCCTGTAAATAACGCTTAGAAACAAACAGTGTTAATCTCTTTGTGTACTTTTTCACTTTCTCAATGTTTCACATCTGTTTTTCTTCCCTTTAAGGTACAAAAATTAGCTGCACATTTTGGTCTAGCGAATCCATGCTGTTTAATTCATCGCCTAGCTGTAATAATTGGCAATCTTTTTGTCTATAAGAATTGTGATCTCTCTGAAGTCATTCTGCTCATCAAATCAATGTTCAATGAATTCCATATTGAATTAAAACTTCGATATGACCGGCTGATCTGCTTGCCATCATTATCATTATATGAGGAGGTATATCGAAATGTTGTATCAGATTCTACGGAAACAACTTCATCATTCATAGATAGTGATAGGCCTAATTTGATGCCATGGAATCAAAGTTCAATGATGTCTGCTAGCGAATTAAAATTCAATGATTGGCTAGTTGATGTTTGCTATAGTTTGGATTATGTTTTGAACAGATTTAATGCGTGTATATTAAAGGGTAGTTTTGTCTCTTTTTTGATTCCTGTTAAAATTATTACTTACATACCCTTTTTTGTGTGATATTGTTAGCAACATTTAGGGAGTTGTTTTTAAAAAAAATCCCTTTACGTTCCCATTGGAACATAGGGCTTCAAGCTAGAAGTTTAAAGTCTCGGTAGCAGTGGTGTTTATTTTTTTACGGGATGGGGTTGCTAGCCTGATTCCCGACCTCCCCTCTTTAACTTTGCCATCGATGACATTCTGGAGTCAGCTCTGAAGGATGTGCGTGAAGGTGGTGTAGATCTGCTACTTGGAGATAGACTTTTCAACCTCGAGTATGTAGATGATATCGTCTTACTGTGCGATAGCATGCAGGCCACCCAAATCGCACTTAATCAGTTGGCGATCAGTGTCTGTAAGTATGGTATGTGCTTTGCGCCATCTAAGTGCAAAGTACTGTTACAAGATTGGCAGGAGCCTGTACTTGCACTCACTCTTGCCGGCGAACCACTTGAAGTTGTTGATAAGTTTGTGTATCTGGGTAGTTGTGTGAGGGCTGGCGGAGGGGTGACGAATGAGATTTCCAACCGTATAATGAAGGCTAGGGTGGCATACATCAACTTGAGCCACCTCTGGCGCTGTCGCGACGTTAGCCTGGCTGTCAAAGGTCGGGTATACAATGCTTCGGTGTGGGCTGTCTTGCTCTACGCCTGTGAAACCTGGTCTCTCTGAGCTGAGGATGTGCGGCGACTCTGTGTGTTCGGTCATCGCTGTCTCCGCAGGATTGCTTGCGTTCGGTGGCATCATCGCGTGAGTAATTCTGAGGTTCGGCGGCGTGTGTTTGAACACAGTGGAGATCACCATTCATTGAGTGTCTTCATGTGGAAACACCGGCTCCGGTGCCTTGGACATGTGCTCCGAATGTCATCCCGGAGGCTTCCGTACAGGTCTCTGTTTGCTAGCCCTGGTACGGGATCGAAAAGGTGGATGGGTGGTCAATCCATGATGTGGCGTCGTGGGATGAAGGATTTTTGTGCTAGATTACCATCAGTAAGTGCGTCACGACTCCCTGTTTGGGGTCCGCGAGATAGCTCGAATCGATGGCTCGAAAGGTTATCGGATATGGCCAAGAATCGTAATCAATGGCGAACGTGTTGCAATTTCCTTCTTTCTTCCCTTCTCGATGATAGTTGACGAATACTGTTTGAACTTGTTAAATATGACTGTTTTCCTTCCAGATGAAGTTCTTTATCCGTTTTCTACTTAAATTTTTACTTTTAATCTATGCTGTTTTATTACTGTGTGGCGCATCTTTCTTGGTGCCATATTGCACCAAGTGTTTTTCTTCTGCGTTTAAATGAAATGAAAATAATCCCTCTTTTCCAGTCTTATTGCTAGCTTAGCAAGGTGGAGGAGAGCGTCGGCCGGGATTGAACCTCGAACCAAATGAGGCGTGTTTTGCGAGCATTATACCGCTGTGCCACCAGATATCCAATTGATGTGGAAATCACACCTCATAAACCAAATAGATTAGTAGTGGTCCAGCTGTTGCTATTATGGTTAGGTACTTTCTTTTCAAGTGACACGTAATGATATACGACAGACAGATGCTTGAAGAGAGAAATAATGAACATGTTTGCAGCATAAGTAACCAGGCTAAATGTGTTATAAAGCCACCAGAATTTGTTCTCACGATATCAGTTCCTGATAGGACTGACGGATCGAACGGTGGATATGCAAAAATCAATGGACGCCCAGTTGAACTTTTTTCACCACCCGGCTGAAATGTAAACGTAGAATGAGAACGTTTTGTAGTTGTAGTCATTGGTTTCTCGGGTGCAATCCATAGCACACATGTAATATCAGTAGGAGTAGTAGTAGTACTAGTACTTGGTTTCAATGGACTACCAAAAATATTGGACGGAGGGAAATTCCGATTAGCTATCAACAGGGCATTGGTTAAATGTAAACCAACACGTGATCGACCATCAGATGACGACAAGAGTAAAATACAATCATCATCATTCTTCGCTGCTTCCATTAAAAGGTTAGCCTCTGCATCAGTAAATTTCACTGAAGGCCATACAGGACGCAAAACTTCTTGACAGGATCGACGATATTCCCGTAGTAGTAGGACATGATAGAAACCATCTTTACTTAAGGGATGTGGTATTACTGAGCTTCGATGGATTTTGGCAGTTTCCAATTTATGCTCTTCAGATTCTAAATGTTCTTGCATCGCTGAACTAAATACTATCGCTTCACAATTTTCACATCGATAGAAAATACTTTTTGAATCACCGCCATCTAGTAATGTGTTTGTGGTTTCCAAATTTTTGCTGTCTATTGTGTTGACATTTGATTTACTTTGGTGTTTACGTCCACGAATATGAGCGGCTACTTGCTCCCAAGAATCCATTTTTGCATCACACGAAGAACAAAAGAGACTGCCATCAGGATTCAAAAATTTTTGCTTTATATCTGCATTATAATATTTTGAGTTTGAATCAATAGAAACCATGTCTACAGGTGATTCAGGATCAGGAGTTGAATTTGTCAATGTTCTAACAAATTCAACTTTGTTAGAACATTGACAAATTCAACTCCTGATCCTGAATCACCTGTAGACATGGTTTCTATTGATTCAAACTCAAAATATTATAATGCAGATATAAAGCAAAAATTTTTGAATCCTGATGGCAGTCTCTTTTGTTCTTCGTGTGATGCAAAAATGGATTCTTGGGAGCAAGTAGCCGCTCATATTCGTGGACGTAAACACCAAAGTAAATCAAATGTCAACACAATAGACAGCAAAAATTTGGAAACCACAAACACATTACTAGATGGCGGTGATTCAAAAAGTATTTTCTATCGATGTGAAAATTGTGAAGCGATAGTATTTAGTTCAGCGATGCAAGAACATTTAGAATCTGAAGAGCATAAATTGGAAACTGCCAAAATCCATCGAAGCTCAGTAATACCACATCCCTTAAGTAAAGATGGTTTCTATCATGTCCTACTACTACGGGAATATCGTCGATCCTGTCAAGAAGTTTTGCGTCCTGTATGGCCTTCAGTGAAATTTACTGATGCAGAGGCTAACCTTTTAATGGAAGCAGCGAAGAATGATGATGATTGTATTTTACTCTCGTCGTCATCTGATGGTCGATCACGTGTTGGTTTACATTTAACCAATGCCCTGTTGATAGCTAATCGGAATTTCCCTCCGTCCAATATTTTTGGTAGTCCATTGAAACCAAGTACTAGTACTACTACTACTCCTACTGATATTACATGTGTGCTATGGATTGCACCCGAGAAACCAATGACTACAACTACAAAACGTTCTCATTCTACGTTTACATTTCAGCCGGGTGGTGAAAAAAGTTCAACTGGGCGTCCATTGATTTTTGCATATCCACCGTTCGATCCGTCAGTCCTATCAGGAACTGATATCGTGAGAACAAATTCTGGTGGCTTTATAACACATTTAGCCTGGTTACTTATGCTGCAAACATGTTCATTCTTTCTCTCTTCAAACTAATAAAGGGAACCGGTTGCATGAGACAGATGCTTGGTTTGGTTAGGGTAATGATGTAACTGCATCATGAATTAACAGAAGTTTGAATTAGGGTGTGTGTGTGGGGGGTGAACCTTCCGCCTTATTAACCGTAAGATAAGCAGTGTGCACTGCATAACGGTCCGTTATGTTTTTCATCCCTGGTTGGGGTCCGCGAGATAGCTCGAATCGATGGCTCGAAAGGTTATCGGATATGGCCAAGAATCGTAATCAATGGCGAACGTGTTGCAATTTCCTTCTTTCTTCCCTTCTCGATGATAGTTGACGAATACTGTTTGAACTTGTTAAATATGACTGTTTTCCTTCCAGATGAAGTTCTTTATCCGTTTTCTACTTAAATTTTTACTTTTAATCTATGCTGTTTTATTACTGTGTGGCGCATCTTTCTTGGTGCCATATTGCACCAAGTGTTTTTCTTCTGCGTTTAAATGAAATGAAAATAATCCCTCTTTTCCAGTCTTATTGCTAGCTTAGCAAGGTGGAGGAGAGCGTCGGCCGGGATTGAACCTCGAACCACATGAGGCGTGTTTTGCGAGCATTATACCGCTGTGCCACCAGATATCCAATTGATGTGGAAATCACACCTCATAAACCAAATAGATTAGTAGTGGTCCAGCTGTTGCTATTATGGTTAGGTACTTTCTTTTCAAGTGACACGTAATGATATACGACAGACAGATGCTTGAAGAGAGAAATAATGAACATGTTTGCAGCATAAGTAACCAGGCTAAATGTGTTATAAAGCCACCAGAATTTGTTCTCACGATATCAGTTCCTGATAGGACTGACGGATCGAACGGTGGATATGCAAAAATCAATGGACGCCCAGTTGAACTTTTTTCACCACCCGGCTGAAATGTAAACGTAGAATGAGAACGTTTTGTAGTTGTAGTCATTGGTTTCTCGGGTGCAATCCATAGCACACATGTAATATCAGTAGGAGTAGTAGTAGTACTAGTACTTGGTTTCAATGGACTACCAAAAATATTGGACGGAGGGAAATTCCGATTAGCTATCAACAGGGCATTGGTTAAATGTAAACCAACACGTGATCGACCATCAGATGACGACAAGAGTAAAATACAATCATCATCATTCTTCGCTGCTTCCATTAAAAGGTTAGCCTCTGCATCAGTAAATTTCACTGAAGGCCATACAGGACGCAAAACTTCTTGACAGGATCGACGATATTCCCGTAGTGGTAGGACATGATAGAAACCATCTTTACTTAAGGGATGTGGTATTACTGAGCTTCGATGGATTTTGGCAGTTTCCAATTTATGCTCTTCAGATTCTAAATGTTCTTGCATCGCTGAACTAAATACTATCGCTTCACAATTTTCACATCGATAGAAAATACTTTTTGAATCACCGCCATCTAGTAATGTGTTTGTGGTTTCCAAATTTTTGCTGTCTATTGTGTTGACATTTGATTTACTTTGGTGTTTACGTCCACGAATATGAGCGGCTACTTGCTCCCAAGAATCCATTTTTGCATCACACGAAGAACAAAAGAGACTGCCATCAGGATTCAAAAATTTTTGCTTTATATCTGCATTATAATATTTTGAGTTTGAATCAATAGAAACCATGTCTACAGGTGATTCAGGATCAGGAGTTGAATTTGTCAATGTTCTAACAAAGTTGAATTTGTTAGAACATTGACAAATTCAACTCCTGATCCTGAATCACCTGTAGACATGGTTTCTATTGATTCAAACTCAAAATATTATAATGCAGATATAAAGCAAAAATTTTTGAATCCTGATGGCAGTCTCTTTTGTTCTTCGTGTGATGCAAAAATGGATTCTTGGGAGCAAGTAGCCGCTCATATTCGTGGACGTAAACACCAAAGTAAATCAAATGTCAACACAATAGACAGCAAAAATTTGGAAACCACAAACACATTACTAGATGGCGGTGATTCAAAAAGTATTTTCTATCGATGTGAAAATTGTGAAGCGATAGTATTTAGTTCAGCGATGCAAGAACATTTAGAATCTGAAGAGCATAAATTGGAAACTGCCAAAATCCATCGAAGCTCAGTAATACCACATCCCTTAAGTAAAGATGGTTTCTATCATGTCCTACTACTACGGGAATATCGTCGATCCTGTCAAGAAGTTTTGCGTCCTGTATGGCCTTCAGTGAAATTTACTGATGCAGAGGCTAACCTTTTAATGGAAGCAGCGAAGAATGATGATGATTGTATTTTACTCTCGTCGTCATCTGATGGTCGATCACGTGTTGGTTTACATTTAACCAATGCCCTGTTGATAGCTAATCGGAATTTCCCTCCGTCCAATATTTTTGGTAGTCCATTGAAACCAAGTACTAGTACTACTACTACTCCTACTGATATTACATGTGTGCTATGGATTGCACCCGAGAAACCAATGACTACAACTACAAAACGTTCTCATTCTACGTTTACATTTCAGCCGGGTGGTGAAAAAAGTTCAACTGGGCGTCCATTGATTTTTGCATATCCACCGTTCGATCCGTCAGTCCTATCAGAAACTGATATCGTGAGAACAAATTCTGGTGGCTTTATAACACATTTAGCCTGGTTACTTATGCTGCAAACATGTTCATTCTTTCTCTCTTCAAACTAATAAAGGGAACCGGTTGCATGAGACAGATGCTTGGTTTGGTTAGGGTAATGATGTAACTGCATCATGAATTAACAGAAGTTTGAATTAGGGTGTGTGTGTGGGGGGTGAACCTTCCGCCTTATTAACCGTAAGATAAGCAGTGTGCACTGCATAACGGTCCGTTATGTTTTTCATCCCTGGTTGGGGTCCGCGAGATAGCTCGAATCGATGGCTCGAAAGGTTATCGGATATGGCCAAGAATCGTAATCAATGGCGAACGTGTTGCAATTTCCTTCTTTCTTCCCTTCTCGATGATAGTTGACGAATACTGTTTGAACTTGTTAAATATGACTGTTTTCCTTCCAGATGAAGTTCTTTATCCGTTTTCTACTTAAATTTTTACTTTTAATCTATGCTGTTTTATTACTGTGTGGCGCATCTTTCTTGGTGCCATATTGCACCAAGTGTTTTTCTTCTGCGTTTAAATGAAATGA
Organism: Trichobilharzia szidati; assembly: GCA_944472155.2. Lineage (NCBI taxonomy): Eukaryota > Metazoa > Platyhelminthes > Trematoda > Strigeidida > Schistosomatidae > Trichobilharzia > Trichobilharzia szidati. Next base: position 172,347,339 of record OX235279.1, read on the forward strand.
AAATAATCCCTCTTTTCCAGTCTTATTGCTAGCTTAGCAAGGTGGAGGAGAGCGTCGGCCGGGATTGAACCTCGAACCACATGAGGCGTGTTTTGCGAGCATTATACCGCTGTGCCACCAGATATCCAATTGATGTGGAAATCACACCTCATAAACCAAATAGATTAGTAGTGGTCCAGCTGTTGCTATTATGGTTAGGTACTTTCTTTTCAAGTGACACGTAATGATATACGACAGACAGATGCTTGAAGAGAGAAATAATGAACATGTTTGCAGCATAAGTAACCAGGCTAAATGTGTTATAAAGCCACCAGAATTTGTTCTCACGATATCAGTTCCTGATAGGACTGACGGATCGAACGGTGGATATGCAAAAATCAATGGACGCCCAGTTGAACTTTTTTCACCACCCGGCTGAAATGTAAACGTAGAATGAGAACGTTTTGTAGTTGTAGTCATTGGTTTCTCGGGTGCAATCCATAGCACACATGTAATATCAGTAGGAGTAGTAGTAGTACTAGTACTTGGTTTCAATGGACTACCAAAAATATTGGACGGAGGGAAATTCCGATTAGCTATCAACAGGGCATTGGTTAAATGTAAACCAACACGTGATCGACCATCAGATGACGACAAGAGTAAAATACAATCATCATCATTCTTCGCTGCTTCCATTAAAAGGTTAGCCTCTGCATCAGTAAATTTCACTGAAGGCCATACAGGACGCAAAACTTCTTGACAGGATCGACGATATTCCCGTAGTAGTAGGACATGATAGAAACCATCTTTACTTAAGGGATGTGGTATTACTGAGCTTCGATGGATTTTGGCAGTTTCCAATTTATGCTCTTCAGATTCTAAATGTTCTTGCATCGCTGAACTAAATACTATCGCTTCACAATTTTCACATCGATAGAAAATACTTTTTGAATCACCGCCATCTAGTAATGTGTTTGTGGTTTCCAAATTTTTGCTGTCTATTGTGTTGACATTTGATTTACTTTGGTGTTTACGTCCACGAATATGAGCGGCTACTTGCTCCCAAGAATCCATTTTTGCATCACACGAAGAACAAAAGAGACTGCCATCAGGATTCAAAAATTTTTGCTTTATATCTGCATTATAATATTTTGAGTTTGAATCAATAGAAACCATGTCTACAGGTGATTCAGGATCAGGAGTTGAATTTGTCAATGTTCTAACAAAGTTGAATTTGTTAGAACATTGACAAATTCAACTCCTGATCCTGAATCACCTGTAGACATGGTTTCTATTGATTCAAACTCAAAATATTATAATGCAGATATAAAGCAAAAATTTTTGAATCCTGATGGCAGTCTCTTTTGTTCTTCGTGTGATGCAAAAATGGATTCTTGGGAGCAAGTAGCCGCTCATATTCGTGGACGTAAACACCAAAGTAAATCAAATGTCAACACAATAGACAGCAAAAATTTGGAAACCACAAACACATTACTAGATGGCGGTGATTCAAAAAGTATTTTCTATCGATGTGAAAATTGTGAAGCGATAGTATTTAGTTCAGCGATGCAAGAACATTTAGAATCTGAAGAGCATAAATTGGAAACTGCCAAAATCCATCGAAGCTCAGTAATACCACATCCCTTAAGTAAAGATGGTTTCTATCATGTCCTACTACTACGGGAATATCGTCGATCCTGTCAAGAAGTTTTGCGTCCTGTATGGCCTTCAGTGAAATTTACTGATGCAGAGGCTAACCTTTTAATGGAAGCAGCGAAGAATGATGATGATTGTATTTTACTCTCGTCGTCATCTGATGGTCGATCACGTGTTGGTTTACATTTAACCAATGCCCTGTTGATAGCTAATCGGAATTTCCCTCCGTCCAATATTTTTGGTAGTCCATTGAAACCAAGTACTAGTACTACTACTACTCCTACTGATATTACATGTGTGCTATGGATTGCACCCGAGAAACCAATGACTACAACTACAAAACGTTCTCATTCTACGTTTACATTTCAGCCGGGTGGTGAAAAAAGTTCAACTGGGCGTCCATTGATTTTTGCATATCCACCGTTCGATCCGTCAGTCCTATCAGGAACTGATATCGTGAGAACAAATTCTGGTGGCTTTATAACACATTTAGCCTGGTTACTTATGCTGCAAACATGTTCATTCTTTCTCTCTTCAAACTAATAAAGGGAACCGGTTGCATGAGACAGATGCTTGGTTTGGTTAGGGTAATGATGTAACTGCATCATGAATTAACAGAAGTTTGAATTAGGGTGTGTGTGTGGGGGGTGAACCTTCCGCCTTATTAACCGTAAGATAAGCAGTGTGCACTGCATAACGGTCCGTTATGTTTTTCATCCCTGGTTGGGGTCCGCGAGATAGCTCGAATCGATGGCTCGAAAGGTTATCGGATATGGCCAAGAATCGTAATCAATGGCGAACGTGTTGCAATTTCCTTCTTTCTTCCCTTCTCGATGATAGTTGACGAATACTGTTTGAACTTGTTAAATATGACTGTTTTCCTTCCAGATGAAGTTCTTTATCCGTTTTCTACTTAAATTTTTACTTTTAATCTATGCTGTTTTATTACTGTGTGGCGCATCTTTCTTGGTGCCATATTGCACCAAGTGTTTTTCTTCTGCGTTTAAATGAAATGAAAATAATCCCTCTTTTCCAGTCTTATTGCTAGCTTAGCAAGGTGGAGGAGAGCGTCGGCCGGGATTGAACCTCGAACCACATGAGGCGTGTTTTGCGAGCATTATACCGCTGTGCCACCAGATATCCAATTGATGTGGAAATCACACCTCATAAACCAAATAGATTAGTAGTGGTCCAGCTGTTGCTATTATGGTTAGGTACTTTCTTTTCAAGTGACACGTAATGATATACGACAGACAGATGCTTGAAGAGAGAAATAATGAACATGTTTGCAGCATAAGTAACCAGGCTAAATGTGTTATAAAGCCACCAGAATTTGTTCTCACGATATCAGTTCCTGATAGGACTGACGGATCGAACGGTGGATATGCAAAAATCAATGGACGCCCAGTTGAACTTTTTTCACCACCCGGCTGAAATGTAAACGTAGAATGAGAACGTTTTGTAGTTGTAGTCATTGGTTTCTCGGGTGCAATCCATAGCACACATGTAATATCAGTAGGAGTAGTAGTAGTACTAGTACTTGGTTTCAATGGACTACCAAAAATATTGGACGGAGGGAAATTCCGATTAGCTATCAACAGGGCATTGGTTAAATGTAAACCAACACGTGATCGACCATCAGATGACGACGAGAGTAAAATACAATCATCATCATTCTTCGCTGCTTCCATTAAAAGGTTAGCCTCTGCATCAGTAAATTTCACTGAAGGCCATACAGGACGCAAAACTTCTTGACAGGATCGACGATATTCCCGTAGTAGTAGGACATGATAGAAACCATCTTTACTTAAGGGATGTGGTATTACTGAGCTTCGATGGATTTTGGCAGTTTCCAATTTATGCTCTTCAGATTCTAAATGTTCTTGCATCGCTGAACTAAATACTATCGCTTCACAATTTTCACATCGATAGAAAATACTTTTTGAATCACCGCCATCTAGTAATGTGTTTGTGGTTTCCAAATTTTTGCTGTCTATTGTGTTGACATTTGATTTACTTTGGTGTTTACGTCCACGAATATGAGCGGCTACTTGCTCCCAAGAATCCATTTTTGCATCACACGAAGAACAAAAGAGACTGCCATCAGGATTCAAAAATTTTTGCTTTATATCTGCATTATAATATTTTGAGTTTGAATCAATAGAAACCATGTCTACAGGTGATTCAGGATCAGGAGTTGAATTTGTCAATGTTCTAACAAAGTTGAATTTGTTAGAACATTGACAAATTCAACTCCTGATCCTGAATCACCTGTAGACATGGTTTCTATTGATTCAAACTCAAAATATTATAATGCAGATATAAAGCAAAAATTTTTGAATCCTGATGGCAGTCTCTTTTGTTCTTCGTGTGATGCAAAAATGGATTCTTGGGAGCAAGTAGCCGCTCATATTCGTGGACGTAAACACCAAAGTAAATCAAATGTCAACACAATAGACAGCAAAAATTTGGAAACCACAAACACATTACTAGATGGCGGTGATTCAAAAAGTATTTTCTATCGATGTGAAAATTGTGAAGCGATAGTATTTAGTTCAGCGATGCAAGAACATTTAGAATCTGAAGAGCATAAATTGGAAACTGCCAAAATCCATCGAAGCTCAGTAATACCACATCCCTTAAGTAAAGATGGTTTCTATCATGTCCTACTACTACGGGAATATCGTCGATCCTGTCAAGAAGTTTTGCGTCCTGTATGGCCTTCAGTGAAATTTACTGATGCAGAGGCTAACCTTTTAATGGAAGCAGCGAAGAATGATGATGATTGTATTTTACTCTCGTCGTCATCTGATGGTCGATCACGTGTTGGTTTACATTTAACCAATGCCCTGTTGATAGCTAATCGGAATTTCCCTCCGTCCAATATTTTTGGTAGTCCATTGAAACCAAGTACTAGTACTACTACTACTCCTACTGATATTACATGTGTGCTATGGATTGCACCCGAGAAACCAATGACTACAACTACAAAACGTTCTCATTCTACGTTTACATTTCAGCCGGGTGGTGAAAAAAGTTCAACTGGGCGTCCATTGATTTTTGCATATCCACCGTTCGATCCGTCAGTCCTATCAGGAACTGATATCGTGAGAACAAATTCTGGTGGCTTTATAACACATTTAGCCTGGTTACTTATGCTGCAAACATGTTCATTCTTTCTCTCTTCAAACTAATAAAGGGAACCGGTTGCATGAGACAGATGCTTGGTTTGGTTAGGGTAATGATGTAACTGCATCATGAATTAACAGAAGTTTGAATTAGGGTGTGTGTGTGGGGGGTGAACCTTCCGCCTTATTAACCGTAAGATAAGCAGTGTGCACTGCATAACGGTCCGTTATGTTTTTCATCCCTGGTTGGGGTCCGCGAGATAGCTCGAATCGATGGCTCGAAAGGTTATCGGATATGGCCAAGAATCGTAATCAATGGCGAACGTGTTGCAATTTCCTTCTTTCTTCCCTTCTCGATGATAGTTGACGAATACTGTTTGAACTTGTTAAATATGACTGTTTTCCTTCCAGATGAAGTTCTTTATCCGTTTTCTACTTAAATTTTTACTTTTAATCTATGCTGTTTTATTACTGTGTGGCGCATCTTTCTTGGTGCCATATTGCACCAAGTGTTTTTCTTCTGCGTTTAAATGAAATGAAAATAATCCCTCTTTTCCAGTCTTATTGCTAGCTTAGCAAGGTGGAGGAGAGCGTCGGCCGGGATTGAACCTCGAACCACATGAGGCGTGTTTTGCGAGCATTATACCGCTGTGCCACCAGATATCCAATTGATGTGGAAATCACACCTCATAAACCAAATAGATTAGTAGTGGTCCAGCTGTTGCTATTATGGTTAGGTACTTTCTTTTCAAGTGACACGTAATGATATACGACAGACAGATGCTTGAAGAGAGAAATAATGAACATGTTTGCAGCATAAGTAACCAGGCTAAATGTGTTATAAAGCCACCAGAATTTGTTCTCACGATATCAGTTCCTGATAGGACTGACGGATCGAACGGTGGATATGCAAAAATCAATGGACGCCCAGTTGAACTTTTTTCACCACCCGGCTGAAATGTAAACGTAGAATGAGAACGTTTTGTAGTTGTAGTCATTGGTTTCTCGGGTGCAATCCATAGCACACATGTAATATCAGTAGGAGTAGTAGTAGTACTAGTACTTGGTTTCAATGGACTACCAAAAATATTGGACGGAGGGAAATTCCGATTAGCTATCAACAGGGCATTGGTTAAATGTAAACCAACACGTGATCGACCATCAGATGACGACGAGAGTAAAATACAATCATCATCATTCTTCGCTGCTTCCATTAAAAGGTTAGCCTCTGCATCAGTAAATTTCACTGAAGGCCATACAGGACGCAAAACTTCTTGACAGGATCGACGATATTCCCGTAGTGGTAGGACATGATAGAAACCATCTTTACTTAAGGGATGTGGTATTACTGAGCTTCGATGGATTTTGGCAGTTTCCAATTTATGCTCTTCAGATTCTAAATGTTCTTGCATCGCTGAACTAAATACTATCGCTTCACAATTTTCACATCGATAGAAAATACTTTTTGAATCACCGCCATCTAGTAATGTGTTTGTGGTTTCCAAATTTTTGCTGTCTATTGTGTTGACATTTGATTTACTTTGGTGTTTACGTCCACGAATATGAGCGGCTACTTGCTCCCAAGAATCCATTTTTGCATCACACGAAGAACAAAAGAGACTGCCATCAGGATTCAAAAATTTTTGCTTTATATCTGCATTATAATATTTTGAGTTTGAATCAATAGAAACCATGTCTACAGGTGATTCAGGATCAGGAGTTGAATTTGTCAATGTTCTAACAAAGTTGAATTTGTTAGAACATTGACAAATTCAACTCCTGATCCTGAATCACCTGTAGACATGGTTTCTATTGATTCAAACTCAAAATATTATAATGCAGATATAAAGCAAAAATTTTTGAATCCTGATGGCAGTCTCTTTTGTTCTTCGTGTGATGCAAAAATGGATTCTTGGGAGCAAGTAGCCGCTCATATTCGTGGACGTAAACACCAAAGTAAATCAAATGTCAACACAATAGACAGCAAAAATTTGGAAACCACAAACACATTACTAGATGGCGGTGATTCAAAAAGTATTTTCTATCGATGTGAAAATTGTGAAGCGATAGTATTTAGTTCAGCGATGCAAGAACATTTAGAATCTGAAGAGCATAAATTGGAAACTGCCAAAATCCATCGAAGCTCAGTAATACCACATCCCTTAAGTAAAGATGGTTTCTATCATGTCCTACCACTACGGGAATATCGTCGATCCTGTCAAGAAGTTTTGCGTCCTGTATGGCCTTCAGTGAAATTTACTGATGCAGAGGCTAACCTTTTAATGGAAGCAGCGAAGAATGATGATGATTGTATTTTACTCTCGTCGTCATCTGATGGTCGATCACGTGTTGGTTTACATTTAACCAATGCCCTGTTGATAGCTAATCGGAATTTCCCTCCGTCCAATATTTTTGGTAGTCCATTGAAACCAAGTACTAGTACTACTACTACTCCTACTGATATTACATGTGTGCTATGGATTGCACCCGAGAAACCAATGACTACAACTACAAAACGTTCTCATTCTACGTTTACATTTCAGCCGGGTGGTGAAAAAAGTTCAACTGGGCGTCCATTGATTTTTGCATATCCACCGTTCGATCCGTCAGTCCTATCAGAAACTGATATCGTGAGAACAAATTCTGGTGGCTTTATAACACATTTAGCCTGGTTACTTATGCTGCAAACATGTTCATTCTTTCTCTCTTCAAACTAATAAAGGGAACCGGTTGCATGAGACAGATGCTTGGTTTGGTTAGGGTAATGATGTAACTGCATCATGAATTAACAGAAGTTTGAATTAGGGTGTGTGTGTGGGGGGTGAACCTTCCGCCTTATTAACCGTAAGATAAGCAGTGTGCACTGCATAACGGTCCGTTTTTTTTTCATCAAAAATCTACCTTAATGTATATGATTTCATTTATCGTGGGGCGCAACTTCACCTCTCTATGCTCTTTCAATTGGGTTTAGGATCTTTTGGGTGAAATGGTCGCAAACGGTTTTTGCTTAGGGTTTTGATTTCGAGTTTTGTGGTGTGTAATTCGTTATAGATAGATAGACTATATGATAGACAGCTAATCAATATGATGTGACCTTGTCGCGATTATTGGTCAATTTAGTGTAACTCTCACCACGTGATGTGACCTTGAATGTTGTTTGTTGTCTGTCACTCAATTTGTGTGTAGATGTAATTAATTAACTGTTCATTTTGTCCATACCTTCAATACTGTTCGGTACGTTTTTGTCCTTTTTTGAATGACAGTGGATTTGTACATTTTTCTTGGTGTAATTGTATGATTATTTTATATGTTTTAGAAACAGATAAAGTTTAAGTCAAGTCATTCTGTTTTAACTATAGTAAAGCCAAGACTCTGTGTCGTCAGTATTGAGGAAGGACTAAATCTGTAGGACAAAAATAATCCTACACAGTTTCGAACAGTATGGCAGATGAAAGTTATGAAACTATGCCGTCGTTAACACCACAGTTAGAAAAGAGTAATGAAGCTGATTTCCCTGGAAGCAACGAGAATAAATCTCACTATATGGTAGAATTGCAGCTATCGAAATTGCGCATAGTCCAAAAACAGAAAGAAATGGAATTAGAAAGATTACGACAAGTTAGTCGCGAATGTTCTTGTCACAATAAATCGCCTTACAAACCTACTTCTCATAAAGTCTCTGTATCTCTTAACGATGAGTTCGCCAGAGGCATATCTAAGTTTCTGGACATGCTTAAAAGATATGAGTATTTTTAGATGGATGCCGATGAACTTGATTGTTGGATCAATGAAAAACTGCAAAGCTATGCAAATGAAAATTTTTAAGAACTCAGTAATCTCCAGCTGAAAAAACAGAAACATCAAGAGTTTGAGTTCGAAGTAACAGTTCATGCTGAAACACTGTCAACTCTGGATTCTGCGGGAGAAGAAATGATTGGTCAGGAACACTACGCAACAGATATTATCAAAAACCGTCCTGATGAATTGCATGCCCTGTGGGAAAGGCTTATGGCTATTTTCAGAGAAAAATCACGTCTTATTAATCTAAAGCTTAAATTTGTCCAGTTTTACGCCAAGTCGACGAGATACTTTTCTGGATACGTGAAAAAGAAACTTACGTAACATCAGAGGATTTAAGTCAAGACTGGGAACATGCTGAGACACTTCAGAAAGGGTTCAATGAGTTTACAAAAGATCTTGAGAATCAAGAAAGTCGTGCAGAAGACATCTATCGGAAAGCAGATGAACTTCTAAAAGAGGAATTTCCTGAGGATGCCATAGTCATAGAAAAGTCCAGAAAGGTCCGCGAAGCTCTAGAACGTCTGAAGGATCTGGCTAGAAAACGACAAGGAAAGCGCCTGGAAGCCTATGAGATACAGCGCTTCTATAGAGACATAGGTAGAGCTATATCGTGGGTGAATGAAAAGTCCATTCCTTTATCCATTGAGGACTGTGGTCGTGATCTTGCCTCAGTCCAAGCCTTACAAAGGAAGCACGCAGCATTAGAAAGGGATTTGACTGCCCCAGATAAAAAGATTGTTCAACTTGGAGATGATGCTAAGGCGCTTGCACAGAAGCATCCTGATTCACAAGACACTATACAAGGCAAGTATGACGCCTTAATCACTGCATGGGATAATCTGAAAAGTCAGGCTGTAGGTAGGAGAGGTAAACTGGAAGAGTCATTCAAGATGCATCGCCTTTTGGCTGACTGGAGAGACTTGATCATCTGGATGAATGATATGAAGACGTCAATATCGGCGGATGATTTGGCAAGGGATGTAGCTGGTGGTGAAGCCCAAGTAGAGCGACATAAGGAATACACCGCTGAAATAAATTCTCGAACTGACAGTTTCGCTACATGCATGCAAGAAGGTCAGGCATTACAAAGAGTTGGCCATCCCTGTAGTGGAGACATAGCTGCTAAACTTTCCACCCTTGAAAGAGAGAGAGCCTCCCTGAAGCAGCTGTGTGAGGAAAGACGTGAACAGTGTATGGGCCTTCAGTGTTTTTACCGCGACGCTGAACAGTCGGAATCTTGGATTGGTAAGCAAGAGGCCCTCCTAGAAATAAAAGATGCGGGAGACTCACTCGATTCTATGGAAGCACTCATAAGGAAACATGAAGACTTCGAAAAGTCGCTTGTAGCACAAGAAGAAAAGATGCGACAACTTGATGAATTCGCTGCAAAATTAATCGAATCAAACCACTATGCGGCTGCATAGGTTCATGAGATTCAGGAAGGTCTTCAAAATAGACGAAATGCATTAAAGGAGAAAGCTCAGAACCGCCGTGAGCGTCTTCAAGATTCCCACCTTTACCAAATGTTCGATAGAGATGCAAATGAAATGCAGTCATGGGTATCAGGAAAACTTAGAAATGCACCTGATGAAAGTTACAAAGACTCCACGAATTTGCAAACAAATATGCAGAAGCACCAGAATTTCGAGGCAGAAATACAAGCGAACCAATCCCGCGTCGAAGATATTAAAAAGACAGGTCAGGATTTGTTAAATGCAAACCACTACAACTCACCAGAAATAAAAGTAAAGATTGAACAGTTGGATGAAACTTGGTCTCATCTCGTAAATGTCATGGGAGACAAGAAGAAAAATTTAGATCAAGCAAGTAGGCAACAACAGTTCGCTCGCAACATAGAAGATGTCGAGTTATGGTTGAATGATGTAGAAGCTCAGATAGCTTCAGAGGATGTCGGTCGTGATCTAAACGGTGTGATGAACGTACAAAAGCGGCACAACTTGCTTGAATCTGATGTAGCTGCTCTGATGATGCTGCATTCAAAGTCCAGGCTGACACGCTTGCTGCAGAAAGTCATTTCGACGCTCCTATTATCCAAGAAAAACAAAGACAGTTAGCCCAACGTTACCATGACCTGCAAAACCCTCTAAGTCAACGTCGTGAGAAGTTAAGAGATGCCCTTCCCTCGGACACATTTCAGCTTGAATATATGGTGACTATAGTGAGCTAATGAAGTTACTAGTCGATTGTTGTAAAGATTTTAAAGCACATTCGCTTAACCAAATCGAATCAGAAATGTGGCATCAGTTTGCTGAAAGCTTCACTACTGGCTCAGTAGCCACTCACAAAGATGCCTTCAGGTTATGGGTTAAAGATAAGAACCCTGTTGTTGAAAACTACATTGGTTTTATAGAGTCATACCGTGGTCCCTTTGGCGTTCGTGCAAGGTTTGAATCCTTTGTCGCTGTTGTAAATAGATCAGTGTCTAAAAAATTCCAACGACTTGTAAATAATGCTGAAAGGTTGTTAACAAATTTACCATGGCCTTCTACATTTGAAAAGGTTAATTTCTTACAGCCAGACTTTACTAGTTTGGATGTAGTGACGTTTTCAACTGCTGGAATTCCTGTTGGAACTAATATTCCTAACTATGATGATGTACGACAAGTTGATGGATTTAAAAATGCTTCTTTGGATGATGTACTTAGTGTTCGTCTCGAGGATCCTAAACCAGAATTTCTACGTAATGAAGACAAGCAAATGTACGTGGAACATGCTGAAAGTTCCTTTGAATTACAAGTTGGACTTCATGAACTGATGGGATATGGTTCAGGTAAACTGTTTCGGCGTGATTGTTATGGAAAACGAAATTTCCACACGAAAACTACTGAATATGTCATAAATGGAGGTCCTGTAAAAGGTTGGTGTGAACCAGGAGAAACGTATGACACCAAGTTTTTAAACCTTTCATCTGCAATAGACAAGTGTCAAGCTGAGTGCGTGGAAATTAATTTATCTGATTTACCTCTTGTTCTGGAGCAGTTCGGTTTGACTACCGACTGTGTTCAAGGCGATGTCTCAGATGTAGTCTATATTAATTGGTTGTCAATGATTCCTTCAGTTGTAACTTTCATTGGGCTTTATTCTCCAGCAGAAAATGCTGATTACATTGGATCATGGTGTCTAGCACATTATTTTGCTTGTTATGCGATTCTGCGAGTTTTGATTGAAGCTGACGATTTTATGGTACGTACAGATGAAGTAGTCGTTCCAAAAAGGCTTTTAACTGTGGCTCGTTCAGGAATTTGTGAATTCTTAAGGAAATTACAATATTACAAAGGTAAAGCGAATGCTATGTATGGATGTGCTTTCTTCCCATACCATATTCAACTACCTTCAAAATATTTGACTGATTTGTTCTGGCATAGATGGCTACGTGGATATCTTCTGATGCTGCAAACAAGATCTAAGTGGATGGATATGAAGCGTAACCTACAACCTGGTGATCTCGTCCTAGTTAACAGTGCTGACACACAGAGAGGTCTCTGGCCAAAGTCTATAGTTGAGCAGATGTACTATGACCAAGATGGCCGCGTCAAGACGGTGCGGGTGAAAACTGCAACTCAAGAAGTTGAACGAGATATGAGAAGCTTATGTTTGTTGGAAGAAGCAGACGACTTTGAGGTTCCAGGTACGAGAAGTCAACGTGGTGATCGTTCGCGGGGAGTGTTAATCGCGATAGATAGATAGACTATATGATAGACAGCTAATCAATATGATGTGACCTTCTTGTCGCGATTATTGGTCAATTTAGTGTAACTCTCACCACGTGATGTGACCTTGAATGTTGTTTGTTGTCTGTCACTCAATTTGTGTGTAGATGTAATTAATTAACTGTTCATTTTGTCCATACCTTCAATACTGTTCGGTACGTTTTTGTCCTTTTTTGAATGACAGTGGATTTGTACATTTTTCTTGGTGTAATTGTATGATTATTTTATATGTTTTAGAAACAGATAAAGTTTAAGTCAAGTCATTCTGTTTTAACTATAGCTAAGCCAAGACTCTGTGTCGTCAGTATTGAGGAAGGACTAAATCTGTAGGACAAAAATAATCCTACAAGGTGTTCCCCGAATTAATAATAGTTTGTGATAGAATTTTCAATAGCTTTCTGGCCCGTATTTGTTTTCGGAAGGTTAAGTGTAATGTTAACCTCTTTTTTGTTTACATAATTCTCACATATATATAGCTCGTGAAGGTGAACAGAATACAACATCAAAGAATAATAAAATTCCTTCGCAAAGTGTCAGTAGCAACGATGAAGATGAAGATGGTGAAGCATTTTTTGACGCCTACGATGAAAGTCATTCATCATATCATGATGTTGAAAATTCTCAACAAAACTCCCAATGGTTGGATACATGTTGTAAGCAATTTATATAAATTTTTCAAATCTTATGATTATCTTTCCTCTTTAATGCACGAAATGTCGAAGATTATTTGAATAGTAATATTAGAAAATGGTTAAATAAAAGAGTTATTGAATACTTGATAATAATGATGCCTATTCTGTATCCACGGTCTGAGTTGATGGTTAGTCAATGTTGATAATGGTGTCCAGTTCATGAAACTGTAGTGGATCGCTGACATTTTGACGAGTTACTTTCATTTTTCATTTCCTTCACGTTCCCCAGTGGAACATTGGGCTTCAAGCTAGTGGCTTGAAGTTTCTGTAGCAGTGTTTATTTTACAGGATGGGGTTGGTAGCCTCATGCCCAACCTTTCCTCTTTACCAGCATTATTTGTGGTTTAGCGAGGTAAAGGAGGAGTGCGTCTGTGGCCGGGGATCGAACCCCGGACCAAATGCATGGTCAATTAGCGTCCTAAGCGCTATGCCACCGACGCACTTTCATAACAAATGTAATTTGATTGGAGACTGTCCACTGAAGAGATTCATAGGAAGCATGCCTTTTTTCAAGTTTGATCATGGAGAGAATCAGTTAGTGCTGGACGACAGCTTTACTCTATAAAATTTCACAGTATACAACAACAGTTTTGCTTCTTTCTCTTGTTAAAGATGAATAACACATATCACTATACTGTTTCTGATTACTACAACTTGTTTAATTTCATTGTTATTATTACTATTATTTATTTATTTATTTTGAACAGCTAGAAAGGAGGCACTTTCTGAAGCAGAAACAATACTGAACTGGTTTAAATCGCGTCCATTGCAGTATCATTTGCATTCTCTGCTTCCACATATTATTTTGGAGTGTCTACTTACATTTCATTCATTAGGTAGGTAAGTAGGTAGGTAGGTAGACAGGTTGGTGTGGTGTGGTGCCGTATATTCATTCAAATACTGATTTCTTTAAAACCCTTTTATTTGTTACCTATCAGGTAAATATACCGCCAAAGAAAATTATAAAAATAAGCAGCAAGTGTATATGTTGGCAGTTTTCTTTCAAAAACTCAATATATGATATTATTTGTTTTTTTAATTATTTTGAATATAGCTTGAAACAACACAGTATTTTTGGTACAAGTATGGAATTCTCAGCATGTGACATCGGTAGCCCAAATTTAGCAGGCCGACCATTCATATCGGGTGACCGTCGGCAGGGGATCGAACCCCGGACCATGTGCATGGTCAGCGATAGACCTAACCGCTGTGCCACACCCTTGGTTTCCAAGTGGAGCATAGGGCTTCAACAACACATCCCCACTTTGTTCTATTTTGTGCTCTCCTCTTCAGCTGACTAGCCTCACAGTTGCCTATAATCTCTCATCTCCTCCTCACATGATCTCCTCCATGTGACTCTCGTACCGACGACCCACCAAAGCGATGGCCTGCATGTGGCGCGATGTCAGTCTACGCCCTCCCTCCCAACGTATGACCGATCCAACTCCATTTTCGCCAACATACTACTTGTTGAGCGATGGAAACGGAAAATAATCTACTGAGATGTATGTATATCTAGCTGATAAGCCCTAAATGGGATGATGAGGCATGGACACTAAATTCCACTGTCCATTACAAAGGAAAATTAAATTAAATTGTATGTACTACTGAAATTCGATTTAGTCATATATCTCAATCAACTTTCTCTCTTCATTCTCCTCAGTCCCACATCCTCAATTGTCAGACTGGTATTCTTCTTTACTAAGAAAACTTGATGAAAAAGTGTACGATTTACTAAGCATTCGTTCAATGAAATCAATGTCAAGTGAAGAAAAAACTTCGAACAATAATAAGTCCAGTGTAAGTTTGTTTATCTCTCCTGTGTTCGTGAATACTATTATTAATACTTTGTTGTCATTGATTATTATGAATGTTGTATGTTCAAGTATTGGTTTGTGGGGATTTGGTTGATTGGTTACAGGATTTCATCATGAGCTATCATTGGTTAGGGAACCATTGGAAAACATGGGAGTACTGGACAGCTGCTTCTGTTGTCCTAGTTTGGGACTCTTCACAGTACGCACCCACCGGGGTTTGAACCCAGGACCTTCTAGTTACAAGTTAGATTTCATGGGCCATTGTATCGGGTCCCAGTGGCTTAATGGTCTACGAGCTCGCTTTGTAACCAGAAGGTCCTGAGTTCGAACTCTGGTGGTGGGTGCGTACTGTGAAGAGTCCCAAACTGGGATGAAACAGCTATCCAGTACTCCCAGTTGGTTTTCCAATGGTTCTCTAACAAATGTCAGCTCATGATGAAATCCTGTAACGAATGTTGTATATGTTTGTCTAGAGTTATTTAAATAAAATTTTACCGCAAGCTGAGAACATCCTCCGCCTTACACCTATCTGTACAAGAACACGTTTTTCTGAAGTGGATTTTTAACGAAATAAAAAACGTTGTTTGTGTCCGGATAAAATTATATAAGGTGATGGGTGCTTGATTCTGGTATCTCACAGTAGCAGCATATTCTCTCTGTCCATTGTTGAACAAATCCTAAATCTGACAGGACTTGTGTCACACATTCCTCCTCAACTAAATAACTAAATTTCAAGCAGTTGAGTTTTCACTATCGATTGAAAAAGTTGACACATTGACCAATTGCTCAGTATTTTGCAGACTATATGTGTGATGTTATTCTAAAAGAAGGCTTGAAACACGTTTGACTCAGCGTATAGTAGTCTGATGTGTTTCATTTCACTTGACCACCACAATGGCGAACTGACTGGCTGACTGAGTTACAGCGCGCACCAGTTCAAGTTGGCAGGACTTCATGGACTTGCGAGACTACACACCATGAATTCATCAGCGCCGTTTAGAACGATTTTAATCCATATCACCAACAGTCTCATTCTATTGGTGCATAGCGTCCAAAGGAACTGAACCAGGCCATCTTCACCTTCCTACATGATTAAAAGCAACATTCAGTTGTTTTTTTCATGAATTGATTATCGGTTTCGACTTTGCCACCTATCACTCTTTTCGAACTTGATCAAAACTCATTAAATACTGCTCAACGAATAAGGCGGTGGCTAGATATAGCTTCATAACATAATTGATTGACTTGCCCACCTTACCTAACACTGCTGTTAACCTCTATAGTACTCAATAGATTGAACCACGTAACACGGGAGATAGAACGCAAACATATGTAGTCAAAGATAGCCAGCCACCTTCTTCATGTCTTCCACTTTCAGTGGTCTTGACTTGGTGAATAGCCTTCCGTATTTTAGTGACCCAACGAGCTACACTAGCTGCAACGGATGTTCGTGTAGGTCCTACTAAGCCTGAAATGTTTTCTGGATAGTAGTTAGATTGGAAGCAGTTAGTATAATAGTGTACATCGTATACACTCTATTGGGTACCCAATGGAATATTCGTACTGTTGGCGAATAGGGGTTTAGTAGAAACCTGCCTATTCTACTTCGCTGTGGGATGGGGGGGGGGAATTAGAAAAAGTCATCCGCAGAAGTTGTTGATTCCAAACCATCCCTCACTGGTTCTTAGCCAGCTGTAAAGTTTTCATACGGGCACAGCTTCTAAAAGCCCACGTGTGATCGGTCACAAGTAGTTGTGACATGGACTCTAGAGCTATGCATCCCTAATACTCTTTCTGTTTCATTTCAGTTCGAATCAAGTTTCATTTGTTCAATGATATAGTTCTTGAGTTTACATTGTCAGTCTAGAGAAAGTGGGCAGAAACTTCAAAAAAGAAATTAGAATGCAGTATTTTTTCTTAAGTATCACATTAACTTATGAAGAAGTGGTCGATTGCTTCGATATTTCCACTTCATCATCATCATCATCATCAGTTCCTTGACTTTCGTCGTGGAGGTGCTATGACAGTTCGCGCTATCAGTCTTCGCCATTCTTCTCGGTTTAATGCTATTTTCTGTAGCGTATCCAAGGGCATTTCAGTCCACTCTTTTATGTTGTCAAGCCAGCTCTTATTCGGTCGACCTCTCTTTCGTGCTCCTCCTACTGTGCCTTGTAGAATCGTTTTGGACAATGTGTCATGTCTTACCGTGTGGCCGAACCATTGTAGTTTCCGTTTCTTTACGATTGAAAGGAGTGGTTCCTGTTTTCCTGCCAGTCTATGGACCTGGTGTAAGACATATTCATTAGTTTTCCTTTCAAGGTAACTTATTCCTAGGATCCTTCTATAGCTTTTGTTTTCGAAGGCTTGTATTTTTCTTTCTGTCTCTGCATTCAGGGTCCAGCTCTCACATCCATATAGGAATACAGAGAGGACCAGTGACGAGTAGAGTTTCATTTTTGCTGAGACGCTGATGTTGCTCTTCCATATTTTCCCTAACTTGGACATGTAGGCAGAGGCTAGGTTTAGTCGAATTTTTATTTCCTTAGTGGACCTTCCATCTTTTGTTAGGGTAGACCCAAGGTATTTGAAAGTTTCAACCTCTTCTAATACATGTCCATCAAGTCTGATACATCTATCTGAGTTGTTTCCTCCGTTAATGAGTATTTTGCTTTTTTCTGTGCTGATTTCCATGCCCACAGATTTGGTTGCAACATCAAGTCTTGAGGTGAGGTCCTGAACTTGATCAATGTTTTCCCCAATGAGGGCTATATCATCAGCAAATCTGAGGTTGGAAATTGGTCTTCCGTTTATGCTAAGTGTCGGTGTAAAGTCATGTAGGGTTTGTGTCATAATATGTTCGAGGAATAAATTAAAGAGGACTGGTGAGAGAATGCACCCTTGGCGTACTCCTATAGTTGTTCTGAAGAACTCGCCAGTTTGATTATTTAGAGATACTGCACTACTAGATTTGTTATATAAAGACTTAATAACCTCAATTATGTTTTTATCTATATTGTAGTTATTCATGACTTGCCATAAGCCTTCGTGCCACACACGGTCAAAGGCCTTCTTAAAATCGATAAAGTTGTGTACTAGCATTTTTTGGTGTTGTAGACATTTTTCGTTTAGTACCCTTATGTTAAAAATTTGTTCAGCAGTGCTTCTGCCCGGCCTTAATCCGGCCTGTTCTTCTGAGAGTATTTCCTATACTTTCTTTTTGAGTCTGTTCAATATTACTTTCAGCATGACTTTACTTGGGTGGCTGATTAAACTTATTGTTCTGTAGTTCTCGCACTGCTTTGCGTCCCCTTTCTTAAATATTGGAATGATTAGTGACTGAGTCCATTCTTTAGGCCATTCTTTTTCTTGCCAGATTTTTTGACAGGCTGCTTTCAGCCATTTAACTGTTTGTGGTCCACCATGTTTAATTAGTTCTGCCGGTATGTTGTCAATTCCTGGTGATTTATCTCCCTTAAGTGATTTTATTGCTTCCTCTACTCCTGACTCTAGTATGGGTGAATCACCGATCTCCCTATTGTCCCAGCATGAATTGTTTATTAGGCTATAATTAGGGCTTATTTTATGATTGTAGAGTCCCTTACAGTATTCTGTCCACCTTCTAAGGATATCTGCTTCTTCTGTTAAGAGGGTGCCTTTACCATCCTCAATTACGGTTGCTCTATTCAGTTTCGTATTGGTCAGCTTACTCAGTGTTTCGAATGCTTTTTTATTGTTGCCTCCCCTTAAGCTATTATCGATGATATTACATTGTTCAGTAATCCAGCCCTCTTTTGCTCTCTTCATTTTGGAGCCTATTTCTTTGTCTACTGTTCTATACTCTTCCCTGTACTGGGAATTAAGTCCTTTCTTCTTTTTTAGTTCTTTTCTTGTATCACACAGGTGTAAAATATCGTCTGTGACCCATGGTTTGATTTTCTTTCTTTTGTTACCCAGAACTTCTGTTGCTGATTCATGCAGCACTGTTTTAATGGTTTCAGTGAGTGAATCGATATTGTCGTGAATCAACTTCCACTTCACAGTGACTTATTCGACTATGTAATTGTTTTTTTATTAATAATTGCCCAAGTACCCCGTATATGTTCTTTGCGTTTGATGTCCTAGATGATTAACGACCTATACAGCCTAACTTATTGGTTTTAAATTCTCTCCAATCTTCAAGGCTTTAACTCAGTTGTTGTGTGAATATGTGCTGGTTTACTGTTCACCATATTTACTTATATAACAGTAGCAGCTGGTCGTTGATTCTAGGCTAAATTCATTGAAATAGCCTGATATTCGGTGGATTGATGATCTGAAACACAGATTCTCGTTGTAACTTCCTTCAACACTTTATGTATACCATTTTTTTAAGAATTAACATCAATTATTTTTGGTTTGGTTTGGTTTTCATTCTCACTTTTCCTAGTTTCCCTACTCGGTATTCTGTGATGTACTAGCACTGATTTCTCGATTGTCAACTGAAATAACATGTTTAAATGAATTAATTTCGAATGCGATAATTTGTGGTAAGTTTCTCTCTTCTTTTTTTACTTGGTCTGAAAATATATCCAAAATAGATTGTTGATTAAATTATTAAATACATCATAGATGGGGTTAGTTATTGTTAAAACATGTGCACTCTATGGGACTATGCTTCTTCGATTTAGAAAACAGAAAGATTTGAACGAAGAAATATTTACTTTTCAATGAGATCCTCATCTCTATCTGGCTCTACTCTAATATATTCTGTATAGCATTTTCATTACAATACACAACAGTTTACCAATCAAGTCGCGCTGATATGTTTGTAAACAATAATTAAACAGTGTCAAAGTGTCAATGGGTTGATAATTAACGAAGAAAATCAATACACATTTAAGAAGGTAGAAATGGTTAGAATAAATTAATTTTACAAAGATAACACGTAATTAAAGATGAAGTGGTCAGAAAAAATAAAGTAATTTGGACAATTATAATTTTTATAATTTTAAAGGTTTAGTGGGATGGGGGCGAGATGGTCCGGTTTACACATTCATGTAACGATGGCCACGGTAAGGAAAGTGGCTGTACAAATTTGGCTTCTTCAGGTGGATTCCTATTGCTTCAGCTGTGTGTAGAAGACGAACTCTTAGAGCAAAATTAAGATTAGTAGGAATGCGATAAATAATTTCAAATGCTGTATTGACATCAACTTTATGCTCACTGTCTACAAGGTGTGCTAAAATAGAACTACGAATAGATCTTGTTTGTCCCTTGCTTAACCATGTTGGATGATGTTGGGAAATACGACGATGAACCTGCCTAATTGTACGCCCAATGTAGCTGGCTGCGCAGCTGCAGTCAAACTGGAGGAGGAGGCAAATTTAGGTAGTTTATCCTTATTTCTCGAACATAGAATAGGGGTGGTTGTGAAGAGACAACGTACCTCTGCTGCATAATAAGCTCTTTTAACTGCATTCTTCAGGCTCTGTGTTATTGTTTCTCTGATGTTGTTACCGAGGAACTGCAATTTTATGAACATTGGTTTTTTCGGAACTGTTGTTATACTGACTCTCCTAGGTGCTGAATTCATATTTTTCTCAATGAGTTTATCTGGATAACCATTTTTTCTAAGTAATTCTCTAATAATCTTAAGCTCCTCATTGAGGCAGTCATCTGAAAAGATCAACCTGGCTCTATAAACCAGAAACTTTATCAGGTTATATCTAATTAATGTTCAGCTACTGGATCAAACCCCACTCCTACCTACTGAAGTTTGGTCAGGTTAGTATCGTCAACAACTCATTACAGACAATGAAGAATATGGTTCATTTTCTAGCTGCATGTAAATGTGAATTATTGTTCAGTAACCTGAGATTTCCAGTTTATTCTGAGCTTTTTTTTCAAAATGGTCTAGTTATTGTGTATCTCATCCTACAGGTTGTATTCTTGAGTCTATTCACCTTCTGGACTGTTTTGAGCTTGAAACGAATAGAAAGAGAGAGAGCGCGCGTGGTTGGATTATTTTTCCGTCTAAGTGTTTGAATTGGTGTATGAGTGTTTTAGATGGTTTGAACTGAAGATAAGTAAATTTAACCATTTCCTTTTCTCCCTCTTGACTTACAATAAAAGTTTTTAAAAAAAAGTAAAATGTAATTCAGGAATTACATGTGTGGCTATTCACTTGGCGTGGCAGCAAGCCACACTTATTATATAAAGACTGGGTTGTCTTAGCGTATTACTGTAAGATTCTGAACGGCCATCATTATCCAGCTATTTCGCCTATATTCTAATAGACTATGGTGATTAAAGTGTACAATGCAGTCTAGAAGAAATATTTGATGAATGAGTCAGTGTGAAGAAACAATAAGTTTTTCAAGGCGGTAATTATCACTTGTGAATCCTAATTCAACTTTTTTACTAATTCAGCGTATTTGCACGGCTGATGTCATAGACAAAGAAAATGAAATATTGATGGATATCCTCTAAAACATTTTAAACAGGTGTAGAAGTCAATTAGTCTTTAAACCTACAATCTATACCGCCCCTGAGAAAAATGTCTTCATCAAGTTACCATATAACGGGGAAATAAACAATAGGATTTTGAGGCAAAGGTTGAGTTCGGTCGTCCGTAGGACCTATTATGCAGCCCAGCTTGTAATTGTCCAAAAAGCCAAAACTATGCTCCACTGCAAACCTCAAAAGTGCACAAGTGATTATGTCACATCACACACTATTTACCAATTTGTGTGTGTGTGGACACATGCATAGGGAGGAGTAACGTGCCTTACATGTGAGGTTGGGAGAGCATATCCCGAAATGGTTAGAAATACAAATGAATTGTGGAAAACCAATAGAAGCAGGTGTCAGACTACCAACTTCGTCTATAGCTAAACATCTAATCGAAATGAATTATAAGATTGATGTTAACCCACCCTTTAAGGTCATCTATAAAAATGGTCAAGGGCGCTTATTGAAATACGCTGAGGCTATAGCTATTCATAAACTTAAGCCCCCTCTGTGTATTCAAAAACAGTTTATTATCACTCTCAACCTACCTTGATAATCCTTATTTCATTGGATTACCAAACGTTGTGTTAATCATTCTTAAATCTTTTTTCTTTTATTTTGTCACTTTGTTTAATTTAATTGCCCTTAATTTTTTCATCATATATATCGACTTGACAAGTAAATATGTGATCAGATTGTTCGAAATGCATAGCGCAAATACATCACATTTTTCAGATAATCTCCGTCTTCTAATAACGCTATCCAAATATATAAAAGGGACTAATTGTTTTAAATTTTTGAAAAGAAGTTAGAATTCATTGACCGTTAAATAGGGTCTCAGCAGCGGCTTAATGGTCTACGAGTTAGCTTGCCTTGTAACCAGAAGGTCCTGGGTTCGGTCCTATGGTGGATGCGTACTGATGAAGAGTCCTGAACTAGAGCAATGGAAACAGCTATCCAGTACTTTCAGTTGGTTTTCCAATGTTTTTCTAACTGATGTCAGCTTATGATGAAATCCTCCAACTAATTTGTTGTTTGTTTTTTTCCTTTCACTAGGCCATGGTGATTTGTTATCATCAAACTCATTTCTAGACGCCTTGTGCCATTTATCCAGTAATATGAATTTAAAAGAAAAAGACAATTGTACATTCGAACCATACATATTCGGTAGTTGGATTGATCTGCCTTGGACTAAAGTTTCTACTAATATGATCTTAGCATTTCTTAAAACTCTATTTGACAAATGTGTGCCTGTAAGTAAAAAAAAGTGGTCTTTCTGTTATCATAATTTATCAGGTAACAGAATTTTTAAAATACAACTGTCAAGTAAGACTGCTCAATATTTGTATACAATAAATTTATTATACAGATGTGGCTGGTTGGCTTAAACATTAGGATTTCATTCAATAGGTCCCTCGTTAGAATCCTTTTGGTAGGTTACATGTCTGATTAATACTTCAGTCAGTGAATTATAAATCTTATAATGCAACCTTATAAGCCATTTATGTGCTGAATAGTCAACGGGTTGATACCTCACAAATTGAGCCTTCTAAGTAAGTCGTCGAAATAGTTGTCCAGATGCCAAATGGTTTCTGGGGGATATTCGCCTCGTTGACCTAAACTCTAACCTTTCATACAAAGTATCCCAGATTCGAATTTCGTTCTACCTACTTCAACTCTGGGTATTATCATAAACTCTCATAAGAGATATTGTGTACATGAAAAATCGGTTGTGGATAACTGAGTTCTGATTGTGCTAATTTCTTTTCACTTTGTTATATGTTATGCTGACTTTTATCCTATTTCAAACTTCATCAACTTAAATTTTCAGACTTTTTCAAAGCACCTATAAAAAGATCTCAGAAACTTTGTGACAGCATAACAGACAAAAACCTCGCATGGTTTACTGGTAGGTCCTAAGCCTGGAAAAAGAGGAAAGGTTGGGCGTGGGGCGACCTTACACCTGAAAACCAATCCACTCACCACAGAACATTCAAAACACAGCAAAAGTATGGGAAAAAATTCTACGTATTCTTCGCTGGAAGGTGAGAGAGGGAACGAAGTGGGTTTCGTGAAGGCCTTAGGGAAGCCAGTCAGCGAATGTGTATTCTTTCACTGGAAGTGAAAATAAGCATTAGGAAATGGAGTGTTCGCATGATGTTTGAATCAGTGAAAGCTGGGTTTCACCTGACGGACACACCGAAAATCAGATAGGCTTCATGTGAATGTCAAGAAAGTGGAGACAGCGTGGTAGACACAAAATAGAGAAGAAGAGTGGATGTGGGATCATACGACTAACTAGTGCGAAACGCTTTCAGGGTCAAATTCAAGACCTACAGAACAGTTGAGGATAGACCACAATTTAGGTTCAACACTCAGTAACTGAAGGATCAAACCACAAGGGACTTGTTCACAGCAGCCATCAGGACAAAGTTGGAGACACTGTGTAGTATCACTGAAGGAAGCTGTGTGGAAGAACACTGATGCTCTCTGAAAGTGATATTGGTGGAGACCTGTGTAGTGTTGTCTTAGGAAGGAAGAAGAGGCAAAACAAGCAATGACACCTGAACGATAATATAGGCGAAGGATATGATCAAACAGAAGATGAACATTGGAAACAGAAACTGAGTTCAATATACTAGGCACTGAGGAAAGAAAGAAGTGAAGACGAGTGCTAGGAAAGACAAAAAACAATTGTACGACACACTGGAAACTGAAGCACAACAGCCTGCATGTTAGAGAGACTTCAGAATATTACATCAGATAACCAGAAAGTTATCAGGGAAACGATCAGCACAGGTAAAATCAATGATGGTGATGGGGTCCTAATTACCAAGGAGGAGAAGCTAAGGGAATATTGTTCTCATCAATTAAAAGGACCGTCGCTTACAGTGTATCCAGAAATGCCAATGAACACAAGTCCTCCAATAAAAGCTGAAGTTTTTGAATGCTATCAGGCTAGTGAAGGCGCGGAAGGCACCAGGACAGGACGAAATTCCTCCTGAAGCACTGAAAACGGACCCAGATACTGCGGCAGATATCCTAGCACTATTGAAAAAGGTTTGGAAGTAAGGAAGGGTACCTACTGACTGGAAGGAAAGCTACCTTCCTGAACTACGATGGCAGGTCGACTTAGGCCTGTTCAAGAACTGGAGTGGAATAATGCCCCAAGTAAAATACTAAGTCACATCATCGTGGAGAGAATAAAAGATGTACTGGATACAGAACAGCGCCCCACTGACCAGAACAACCTGGATTCAGGAAAAGTAAATCATGTGCTGATCAAATTGCAACTCTACGCATCATCATCTAACAGAGGAAAGAATGGCAATCAAACCTGTCTCTACCTCAACTTCTTTCATTGACTTCGAAAGAGCCTTCACCAGGTAGCGTTGACTGATAAGTAATTTGGAAAGCACTTCATTACTACGGTGTGCAGTGCCCGAATCTATATCGACTTCATTCAACATCTGGCTATATGACAATGCCACGTGTCAGGTGATCCACAACGGAAAACTCAGCAAAGCCTTTGGAGTGAATATAATAGGAGTAAGAGAAGGCGACGATATATTCCTTATTGTGGTGGACTGCAAATGGGGAGCGAGAAGACAGGAATACGCTGGACTGATAAGAAAAGGCTAGAAGATCTACATTTCGCGGACGACTTATGTCTAATGTCATGTAAACTAGAATATGCATAAGCAAAATAAACAACAAGTTAGCAGAATCCTCAAGCAGTGAACACACGGCTTCGATGAGTGAATCAAGAACCTATTGCCCAACAAATATGCCAATGGAAATGGAGATGAATGCGACACTCTGAGATCGTTTAGTGACATTGGGAACAAGGTGGCGAGTTGGGCGTCCGAGGGTGATATGGAGGAGATCGTGTGAGGAGGAGATGAGAGCTTATGGCCGATAGCGGAGCCAGGTAAATGGACTGCAGAGAACAGGATGAAACAAGGATGTGCTGTTGAAGCACTATGTTCGAATCGCAACTCAAGGGAATAATAATAATAACACAGAAACATCAGTGTGGTGAATGTTTGTGATAGTGTTTTTCGTATCTGAGTGTAATTCACCTATACCACTGTGAACAATTTCCATTCACATCACCAACAGTTTCCAGTGATTGATTCTCTATATCCTGAAAATGCCAAAGAAATAACCCTACACCCGATTTTATTGGTTTGGATGAAGAGTCACAGAACGCATAGTTTAGTGACATGTTTGCCTTTGACCACACCTTACTGTTTTCCAACTTGATCCCACTCCAATTAATAATGACATTTGGGGAGAGCAGTAGATTGAGATCCATAACATCATTTTGCATTTCTCACCTGGCACTGTGTCGGATATTTGCATGAATTACCATTTTCCTCCGTTTAATATAAACAGTGGTAAGTCGTCATATCATCTAATTTCAATGGCTTAATACTTCCACAATCAGGATTTTCATCACAATCTATCTTTTCCCCGTAGTAATAAAATACACCTGGTATTACAACCACCTCTGATGGTGTATCACCAAAGCACGTATACCATACTAACGAACACTGATTACCAAATGAGGATGTGACAATTAATCCAGGGATTAGTTATTCAATAAAACTTTGGGATTAAGGCGCCGTTCAAATTTATATGGTGTTAATGTCTCTATTTTTCTCTCGTCTCTAAATTTAAGGAGAATTAAGAATGAATAAGGCACATTTTGAATGACAGCTAATCTATAGCATAGCACTGTCTGACGGGTAGTCTTTTTTGTTGTTATGAAACGAGTCACCTCTTTCCCCAACCCCCCACCTCTCTCTCTCTGTCTCTGTCTCTCACTTTCTCCCGTTTCTCTTCAGACTACTAGATATATCAGATATATCATGTAAAACAATGTTTGTTTTTTCTGGTATTTTTTGAAAATTATGGAATACTTGTTGTTTTGTTTTTTTTCATCTGAAAAAGAAAACATTTCGACCAACTTTCTTTCGTGTTCATCTTATCCTAATCTTTATTTTCTTTTCTTCTTTATTTCAACAGGCTGAATTAGCTGACAGTGAAGTAGGCAAATTCCATTTCACCAGTGTACCACAAACGTGGATACCACCGAATCGTCCAGTTGACCTAAGACGTCCAGATATGGAAGTGTATATATTTTATACTGAATTAGGTTATCCTAATCCATTAGTTAGTCGTTTAGGTTCACAACGTCTATTCATTGAATTGGCTTATGATAAAAAGACATCGAGTTATACACATTTAAAAATGGCTGGAAGTTTTAGTCAAGATACACAATTCTTTTAATACATATATGTTATTAATGTCTTTTGTATCTGTAAGATAATGTGGTTCGTATTTATAGTTGCTTTGTATTATCTGATTGCTGTTGACTTCGGTATAATAATAATAATAATAATAAAGACCACCCTGACATTAGTTCTCTTTTCTTTTTCTTATTTGTCTTTTTATCTGATGTGATAACGTGAGCTGTTATTATTTTATAATTTTTCTTATTCTTCAGTATTTTGACAAATTTTCCGTCTTTTTGTAACTCTATACTCACTATTTATTATTTTTAGAATCCTCAACTATATAGCTTAATAATTTTATAATGAATATTGAACTTTTGTTTGAATTTTGTAGTATTTCCGCATATTTTCTTCTTTTGCTTTTTATTTCCAGTATTTTACTTTTGTCTTGTGGTGAGGGGGCGGATAAACTAGACAAGATTATGTAGAGATCGTTTGTTTGATAGTGTTCTCTGAGCTTTGATGCTTCTTGATACATGCATATTTCATTACTAGGCTTGACAATGTCATCTTCAGCATATATATATATATATCTGAAGATGTTTTTCTCTTTAAATATTTTACCGAGGCTGTTGATGAAACTCTGTGCATCGAATATCAAAGCTGAAAAAACATCAAACAATATCTATCGTCATCCTGAGGCACAAGGCGTTTCTGTTAGTATTATGATTTAAAAGAAATTATGTTTTGTTTCTTTTTTTATTTATTATATGCGTCTCCATTCCACTGCGTCTTTCTCTTTCAGTTGTGAAAATGCAGACAGTAGAGTTTTTCTTCTGCATCTGAATGTATTATGAGAGATATTAATTAATCGTGAATTTAATATAAAGAATTAAAGTCTGTTGTTCACTTTCTGTTGGTTTTTGTAGCGTGTCATAATTTATAATAGTGGATTTTTTTTCCTTTATGTTCCTAGTGAAACATACGGCTTCAAGCAAGAGGCTTGAAGTTTCGGTAGCAGTGATGTTTATTTTTACAGGATGGGGTTGCTAGTCTGCCTCATGTCCAACCTTCCCTCTTTAGCAGTTTTATTACTGACTTATTGAGGTAAGGCAGTGTGTGGGCCGAGGATTGAACCTCGAATCACATGAGGCGTGGTCGGTGAGCATTCTACCTCTGTGCCACTGACGCACTAATAATGAATTAGGAATTACATTTTTTCATGTAAATAGTATAAGGCTAACATATCATGTGGGTTTGATATCGATAAACTGTATCTCAGTATAGATTTCCTCAATGAGATGAAGATCCTGCTGTTTCTTTCGATATAAGATCTCTACAGATGATGTCATCGGACTCCACCAGTCACAACTCCTTATTAAGGACTTCGGAACGCTAATTACTGACGAGTACCAAACTTGGATGAAACATTAGCCCAGTGCTTTTTATTTTTCCACTTCAAAATTAATCGAATTTCCATACACCCAAAGTTTAGTTAACATTACGTCACCACACTTTAAATTACTATGAGAAGACTAGGCAGTTGCATAGTTTGCTAATAGGGAAATTAAATTAAGGACATCCATAGAACTTCCTTTGATAGGCACTGATAAAGAATCTTTTAAAGATTTTCTCTTTTTCATTAGTTTATGAACAATGAAGATGTAAATGAAGCACTTACGGTTAGGTTTGGAATCAGTCTGGTTTTTACGAGTTTCCTATTCATGATTTGATGAATATAGACATCAAATTTCCACGCATAGTGATTGCAGTTTTCCGCATTACTTGTGTAGGAATAAAATTACCTTAACTGGAGGACTGGGGGGGGGGGGGAGATTTTAATCTTCTGGAATTTAAGTCAAAAGAAAAAATGATTTACACTTCATCATGGATGATACCATTACTTCCATCGCCTTGTGTTTTTTTTTTTTTTGCTTTTAGTCGCCTTATATGCTTGTTTTATGTACTTCGAAGTTACTCATAATTGCGATCAGTTGCTAAAATGATTTCCAAATACTTTGCAACACGAATAGATTTTAAGCCAGTGGTGATAATTTGTAAGACACAAAAAGGGGAAGATTCAAGATAATTGACCAATTTGAAAACCGATATCAAACAGAAAGTATTTGGAGGTTGATATGCATAGAATTATACTATAGACGGCGCGTCGTTGGCACAGTGATGGCAACTCGAACTGCTGCACTTCGGTGCCAAGTTCTATGTTGAATCCAGCAGCAGCAACAGTGATGGGATGCTCGCCGATCACGCCTCATGTGGTCAGGGTTTCGATCCACGCCCGATGCATTCACTCATTTACCTCGCCAAGCCAGTAATAAGACTGCTAAAGAGGGAAGGTTGGGCATGAGGCAGATTAGCAACCCCATCCTGTAAAAATAATCACCACTGCTACCGAAACTTCAAGTCTCTAGCTTGAAGCCGTATGTTGTTCCACTTGGAACGTAAAGGAACAAAAAAATGAGTTATCATTAAGATTCAATGTAGCAGTTTTTATGAAAAACTGGGCGCTGAGTGAAAAGTAGATGTATGTCCGAAAACTGAAGTTTCTGTAGCAGTGGTGATTATTTTTACAGGATGTGGTTGCTATCCTCATGCTCAGCCTTCCCTCTTTACCAATCTTATTGCCTGCTTGGCGAGGTGAAGCAGTGCGTCAGTGGCCGGGGATCGAACCCTGGACTACCTGCGTGGTCGGTGAGCACTCTACGGCTATGCCCTCAAAAAAAGACAAGTTACACACATCCAGTGAGACTTTATGTTATCAGCTGGTGCTATTTCAGTGCTGATTTCTAAGTTTGGTTGAGATTTTTCTTCGTTCCATTAGAGAAGATAAGCAATGATTCGCATTTTGTGTTTATGGGAAGTGTGTGAAGTGTAAGTAGTCGCTGAAGCTGGGTAGCTGTGATACTAGGCATATAAGTTAGACCCACAGGCCAAAAGTCCAACACCAGCACAGCATCATGAATAATTGAGATTAAATAATAATGAGATCTTTCTACATCACTTGGTTCAGTCCACATGTGACTGCGTTTATAATAGCGACTATGCGGTGAACTTAAGCCTATGAACTCTGAAAATCAGTGATAACGTCATAACTTTTGAAAAAGTGACAATATCATATAAAAAACAGTCTAAGTTCTAAGAAATTATATAAGGAGTCACTATGGGGAATGCTGGATTTCAGTAACTGAAGCACGTAAACTAGTATCTCCACTAAAAGACAGAAGAAGTACCTCCATGATCATGATCTTAGATGCAAACTGATGAAGGTGGAAAACACTGAGTCCATTTAACTCTAATTTCATTACTACATAAGAAAGTGAAGTCGTTTAAGTCTTCAAATCGCTGACTATGATCTTTTCTCCACTTTGTGTGAATATTTTAAACTTAGGCGAAATAAATATTCAAAGCATTTTAGTGAACACTACCACTCTAACTAATACTAATTTACAATAGAAATTATTCCTTTAACCTCATCGCTCTCATTCTTTTTTTTTATTCCTTTACATTCCCTATGCAGCATAGGACTTCAAGCTACAGCTTTGCAGTTTCGGTAGCGGTGGTGTCTGTTTTTACAGGATGGGGTTGCTAGCCTCATGTCCAAGCTTCCCTCTTCGCCAGTCTTATTATACTAGCTTAGCGAGGTAAAAGAGTAAGCGCATCGGCCGGTTATCGAAACCCGGACCACATGAGGCGACCATTTCACCGCTGTGCCACCGACGCACTCACTCCCATACAATTTACATAAATATACCGTTAGCTAAATACTAAAATATATGAGGTGAATTCTCAGGTGAAAAACTATTCAGGGATAACATTGTCTGCGTGGATATGATTTATTTTTATAATTATTTTTTTAAAATATTACACACTCAGATAACTAAATACAAGTCGGCTGCAATAAAATTATTCAACACTGCGGACAAAACCTCGATTAGAAGAGACACGGGCTTTTGTTTCATTTCTATATCACTGGGGAAATAAAATAAACACACCTTGACATAGTTTATGGATAATTCACAACAAAATTAAGGACGGCTAAGCCGTTTTATTTACACACTCTCTCTATTCAATAAAATCTGTCTTTATTCATTTCCCTTCGAGGTATATGTGAACATCTTTGTTCTATTAATATCCTTTTTTTTACAGAGAAACAAAGAACGGGAAAAAAAATAATTTTTCTGCACCCTTTGGAATAACATCAAGTTAGGTAATTAAACTTCCATGCTGATCGTACCTCTACTTAACGTTTGAGCTGTAGATGAGTGGATATTCCCTGTTAAATATCATCAGCATTGTACATTCAACCACTTCAAAGTAACTGAACAAACTGTCGAGGACAGTACATTTTCAAGTATTGATTTTTTCGTAGGGATTTAGTTTGATTGGATGGAGGATTTAATGATGAGCTGACATCAGTTACAGAACCATTGGAAA
This sequence comes from Trichobilharzia szidati, assembly GCA_944472155.2. Classification (NCBI taxonomy): domain Eukaryota; kingdom Metazoa; phylum Platyhelminthes; class Trematoda; order Strigeidida; family Schistosomatidae; genus Trichobilharzia; species Trichobilharzia szidati. The sequence continues at coordinate 172,378,324 of OX235279.1, forward strand.
ACCAACTCGGAGTACACGACAGGTGTTTCGTCTTAGTTTGGGACTCTTCAGCAGTGCGCACCCACCACCAAGGCGAGCTCGTAGACCACTGGGACCCGATCCAATGGCCACTTCATGAATTCCCGACATAGCGCGACCACTTCGCAGTGTCTTCTTCGATGAGTTACTGTTTCATCTTCAACCTGCTGTACCCCACTGGTCACGACTTCCGGCTAGAACCCCAGGTCACTGCTAGAAGGTCCTAGATTCGCAACTTGGCGGTGGATGTGTACTGCTGGGGAGTACATTTGTTTAATAGGTTTATATTGACCTTCAAGTGCTACATTTGAACATAAGATGACATCATGCTTATCAAATGGAGAGTAAAAGATGAATGTAAAAGAATGTAGACTTCTAAAACTATGGAAAATAACTCTGGAAGATTCATGACTAATTTGATATGATAGTGTGTAGTGAATTACATTCAAAATGTGACTCAATCAGTACAACGTCATCTTAGGGATGTTGTCTCAAATGAAAATGAATTTATACAAATTTTTTGAAGTTTGACTCTTGTATAAAGATAATTGCTCAAGTTTCTCTAATTTAAATAAAGAAAACAGGTATTAAAGTAATCAATGGCTCTTACTGTTTGTTTGAATGAAAGCACTCGGGGATTAAATGTATCAATACTACATAAAGAAACAACAGTTTCGCACCCAGTAAAACTCATTCTGGATTCTAATTATATGCTATAGAGTTGCCTGTTGTCTAAAAGGATCAATATCTCCACATTACATATAAGGGGATCTTTCAGACTGTTCAAGGTTGACAATTTTGGCAGTTATTTTTATTTTCTTTCATGCTACTAAATAGTAGGCAAATGAACAACATAACCTGAAATAGGAAGTTTGTATTAATATCATTATCTATTATTATTATTATTTTTGTTCCCTTGGGTTCCTAGTGGAACATAGGGCTTCAACTGCACGCCTCCACTTGCTTCTGTCTTGTGCTGAACTTTTCACTTGCATCCATGTCAATCCATACTGTCTCAGTTCCTCATCACACGATCTCCTCCATGTCACCCTTGGACGTCACACTCGCCGCTTCCCTTTCGGGTTCCACTCGAGCGATGGCCTGACGCGCGATGTCAGCCAACGGCCTCCTCAGCGAGTGTCCAATTCACCTCCACTTTCTCCTGCATATTTGTTGGGCAATTGGTTCCTGTTTTGCTTGTTCCCACAGTTTCTTGTTGGTGATTCTTTCCGGCCATCTAATCTTCAGTATAGAGCGAAGACAGTCGTTGATAAAGAACTGCAACAGGCTGTTGGAAATATTCTTTGTGACCCACCAAGTTTCTGATCCGTATAGAAGAACTGACTGACTTGACTTTTGTATTGAAAATCCGAATTTTGTTGTTGATGGTGAGTGACGAAGATTTCCAGATTGGTTTCAGGTTGATGAATGTGTTTCTCGCCTTCCCGATTCTCGATTTGACATCCTCGTCGGTTCCTCCTGTGGTTCAGACAATGCTCCCTAGATAAGTGAAAGAAGTAACCTCTTTCAAGTCCTTCCCGTTGATGGTGATTGGCGCTGGATGTTGCTGTTGTTGTTGTTGTTGGTTGATTATTTTCATAACCTCCGTCTTGTCTATGTTCACCTGGAGTCCTGTCTTTGCTGCTTCTTCGGCCAGTTTGTCGGTTTTCGCTTGTAAGTCTTCGATTTTGTGTGACATCAAACATAAGTCATCCGCGAAATCCAGGTCTTCTAGGTTCTTCACGTCGGTCCAGGATATCCCTGTCTTCTCGTTTCCCACTGTCTGACGCATAATCCAGTCCAGTCCACCACAATTAGGAATATCATTGGTGATAATAAGCACCCTTGTCTGACTCCTGTGTTTACTCCAAACGCCTCGCTGAGTTTTCCGTTGTGGATCACTTGACATGTGTCGTTGTCGTACAGCTGTTGAATGAGGTTGATGAATATTTGGGGTACGCCATAGTACTCAAGTAGTCTCCAAATTACTTCGCGGTCAACGCTGTCGAAGGCCTTCTCAAAGTCTATAAAGTTGAGGTGGAGGTTTGATTGCCATTCCATGCTTTGTTCGATGATAATGCATAGAGTTGCAATTTGGTCAGAACATGATTTGCCTTTCCTGAATCCAGCTTGTTCTGGTCGGAGTTCTGTATCCAGTGCGTCCTTTATTCTCTCCAGGATGATGCGACTCAGGATTTTACTTGGCGTCGACAGGAGCATGATTCCTCGCCAGTTCTTGCAGAGTCCTAAGTCGCCCTTCTTTGGTAGTTTCACGAGGTAACCTTTCCTCCAGTCAGTAGGCACCTTTCCCTCTTTCCAGATCTTTTGCAATAATGGAGTCAACATTTCTGCTGCCGTTTCTGGGTCCGCTTTCAGTGCTTCCGGGGGTATTCCATCTGGTCCAGCTGCTTTTCCAGCTTTCAGAAGCTTGACTGCATTCAAGACTTCAGCTTTCGTTGGAGGATTGATGTTAACTTGCAGTTGTGTACGTGCTGTTGTTGGTATTTCTGGAGGGGTTGTAGGTGGTGGTCGGTTCAAGAGTCCTTTGAAGTGGTCCGCCCATTGTTTAATCTGTCTTTCTTCTTTGGTAATTGGGTTCCCTTGGCTGTCTTTTATAGGTTTCACTTGTGTTGATCTCTTCCCGGATAGAGACTTGGTTATCTGATATAGTGTCCTTAGGTCCCTTTTACCTGCTGCCTTCTCAGCTTCAGTAGCCAGGTTGTCGTAGAATTGTCTTTTGTCCTTCCTGGCACTCTTCTTCACTTCTTTGTCCAGTGCTGTTTAAGTTGAGCTCAGAGTCTCCTTCTCTTGTCCATCTTTGCATTGAATCATTTTCTCTTTCACCATTCTCCTCTCCTCTATTAGCTTCCAAGTGTCCGTTGAGAGCCATTCCTTGTCTTGTTTCTTCTTTCTTCCTAAAACCGTTGAGCACGTTTCGTTGAAAATTACCTTCAGAGAGTTCCAATGGTCTTCTACGGATGATTCCTGAGTGGTGCCACGTAGTGTTTCCTGCTTTGCTCTGACAGTTGCAGTGAAAATGTCCTGTGTGATTGTGTCCTTCAGTTTTTGCGTGTTGAACTTGCATTGTGGCCTATCTCCAGCTATCCTCGAGGCTTTCAGCTTCACCTTGAAAGTCCCTTGTACTAGATAGTGGTCTGAACCCACATCTGCTCCTCTCCTCGATCTTGTGTCCAGTAGGCTCCGTCTCCACTTCCTTGAGATTGAAATGAAGTCTATCTGGTTTTTGGTGTGTCCATCTGGTGAAATCCATGTCGCCTTGTGTATATCCCTGTGTTTGAACACACTGCCACCAATCACCAAATCATTGAAGGTGCAGAAGTTTGAGAAGAGTTCACCATTTTCGTTCATTTCACCGAGGGCCTCACGACCCATGGTGAGTTCTCTTCCTGTATTGTCTCCTCCCAGTTTCGCATTCATATCACCCATCAGGATTTTGATATCGCTCTTTGGGACGTTGTCCATTACTGTTTGTAGTTGACTGTAGAAATCCTCCTTCTTCTCATGTTCTGAGACGTTTGTAGGCGCGTAGCATTGAATGATTGTAACCTTTTTTCCTTTTGATTTGAACCTGACTGTCATTATCCTGGAGGAGATTGGTTCCCACTGCATGAGAGCTTTAGCTGCTGTTGGTGACATCATGATGGCTACTCCCTCGGTGTGCTCGTGATTGTCCTCTGGGTGACCGGAGTAGATTATTGTCTCTCCAGTTGGTAGTTGGCACCTTCCGCACCCATTCCATCTGCTCTCGCAGATTCCCAACACTTCTATTTTATATCTCCTCATTTCTGCGGCTACCTGAGCAGCCTTCCCAGCTTCGTACATTGTACGAATATTCCACGTCCCCATCCTTATTTTTGCTTTCATCGAAAGAAGGCACATCGGCTGACTGGCTTCCCGAAGGCTTTCACCAGCCCGCGTCATTTCACTTCCCCGATTCCAGCGAAAAATAAGGTTATTGTTTATAATTTTAGAATTTTGAATATATTTGAGCGTTGAAGTTTCTGTAGCAATTTGGTTAAGTTTTGGGGGTGGAGTTGCTAGCACCACGCCCCAACCCTCCCTCTTTATCCGGGCTTGGGACCGGCTAGAATACTAGTGACCTAGTAATCTAGGCGAGGTTATCCATTATTATTACTCCCTTTAATTCCTAAAGGAACATAAGGCTTCAGCCGTGCGTCTCCATTGCTTTCGGTTCTCTGTCAGAGTTTTCACCTGGCTCCAAGTCTGCCACCCACACACTTTCATCTCCTCTTCACATGACCTCCTCCAAGTCACCCTTGCACTGACGACCAACTCGCCGCTTCCCTTTCAGGTTCGCTCCCAGAGATCCCTCCCTGTTGCTGATCTTTTCTGGCCGACCATCTGATCTTGAGTATTGAGCGAAGAGAACTGTTAATGAAGGTCTGTAGTTTGTTTGAGATGACGCGCTGGCCAAGTCTCTGATCCGTATGTTGAGTAGCACTGACTTCACATTGGAGTTGAAAATCCGGATCTTGTTTTTCATGTTGAACAGTGCTGTTGACCTCCACACAGACTTGAGAGTAGTGAAAGCTTGTCTTGCTTTTCCGATTCTTGCTTTGATATCCTCGTCAGTTCCGTCCGCCTGTAGTTAAAACGATGCTTCCCAGGTAGGTTAAGGAGGTAGTTTCTTTCAGGTTCCTCCCATTTATGCTGGCTGATGGTTGTCTGTTGTTGTTGATGATGCTGTTGATGGTGATAGCAAATCTGAAAAGAAGGGGAGATGAAGCTGGCCACTCCACGCCTTGAAAAAGAGAACACTACACTACATCACTGCTACTGAAACTTCAAGTCTTGAAGCCTTATGTTCCACTCTGAACGCAGACGACTGGGAAACCTTTCCTGAAGGATTAGTAGCTGATCAAGTGGAATTTGTAATTCATTTGATGAAGTCCAATTTAATGTGCTTTTATCTCCAGGAAATGATTTGGCTAACAGATGCATGAGATGTTAACACTTCATATGAATAAAATATTTTGCTAGAAATAGGTAAAAAGAAATTAAACGTAGATGAAATGTCAAAGTGCATTCATATTACAGTCGCCTATCCTGAAGTTATTCAATAGCATATTCAAACAAAACTGTCAACAAATCCAACCGCTGCTTTCATCAAAAATACCTAGTAATGAACTCCAGAACACGCTTTGAATTCTGTTTAGGACTCATTAACTGGATATTTACCTGCATTCGCAGCGAACGGTGTTTTCACTGAGAGCTGGACGCCACCATCCACCATTTTAAACCCCAAAGCATTACGCATTAAGCTGCTAAGCCACAGGAGCTAACTCATGTGTAATGGCCGTCAGCTGTTGTTCTTTCAAGTTATTCATGTAGTTGATTCATTGTATCGGAGAGAAGTGCTTTGATGTTTGAAACAATGAGTGCTGGGTTCGAATTTCAGTGCAAATACCACCTCTCACATCCAGCTGACGGGTTTCAGGTAGGATGAGATGCGTGTCTTGGACTCCACTGTCAGCCATCATTAACTAGATAGAACTATGTTAATCTGAAGGCAATATCAGAGCTGCCGTAGCAGCAGCTGACATGCCAACACAGACCGAGCATTTCTATCTAGTAAAATCAACCAGCGGGAATTACAAAACAGCTTAAATAAACAATAAACTTGATTTCTTCTATCTATCGATTTACGAAAATTCTAACTGATATAACTGTATTTTTCATTATGGATAAAATTTTATTTTGAGAAAGTGACACAGCGTTGTTATACAGTAATATTTACTGATGTGACCACGTTCCGAGCACAATTTATTACCACTCATAATCATATCAAGGTACTACTCATACAACTTCCTTGCTTCATTTATATACCTGAGTAAAAAAAAACTGATTAGACATTTGAACAAAATAAATAATTTGTTAGAATGTTATAATATGAACTGAAATACATTTTAACATTACTTATCATCCCCCTCTGATTTGACTGGTGCTAATAATATCTTCCATATCTGTAGTATTTCCGTTGAGTCACTTCTATTGCATAATGGAATTATACTCTACCACAGTGCCCAAGTTTTCTCCTTACATCAATTGTAACTTTATTTTTATTTCAACCTTTTTCCACTGTAATGCTCAATTTTTTTTTAACTATTTTCTACTTTGCGTGACTTCATCGTGTGTTTTTTGTTTTACCTTTTTTGTTTTGTTACAGCCTTCTATCAATGGGTTCCATTTTGCTTATCAATCCAGGGAATATTGTTCTTTCTACCTCATTTCGCTTGGCAGACATTCGCCACACATCTAATGGGTGGAAATCTAGAAGCGATTTTAGACATGGCGTATAAGGCCAATGCAGCTGATGACAATGCCAAACGTCAAAAATTTGTTGAATCAGCTGCCTACCACCTGTTTCGATTAGGACGTCAGCATTTCGATTATCGATCAAGTCGATGGGCACAACTTCAACACAAAATGTCACATATGTCTGGTGGATCATTACTGATTGCTGGAAAACGCATGGGAAATTGTATATCACTGGCATACCTCTTTGTAAAACTATTGTATTTAACTAATCTATTCGGCCAGTTGTACATAATACGTACATTTTTAGGTTATCATGGAAATTTATTTTCATTTGGTCAACGATTAATTGGAACACTGACATCAAGACATGAATGGACTGAAAGTGAATTCTTTCCACGTCAAACCTATTGTCCAGTGCATGTTCGTCATCTTGGTTCTAAGAATAATGTATTCACTGCAATCTGTGCACTGCCTGTAAATATGTTCAATGAAAAAATTTACATATTTTTATGGTTATGGATTGCTGTTGTCAGCATTATAACCAGCATTAGTTTACTTGTATGGTTAATACGTTTATCACTACAAAATCGTCAAAATGCCTACATTCGTAATTATCTAATTATATCAATACACTCACAGATATTAGATGCATATCAAAATCATAGTTTAACCTGTGATGGTTGTAACATTGACATTGATGATCCGCGTATTGAACACTTCATCACAGAATTTGTTAAAAATGATGGTTTCTTTTTATTACGCATGATACGAAACAATGCTGGTGATGTAGTGACAGCGGAAATTTTAAACCAGTGGTGGCATATGTTTATTAATTATCAAAACGCCCGATCGGAACGAGAGAATCGACTGGAATTATTAAGGAGTGGCAAAGATATAACTGAGAAACATTATGGTTTTTCTGAATTACAAGATAATAATTCCATGATCGCTCCTACCGCACCAATGGCAAGCAATCCTAATAAATCCAATGTCAATTTTGTCTAAACTGATGTATTCATCCAGTTGACAGTGATTTGTATAAAGTTGGAATGTGTTTCCTAAACTCTGTTTGTAATACGCATTATGTAGTCGATGGTGTTTCCTTTCTTTTTTATAGAAGTAATGATCACCTTGAAGATAAACAAATTCTCTTGAATATTCTCTTAAAGACAGATCCCAGTCTCTCTCTCGCTCCCACTCTCTGCCTTCTCTGTCTAAATTTATTATATAATGTAAACTTAGGAATCAAAAGTGACGAGATACTTCTTTTTTTTAATTGATTATGTAATCTTTTTTCACATAGAGACCTACCTTTCCACCTATGATTTGACATAAAACAGATTTTTTATAAGAAATGACTTCTAAGCTTGTAATTGTAGAGTCACTGTTGGCTTCTGATGACTACAGTGTTATCAAAATCACACAGACAAATTAGATGGTTGCAGGCAGTGGTAAGGGAACACCCTGGACTGAGGTTTCGGGCTGGTCGGCACTCGTCAGCAATGTGTGTCTGCAATCTCGTAGGGACTCATATTTCCTCTGAGATTCGAATCTGCGTCAACCAGGGCTATAGTCATAGAAGTTCAGGAGCAACCTCATATTAGGACTATAATGGATAGACTGATTGGCCACTTGAGAGTTACCTCAGACTTTCCGTAGACTAAATTCTGTTGGTCTGTTAAATGAGAATGTATATATATACATATTATTTTTTCTAAATATTTTGGTTATAGCTTGAAACCATACAGTATTTTTGATGCATGTATGGAATTTTCAGCATGTGATATCGGTAGCCCAAATTCGGCAGGCCGACAATTGATATCAGGTGTGCGTTGGAAGCGGATCAAACCCCGGACCATGTGCATGGTCGGCAAGTGTGCTAACCGCTGCGCCACCGATGCATATATATATGCACTATCAAAGATAAAAATGTGATGAAAAAATGTTTAGGCTGAAATCATTCAAACTATTCACGAATTTTATGTACGGATAAGTTTTCTAAGTCGAATAAAGTGCCATAGAAAATCTGTGGGCTGAGATATCAGTTTGTGAATTCTTAAACTTAGTTAAATATCACAGAATAAATATGTGTGTCTTTAGAAAACTTGAACTATTGAAAATCACTCTCATTATCTTGTGCAGTTTTTGCAGATGTAATAGAATGATTCGAGGCCCTATACTCCACTTGAAACACAAAGAGTGCGTGATAATAATAATAAACGCCCAAGGCTGATTAATATGGTGTCCCGTATTTATTCAAGTAAACTAAGGTTGCAGATACTCCTTGCTGATGAGTGCCAACTAGCACGAAACCTAGGTCCAAGGCTTCCTGCCGATTGCCTCCAACCATCTAATACACCTCCACTTTGCTCTATTTGCTGCTGTCCTCTTCAGTTGGGTCCAAAACTGCTCATAATCTCTCATCTCCTTCTTGTACGATCTCTTCCATGTCACACTCGGGCACACGCCAACTCGTCGATTCCGTTTCGGACTCCGGTCGGTTTTCGACATAGAACTTTGCACATATGTGCGGCAGTTCAAGTCGCCACACTCCATGTAGCACACAAAGCAAGAGAAGAAAATAGAAGAAATGGATAATATAGACAGTAAGCAGAGGTGTGAGACAAAGGAATAGTAATAACGGAGAACGAAACAGTTTAATTGGAAATCATAAGTCACAAGGAGTCGATGCATATGCGCCACTGAGAACGATTTTGAGCCATGTCACCAATTGTTTCCAGCCATAGGTTTTTACCGTCCCGAGGACCCCAACCAGGAAGTCTACACCTTCCTACGTGGCCTAGACTAACTGTTGTGGATTTCATTGACTGGTGCCATGTTTTCGTTTGACCGCCGCTAGCTGTTTTCCAGCCTGGCCCTATATCAGCTAACATTGCCCGTCGAGGAAGGCGATGACTAGGCATACGTAATGCATGTCCTAAACATCTCAGTCGATGTAATTTCACAGTTTCGTAGATTGATTTCCCCGCCTTACCTAGCACTCGACGCCTAATCAGAATATTGCTCACCTTATTCGCACTCCAAGCGAGCTATGGCCTGCATGGCGGCCGATGTCATTCAACGGTCTCCTCAGAGTGTACCCACTCCATCTCCATTTTCTTCTGCATAATTTTTAAGTGTTAGGTTCTTGGTTAGTTTGTTCCGATATTTTCTTGTTACCAACTATTTCTCGCTATCTGCTCTTCAATATGACAGTTATTGATAAAAGTGTGCAACCTGTTGGAAATCCTTTTCGTGACATGCGAGCTAACTGTCTGACCCGTATAGAAGAAGTGACTTCACAATTCTATCGAAAATCCGAGTCTTGTTGTTTGTGATGCTGACGTGGAGTGCAGAAGATTTACAAACTGATTTCACAGTGATGAGGGTGTGTCTTGCATTCCCGACCAGAAATGACTCACTTCACCCAGAATCAAAGTAAAGCGACACAATGTGATCTTCCCAAAATTTGGGCTACCGATATCCATGCTGAAAATGCCATACTTGTACCGAAGATACGGTGTGGCATAAAGCTGTAATCAAAATATAAAATATAAAAATATATAACTTTGAAAGAAATTTCCATTTATTAAAAATTTGTGAATATCTACAGACTCTTGAGGTAAGTTTTGTCATACTTCAAGCTTTTTAGAGCTCTAAAAAGATTAATAATCCTAGCAGAACGTGTGGTATGTCCTATTAGGCCAATGGTTGACTTAAGGAACACTCCGATATACGAGTTATTCAAATGCTTGGCACCAATACTATGCCGAAGTAGAGATAGGTCAAACTCCAGGCTAACTAATTCCCATGTAATGAAACAGAAGACTGAGGAAATTCAGTTGGAAAATGATGAAAAAAGTGTTTAGTTCTGACACAGCCAGTTTGTATGCTAATAGTTTTATTAATGCAGCTCTGGAGGCAGTTATGAATGAACTTAACATTGATCTTGAACTCAAAAATAGGGCTAAGCTCTCGGTTGATGAAATCACATTAGCTGTTCAGTTATGTCTAACCTCCACTGTATTCAAATTTCAAGATAAACTAAGAAAAAATCGGAAAGGGTCACAGTGGAACCACCAATATCCCCAATAGTAGCGGACACATTTATGGATAGTTGAGAACATAAAGTTTCTAGAGCGTTAAATCCTGCTGCTAGGTTATGGTGGAGAGATTTGGATGACACATCCACTGTGTTGAAATCTGAATATATCCCTCAGTTTCTCACAAATATAAACGTAACAAAAGATGGAATAAAATTCAATTGTGAGTCAGAAAATGAACAAGGTGAGTTGGCCATGCTAGACTGTAGAATAAAACGAAAACAAGATGGTCGTAGGTTATTTAGTAGCATTGATAGGAAACTGATACACACACACACACACTCTAATAAATACCTAGACTTTAATTCATCCCACCCAGAATCGGTAAAGATAAGTTTAGTTAAATGTCCATATGATCAGAAGATTCAAATAACGAAATCAAACAAGTGAAGAAAGCATTACTGGAGATTTATTCAGTAATGAATGAAGAACCATAGAAAAAAATGTTATCAGTAATGTGGAAAATGAATATGTAAGTGATAAGGAATTTAAAATACTAATAGTACTACCGTATAAAGAAGGAACGCCAGAGGCCATACGTAGGGTTCTCAACGAGGCTGGAATTAGAGTGGCATATAAACCAACCAACCAAACAACTCTCAGAGATAAACTTTTCCGGCTTAAGGCTCCAATAGATCCAATTAAGAAGAATAATATGATTTACCAAATTGCATTTAATGACTGTGCGGTCGATTACATAGGTGAAACTAGTAGATCAGAGCCAACTAGATTATTGGAAGATAAAAATTTAGCTACACCTAGAATGTTCACCCTACTGAGTGAAATAACCTAGAAAAAGGCCCAGCCATTGCACTGCACTGCATTCACTTGCATGTAATCACATAACAGAGTGGGTGGGACAGGGTGAAAGTATTAAAAAGTAATATAGTTAAGTGGAGTGAGAGAGAGAGCTTAGTCCCTGAAGCTTTGTTTATCGATTCAACACTGCACACATGGAATCGGAATGATGCAACGCCTATACAGAAGATATCAGAAGTAGCAAAAGCACATATGGAAGAGGGAAAGAAACATTATGAAGCCATTTGAATATATCGCATAGCAATTATGATCCTGAATATAATACATCCACGTTGTCACGTTCTACGATGAGCTAACGCTGTACACAGTATACAGTTTACAATTTATTTAGGATAGTAGGCTATATGCCTGTGTTAATCCTTTCGATTTGTTGCACACAGGAGGTCCAATCTCGCCTCAAATGAATCAACGGATGGCGCTGATACGACGTGTTCCGGTAGGGAGTTCCAGTGGTTTACAATTCGATGCGAAAAACGCATCTCCAGACGCAGACGATTCGACCGTGGTTTTTGAACCTTGAGGTGATGTCCTCGCAATTGGTTGGTGCTAGAAGGGAGAAATAAATTAGATGAATTAGCTCCAAAATCATTTCTTAGGATACGGTATGCTGGTATTAGGTCACCCCTAAGTCGTCCATATGACAGTGGAAATAAACCCAGTCGACTTAACCTCTCCTCATATGAGAGGGTTGAGAAACCCTTTATTAGCTTAGTTCCTACTCTTTGCACCCTTTATAATAAGTCTATTTCGTATTTGAAACACTGGCTCGCTGCCTGGATCCCATATTCCAAATGAGGTCTGATATAAGTCGGATATAATATACGAAATATATCAGCGTCACAGTTCGCAAAAGCCTTGCGTATGGCCCATAATATTCGAAAACCCTTAGTGGCTGCAGCTCTACAGTTTGTTGCTGTTTTCAAGTCATGCTGCACAACCACTCCCAAGTCCTTGTACTCAGTGACCACTGGGAGAGTAATGCCATTCATTGAGTAATTGTGCACGTGACTACGAGATACATGCATAACTACACTCTTGCTTAAGTTAATCTCCAAGGCCCAGTGCTTACACCAATCACTCAACAAGTTTAAATCTTCCTGCAAAGCAAGTTGATCACTGTCATCGTGTAAAGCCCTCCATATCTTGATGTCATCAGCAAACAGTAAGCAGGATGACTTAACTACCGATGGAATCTCATTAACATAAATCAGGAAAAGAAGTGGGCCTAGAATTGTACCCTGAGGAACGCCACTCTTAACCGATTCCCATGTTGATAAAACCCCGTTAACTCGTACTCTTTGTCTTCTGTCCTTTAGAAAGTCTTGAATCCAGTCGGCGACCACTTTATTGATTCCCAGACTGCCTAACTTTACTAGAAGACCTGAATGAGAAACCCTGTCAAACGCCTTGCTAAGGTCGATGAATATGGCATCCACCGGTATATTAGCATCAGCTGAGCTTGCCCGACTTTCTCTGGCCAAAAGAAGGTTGGTCAAGCAAGAATGACCTGCTCTAAAACCATGCTGTTCCACAGCGAAAAGTTTGTTCCCTTCAATGAACTGAATGATAGCATCACGAATTATTCTTTCTAGTAGTTTAACAACAATACTGGTCAAACTAACAGGACGATAGTTCTGAACTAAGTTTCTAGATCCGGTTTTGAAGACCGGACTAATGATGGCATCTTTCCAGTCTCTTGGACGTTTAGATTGGTCCAGAGACATTGGTGATATGAAGATTACCGACAATGGCCCGGCTGTGTTTTCAGCCAATGCTGTTAATATACGTGGGTGGAGTTCATCAGGGCCACTGGACTTACCAGGATTGAGCCTTAGAAGCCACTTTAGGACAGTATCCTTTCCAATGTGTAAGGGTGCCATTTTCAAGTTACCTTCTGGAAAAGTTACAAAGCTGGTATCAATATTATCAGAGAATACTTGACTAAAGTGCTTGGACAAAGCATCAGCCTTAGTCAAGTTATCCTCAGCCATGTTTGTCTGGTCATCTTCAAGCATAAGAGGTGGGATAGCATCACTCTTACGTGTTCTTCTCTTGATATATGAGAAGAGTCCTTTTGGGCAGCCTGGTGAACATTTAACTAACTGGGTTTCGTAAGCTATCCTTGACTGGTGAATCAAAGCTTTACACTGGTTTCTGGCTTCACAGTATTTCAGCCGGAACTGCTGAAGCCCAGTAGAAACAAAGAGATTCCAGAACCATTTTCTCCGTCTCAGGAGTGTTATAGCTTGTCTGTTTATCCATGGTGGCCGATTTGTTGGCCTTTAAGGATCCCTCCAGGGAATGAAATCAGTGGTAATCCTCTCAAGTGTATTCTTAAATCTATCCCATTCATCTTCAATGGATGAGACAATATTGACTGACCAATCGGCAGTTGAAGCACTCTCCTTTATAGCGACTATGTCAGCATGCCAAACACTAGGTCGGGATTTGGGTTGAAAACTGACTAAATTGCCAGCCCTTAAGTTAAAATCTAACACCCCATGATCACTGTTTGCTAGAGGTGGATGAATAACTAGACTAGACTATACTGTATAGTATTTATGATTCCGAATATAATACATCCACGTTTTCAGGTTCTACGCTGATCTAACTTTTTACACATTTAAAGTCGAACAACGTCGTTTTAAGAAGCGCAATTTAAGGTTTTTTGTTAACAATATCTTATTCCTAGAAAGACAGTTTGTTTAGCCGCGTAAAATACATATACATGAAACGAAAATTAATGTTGATTAATACAACGACAAATAATCTTCAAGCATATGTACAATTAGTTTCTTTAGGCGTATGACATGCGTACGTGAATTAGTTTTATGAGCTCACAGTTACAGTTGATTTGGGGCCGCTACAACTCCGTTGATATGATTATGATTGGCAATAATTTGTGCTCGAAACGTCATCCGCTTAATAATGCTGCCTCACTGTGTGATATTTAAAATAAACTTGTCCAGTAAGAAAGAATCGTTTCAGTATTCTCTGTTGCTGAGCAATACTGGCCGGTTGATAATTAATTCCTTCTCGTCAACAGCACTCAGCATCAAAATAAGATCCGAATTTTCAACTCCAATGTGAAGTCAGTGCTACTATACGGATAAAGAGCATCTCAAACAAACTACAGACCTTCATTAACAGGTATCTTCACTCAATACTCAAGATCAGATGACTGGCCAGAGAACATCAGCAACAGGGAGGGATCTCTGGGAGCGAACAAACCCAGCAGGAACCGATTGTGAAACAAATCTGCAGGAAGAAATGCAGATGAATTGGCTGGCCATACTCTGAGGAAACCATCAAGTGACATCACTAGACAAGCCATTGCTCCAGTGGAACCTGAAAGGGAAGCGGCAAGTTGGTCGTCAGTGCGAGGGTGACTGCGATGTTTGGACTTTTATTTTAACGTTAGTGTATTTGAGCAGGCTTCAAATGCATTTCTTGCTTCTTTTGGTCTAGTTGACTCGCACATCCTCAGAGTCCCCAACTCAGCTGTATTAACAGGGTAAGTTGAAAATCTTCTTCCCTGAAAATCAACTTAACCTCTATCTATTCAAATTAGTTGCTCTTTAGAACATATTCCTAAATAATTCAGTGTGTCTGATTTTCCGTTTTGCTACTTACACTTACAGGTTAGGTATGCTACTGACTAGGTGGGTGCTAGAGCCTAGTAAGACCAGTTGAATGTTACTCACTTGCATCACATATGGTTTCCTACAGCTCGTGCGCACGAGTATCACTTAGTTTGTCATTCTTTTCGATAATTTATTTGTTCTCCTGTTATTATTTTTGCATGAAATGTATTTTGAAACATTTCACAATTGTAACTTTTATAATAGGGACTTATTGCCTCTTGTGACCAATCACAGGTTGCACACAACGACTCTGCTGCAAAGATGACAGTAGCCATTCAGTTTCCTAACTTCTGCCTCAATAGATCACTACAGATATCCTGTCTAGCTGTTTTGGTGGAAATTTTGTTTTGTTTTGTGTTTATACGGTTTCCTTAGCTTACACGTATTGTCACGTATTCTTCCAGTGTCACTGGCTTATTGTTTTCCCTCGACAAAACACTACCAAAGAAATCACTGTCAGTGCACGATGTGTCATTTCCCTATAAATGCTAGTATGAAATCCGATGAATGCAACCAGTGGTTTCACAAGGAGTGAGCTGACCTGACTCCTGAGGCATGCAATCGTTGATACAAACTCTTTGCACACTAGCAGCGTAAAGATTGTTGTGACAAGATACAACATCATATACATGAGCTGATTTTCTTGATTTCTTTCTCTGATTTCATCAGTCGACTTTCAACCCTCATTGGTTACATCACGTCTTGGTAAAAGGCACTGCTGATTTCCTTTCGTCTCCTAGCTAAATAAATGGGCCAATTCCGCAAAACTTTTTCTCCCATTCTCATTGTTTATTGACAATTCCTGACAGCTTAGGCAAACTTTGAGTGAACAACAATCCTACAAAAAATCTGAAGCTTTGAAAACCATTAAGTGAGTGAAAGCCGAGAAGGTGATAGGAATAGACGGAAATCCTCTGAAAGCACTGAAGTGGTGACGACTAGTGGCGTCCGTCAAGGATGCCCATTATCCCCATTCCTATTTAATTTCATCATAGACGTACTAATGGATTTAAGCCTATCACACTTCAGCGACTCAGGGATTGACTTGCTACCAGGGAATAATCTCGTTGACTTAGAATATGCGGACGATATAGTCCTTCTAGGCGAGGACTCTGACAAAATGCAGAGTCTACTGAACACCCTGAGCAACAATCTCCGTATGTTTGGCATGCGATTCGCCCCTGTTAAATGTAAGATGATGCTGCAGGATTGGACCTCATCGACCCCTAGATTAGAAATAGGAAGTGAAGTGGTAGAACACGTTGACCGCTTCAATTACTTGGGAAGTACCATCAGCCCCAACGGGTTGATCTCAGACGAAATCTCAGCACGAATACAGAGGGCTAGGTTCGCATTCGCCAGTTTTCGCCGTCTCTGGCGTAGACGCGATATCCGACTATCGACCAAAGGGCGTGTGTACTGCTCAACAGTCCGCTCCGTCCTCCTTTATGGCTGTGAGACCTGGCCATTGAGAGCAGAAGACATGAAAAGATTAGCTGTCTTCGATCATAGGTGTCTGCGTTCTATCTCCCGCGCGAAGTGGTATAATAAGGTGAGCAATATTGAGGTTAGGCGTCGAGTGCTAGATAAGGCGGGGAAACCAATCGACGAAACGGTGAAATTACATCGACTGAGATGGTTAGGACATGTGCTACGTATGCCTAGTCATCGCCTTCCTCGACGGGCAATGTTAGCTGATATAGGGCCAGGCTGGAAAACAGCTAGCGGCGGTCAAACGAAAACATGGCACCAATCAATGAAATCTACAACGGTTAATCTAAGCCACGTAGGGATATGTAGACTTCCTGGTTGGGGTCCTCGGGACGGTAAAAACCAATGGTTGGAAACAGTTGGTGACATGGCTCAAAATCGTTCTCAGTGGCGCATATGCATCGACTCCTTGTGACTTATGATTTCCAATTAAACTGTTTTGTTCTCCGTTATTACTACTCCTTTGTCTCACACCTCTGTTTACTGTTTCCATTATGCATTTCTTCTACTTCCTTCTCTTGCTTTGCGTGCTACATAGATTGTGGCGACTTGAACTGCCGCACATATGTGCAAAGTTCTATGTCGAAAACCGACCGACCGACCGACCGACCGACTGAAAAATAATCCACAGGTCTTAGTGGATATGCTCCCGCCACTTCTGCCGAAAGTCTGAAAGTAAGACCACCCTGTGAAGCTGCCGAAGTAGCGCGACTTAGGCCTCAGCAAAAACTGCCATACAATAATACTTTTGTCTACATCAAATCAAATACTGAGTTGCATCATCCTGGAGAGACTCAAAGATGCAAAGCATGCAGAATTCCACCACCCACGGGAACAAGCTGGATTCAGGAAAGGCAAATCATGTGCTGATCAAATCGCAACTCTACGCATCGTCATCACAGAACAAAACATAGAATGGCAGTCAAACCCTTACCTACCTCAACTTCATCAACTTCGGAAAGGCCTTCACCAAATAGCGTTGATAGAGAGGTGATTTGGAAACTACTTTAGCACTGTGGAGTGAGGTACCCGAAATCTTTATCAACCTTATTCAACCACAGCTATATGACAGTGGGAGGTGTCAGGTGATCCACAACGGGAAACTCAGTGAGGCGTTTGAAGTGAATACAGGAATAAAACATGGTCTTTTATTACAGAGACGACGTAAAGCTTGTGCAATATATTCCTACTATATAAATAAATAAATAAATAATAAATAATAGTATATTCTCATTTTGTACATGAGGGACGCCAGTTTACAGGCATCATCAATATGATAAATTACATATACGATTAGTAAACATATTTAATAATAATAATTTAATAAAATACATTTTTTCCTACCTGTGTAGGACACACCAATTGTACAGGCATGGATAAGTATTATTTAAATTAAATAAATTTGGTTCATGGTAAAATTATAAGGTTGCAGTCATTTTGTCTATGGGAACAATATGATAACTAGTCATTCAATGGAGCACATCAAGAAATATAGAAATATTGTCTTCGCATTAACAAAAAAAACCCAAGTATGTTTTGGATGGATTACAAATACTTGGGAAAAAAATAAAGCTTGAAGTAATTCTTCCATATAACTTTGGTGTGTACGGCATCGAGTCTTATTCTTGATAATAATTTAAAATAAGTAATCCACTTGTATACTTTTGTCAACATTTTCTTCGTAACATCACAAGTGAATAGTACTCAAGGTAGACTAATAATAATGACAGTTTATATTTTCTTATAAACGGGTGTTTTCAAGAAATGCAAGCTTTTTTGCAGACAAGATCAGTTATGTTATAAGTTACATTCGTGAAGTATTATAAATCAATACTTTTTTATTGGTATAAAGATATATTTCACAACTGTAATCCAGGTTGCGTCGTTGGTGAAGGCAATGCGCAATTCACGAGGGAATTGTAAGTTATGGGACCAATAATGTTTGCAGATCATTTCTCATTGTAAATGGGCAAATATCTACATTCTTCGTTCTCATTCAAAAAGTTAAATGGAAGCTGAAATGGTGAGAGACAAAAGAAGACAAACAACAACAACGCAAAAGAAAGCAAGTGGAGTACTTAGGGGGTGATTAATGTGTATATATACATATATATTCTGTTTAGTAATTATAGTTATTTTGGTGCACTAACTAACTATTCCCGTGATGCTAACTTTTATATTGTGTGAGCTAATATTATTGTCCTGTGTAAAAATGTCTATCATGTACTTCCAATAATATAAAAATTTATAATTGTAGTTTGTTGTAACTACACGTTTAATGAACTTAAAATATCTATGTTGGACGAAAAAGTGGGTGTAGGATTCAGACTCAGAAGTGCACTGTCATCTTTGAGCAGTCTGGTGACTGAGGAGATGAACACTGCGAGTGTGTTTGCATCGCGCACATCAGCTGGTAGTCTATTCCAAATGACTGAAAACTTATTTAAGAAGAAATTATGCCGCATGTGAGTCTGACAATGCTCTATAGCAGCTAGGTTGTGATGATTTCTAAGATTGTAACTGATGACAGCGGTAGGTTTAATTATTGGCTCGGAGGAGTGCACGAGCAGATTAGTTAGCTTGTAGTAAAAAATCAGGTTTAGCTTAAGACGTCTTTTCCAGAGTGGTTCTAAACTTAGTCTGTCGCAACGTTCATAGTATTGGAGACCACTTTCTAAACCAAGAATTCTTAAGGTGAATTGCCGTTGCACTCCTTCTAACTTAAGCTTGTCATTTTGTCTGAGTCCGCTAAGAATAAACGGGCAGTATTCTAAAATAGGTCGGACACATACTTTATATAATAAAACCCTAGTTTCACAACAAAAGAAATTGCGAGTTATGCATCCTAGGAGCCTTCGTGTTTTACGTCTGGCATAATCAGTTTGTTCAGAGAACGTTAAGTTACTAGAGTATCTAATACCGAGATCTACGACTGAGTTGAGCTTGGCTAGTTTACGCCCATTTATTTCAAGATTCAGGTCAAGGTTACTGTTTCCGATACAAATCCAGCCGCATTTATCAATGTTGAACTTAAGACAGGATTCAGTACACCATGTTGCGAGACTACTTAGTTCAAGATGTATTTTATTCACCATATCGCTTAGTTCATGAGCGTGGCAGGAGTAAACGACTTTGAGGTCGTCAGCATATAGGAATGATTTACCTAAGGTGAAGCAGTTGCAAATGCTGTTAATGTATACTGTAAATAAAAGTGGACCTAGGACACTACCTTGAACAACCCCACTTGTGATCTGTCTGGGATGAGACAACACAGATCCAACCTTGGTTATTTGTACCCTATTGCTTAGAAAGGATTTTAACCAGCTCAGTAATGGATTGCGAATCCCACATGAATACAGCTTCTCAAAGAGAATACTGTGAGATACCATGTCAAATGCCCTAGATATGTCGAAGTAGAGAACAACAACTAGCTTACGTGCTTCGCGACTACTAGTGACGCAGTTGAAAAAGTCGAAGTGGCAAGTAACGCAAGACCTATTTTTGAGAAATCCGTGTTGAGACCTTGTAACAAGATCTTCCTTAAGTAGATAGTCTGACAACTGATCTTTGACAACTTTCTCCATGACTCGCGAGACAACTGGGGTTATATTTATAGGTCTGTAATTGCGGACGTTTGCCTTATCACCGGATTTATAGTGTGGAATTATGAAGCTAGTTTTCCACTCATTAGGGTAAGTGCCAGTGTCCATAGATATCGAGAAGAATTTAAGAAGTAGTAGGGGTATATCACACCCACTGTTTTTGAAAATTATAGAAGCAAGGCCATCTGGTCCCGTGCTAGTGGAAGGTTTCAGGCTTTTAACTGCTTGTTCTATTAATTGGTCGGTGAACACTATGCTTCCGAGGAAAGAGCTAGTAAGGGGGCCGGTGTCACCAGGAATGCGCGTTTCTAAACTGAAGTTTGCAAACCACTCACTGAATATTTCACAGATGGTGGCAGGCACATTGTAGATAACTTTGTCATGAAGTAAATAGGGGATGTCCCTAGTAGACTGCATTCGTTTTTTAAGAAGTGTTGTTAAGTTATAAACTTTGGAGGTGCTTTCAAGTGCCCTTAATTCTTCGTCGAGGTCCTTTTGAGAGCGTTGGCGCTTGACAGATTCAAGAGACTCATGGATTGAGTGCAGTAGTGATATATCCTTAGTTGAATAGTACTGTTTCTTCAACTTCCTCAACTTATTGCGGCATGCCCTCGGAATGTAATCAGCTTGGTGTCTACTTAATTTCACTACCTTCTTAGGAGCAACAGTATCTAGACAAAGGATAACATTCCTGTAAAATAGGGACACTACAGTCTCCAGGGAGTCAGTGGTAAAATATTCATCCCAGTGACAGAGTCGAATGAGTTCTTGGACTAATCCCCAGTCTGTATGTTTGTAACTACGACAAATCAAGCTCCCTGAATCCTGTTTGTTTCCTGTATTTAGTGGTGAGAAAGGCAGAGAGCAGAGCACCATTCTATGGTCACTACTGGAAAATCTGTTACCAACATAGGTGGAGACTGGGATTGTGTCATGACAAAACACAAGGTCCAACATGTTGTCACCACGAGTAGGTGTCTGGACGTGTTGCTGCCATCCATAACAATCGATAGTGGCAAGTAATTCGTCGAAGCGTTGGGGGCCGGAACTACTTAACCAATTGACTTCTGGAAGATTGAAGTCCCCTGCAATTATTTTGTAATTAGTACTAAACGATGAGGCATGTGCGAATGATTTAGCTAATAACGCATCAGTTTCTTTGGTTGAGCTTGGTGCTCGATAAACACAGCCTATGAGAAGCTTGTACTTATCTCCTTGTAAGACGACCCAGAGTGAATCAGGTACATCGTTCAGTATTTCATCTTCCACCTTACTGGCTACGAATGAGTTATGTATATATATGAGACATCCTCCACCACGCTTGCTGTCTCTATTTGCACGGTGTACAGTGTAATCATCTATGCCTATATGCACATCAAGTACAGAATATGAGCACCATGATTCAGTAATCAAAGCTACAGTAGGCTTGGCGATAAATAATAATGCCCTTAGTTCAGATATCTTATTGATTAAGGAACGCGCATTAATTAGCAATATCGTGAATAAGTCACGGGATACTACAAACTGGCTTAAGAT
Organism: Trichobilharzia szidati; assembly: GCA_944472155.2. Classification (NCBI taxonomy): domain Eukaryota; kingdom Metazoa; phylum Platyhelminthes; class Trematoda; order Strigeidida; family Schistosomatidae; genus Trichobilharzia; species Trichobilharzia szidati. The sequence continues at coordinate 172,399,837 of OX235279.1, forward strand.
ATCACCATAACCTAAGTCTGTTTGTGCGTCAACAACGCAAGAGTTTATGAATGATACGGGGGTTGGACTGGGTGTCTGTGCATCGGGGTTAGAGTGCAGTGAGGTGGTCCTAGGTGCCATGGGTCGTACCAGTGATTCGGGACACGTGGAAAATTTACCATTTGTTCCTGGATATAAGGATAGTAGATGTTGGGCCTGGGTTGACGGTTAAAAAGCATAGCATCAAATGGTCTACCCATCCACGTGCTATCCATCATACCGGTACACACCTTCGTGTTGGTTTTATAACTTAAAGGAAATTGAAAGGGAAGGTGCTTTGGTTGTAAGACTCTGGGGGTTTTGGGGCCTGACTTTCTATAAGGTGGAGCATACTGAAAACCACCAGATATACTTGTGTTTCGAGAGGAACTTTTCGTAAGAGGTGAGGGTTTTTTGACAGTCTTACTCTCAGCAAGCTTATTGAATACAAAGTATTCTTCCCCATCATTAGTCTCAACCCGGCGAAATTTGTTCATTGTGGTGAGGTCACCACGTTTGGGTAAGAATTTCTTGGAACGGCTTGCAGTAGTTCTACCTATTTTAACATCTTTTGGTGAGACGTTATTTACAGGGGTACTGGTATCTAAATCAGTCCCTAGTTCCATTGCCATACGTGGTTGTTGTGTGGTCTGCTGAATGCTAATGTCAGCATTAGGTGACTGTTGCTGTGCACGATCGTTTTTGGGTAATTCTAAGCTAGAGGAGGTGACCAGGTTATTACTCCGCATCATTCTGCGCTGACACGGTGTTTTATCCTGAGCTATGGTTATAGACTTATAACTACTGTTCAGTCTTAGGTGATCCTGGCATTTAATAAACTTACTAGAATCAAGGGAATTACTGAACTTAAAAATAATGGGACAGTTAGCCTGGTTAGACTTTTTACGAAGTCTTTTGCATTCACATGGAACACTGGCCATGCCGCAACAAATCAGGATTTTGTGTTTAACAGTCTTCAGAGGAAGAGAATCTGGGACATTGTAAACTATAGCCTGGTGAGAAGAGGTTATACGCTTCATCACCTCCGCAGCCAAGCAGTCAATCATATTTTCAGCCTTATTTAGGGTGTCTGGAGACATTTTAGGATGCTTTCTTAACAGACAGGCTATTGGGTCTAAATCCGAAAGCTTGCTTTGAGTTACATCCAGTAAAGACTTAACCTGGCCAATATCAGAACTGCTCTCCGTGATATTTGACAATGGCAGTGACATTCTATCAAACTGACCTAACTTTTTCTGAAGCTCATTTACTTGCCTTTGGATATCTTTCACAAGGAGGTCTAATTTACAGATCTCAGAGTTCTCTAAGAGAACATCTTTCATCTGTATCACAGGAGTGAGAATTGCACTCAAGCCATTTTGTGAGCTAGTAGTTAATGCTGTATTACAGGGTGGTAATGCAGTTATAACCGAGGTTGAGGCACTATCTAAAACAACTGTGTTTCTACGAACACGTTTTTTAGAAATTTGGACCATAATTACAGGGATTATATGACTATAAGCAGTAAATGAATATCAGAGCAAACACGTGCAAAAATGTCACCAATTTCGAACGTACCGCCAAGAAAACAGTCATGGAGTGACACACTTAGCTAACCTTCCAGTTCATTGCCACTGAAGTGTCTCTGCCAAAATCAGCGGGAAACTGACATAAATATATTCATCCTCGCTGCCACATCGGAGGAATCCCTCAAAAATCTGGACGTCCATGTTAAAGCTGGATGAGTGCAATTCAAGCAACTATATGCCCAAGCAAACTAATCCTATGTCAGAGTGGAAAATACTGCCACCACTGACAAGCCAGGAATTTCGTGTTTAATTCACATGTTAGCGTTTTTGCTGCATCGTATTTACCACCATCAGGACAGCAGAAGTCAAGAAGCTGCATATCTGAGCTGGATGTGCAGGATGTGTTGCTCCCCAAAGATGACTTTGATAAGGGAGGCTCACGAACTACTGTCTAAGGCCATGGAACTTCCTGATGATAGCGTGGCTAGTAATAGTGACACAGACTGCCCGTCTGAAGATGACGCAGCAAGTGCCATCATGAATGTTATCACACCGGCGGTTACTATCCCAGTTACCCCGGAAGTAAAACCTACTAGGCGTTCGAAGCGTCTTAGTAAGCGAAAAGCGAACAAAACGGAAGCTGCAAACAGCATCTCGGCACCAGAGGACACTGTAAGCGAAGTTCACCATGAAGGTGGTGCAGACACTGATCTCAATTGTACCATCAAAAACTGCAGCAGCCCTGAGAAGCAACTGCAGGCAGATGATAAGTGGGTGACAAAAATAAGCAATCGGAAGAAATATAGTAATACTGATGGTAGTCAAACGTCTGTCACCTGTAGCCAGGCTGCATCAATAGTGGTGAGAAAAGACGTAGCCACTGCTAAATACGACAAGCTCTCTTTAGACTCTAACATAATTGTTGGAAATTTGGAGGAGTCCAAAGAATCTGATCCCGTGAAAAGGCAGAATCACGACCTTAAATTAGTGAGTAGTATTATAAGGAAGATGCTCTCAGCGAATTTCCCTGGAGTATCGATTAACAAGCTGATTAGAATAGGCAAAAGAGATGATGAATGTTCTAATCAGCGTAGGTTGCTTAAAGTAGTCTTAGGTTCTCCTGATGAACGGAATCATCTACTGGCTAATGTACACAACCTTGCCGGGTAAGGAATTTCAGTCAGGCCTGATTTATCTCTTGAAAACAGAATTAAACGAAAAGAAGTTTTGTCCCAGCTAGAAACAAGACGTAAAAATGGTGAGACTAACCTTGAACTGGTGGGTTTTCAAATAGTCAGGTCTTGGAAATGTATACCTGTGTGGATGAGCCGGACCGCATGGGAAGCTTGAAGGTAGTGTACACCAATAGACGTAGTATCTGGAACAAATTTCACGAGCTAGGTGTATTAGTGGAAGACCTTAGCCCAGGTATTGTGGCCATTAATGAAACATGGCTGATTTCTGGATTAGATGACACACCTGAGCTATGCGGATTTAGTTGCTTGCGCAGCGACAGGGTTAAGGGTCGTAGAGGTGGCGGGGTTGCTCTGTACATCAACACTCCCTACATGTTCGTTCCGTGAAATCTGAAACGCATGACAGTGGGACAAGTGAGGTAATTGGCTGTGAAGTAAGCTTTGCAACTGGCACTCTACTCATTGGAGTTCTGTATAGAAGTCCCTATTGTCAGTGTGATGACTTTGTTTTAGATCACCTCAAACAGTGGAGTAAACACAGTAGCTGTCTTATTCTAGGTGACTTTAATGCACCTCATATAGACTGGGTAGCTGTCACATCTCCAGGATCCACTAATAAGTTTGACAGCCGGTTACTCTTGACTACCATGGAAAATGCCCTAACACAACATGTCTTAGGTAGTACAAGATTCGGTTCTACCCAAGGATCTTCCTTGCTGGACTTAGTGCTTACTCATGACAACGACGACGTGGATGGTCTAGTTATTCATCCACCTCTAGCAAACAGTGATCATGGGGTGTTAGATTTTAACTTAAGGGCTGGCAATTTAGTCAGTTTTCAACCCAAATCCCGACCTAGTGTTTGGCATGCTGACATAGTCGCTATAAAGGAGAGTGCTTCAACTGCCGATTGGTCAGTCAATATTGTCTCATCCATTGAAGATGAATGGGATAGATTTAAGAATACACTTGAGAGGATTACCACTGATTTCATTCCCTGGAGGGATCCTTAAAGGCCAACAAATCGGCCACCATGGATAAACAGACAAGCTATAACACTCCTGAGACGGAGAAAATGGTTCTGGAATCTCTTTGTTTCTACTGGGCTTCAGCAGTTCCGGCTGAAATACTGTGAAGCCAGAAACCAGTGTAAAGCTTTGATTCACCAGTCAAGGATAGCTTACGAAACCCAGTTAGTTAAATGTTCACCAGGCTGCCCAAAAGGACTCTTCTCATATATCAAGAGAAGAACACGTAAGAGTGATGCTATCCCACCTCTTATGCTTGAAGATGACCAGACAAACATGGCTGAGGATAACTTGACTAAGGCTGATGCTTTGTCCAAGCACTTTAGTCAAGTATTCTCTGATAATATTGATACCAGCTTTGTAACTTTTCCAGAAGGTAACTTGAAAATGGCACCCTTACACATTGGAAAGGATACTGTCCTAAAGTGGCTTCTAAGGCTCAATCCTGGTAAGTCCAGTGGCCCTGATGAACTCCACCCACGCATATTAACAGCATTGGCTGAAAACACAGCCGGGCCATTGTCGGTAATCTTCATATCACCAATGTCTCTGGACCAATCTAAACGTCCAAGAGACTGGAAAGATGCCATCATTAGTCCGGTCTTCAAAACCGGATCTAGAAACTTAGTTCAGAACTATCGTCCTGTTAGTTTGACCAGTATTGTTGTTAAACTACTAGAAAGAATAATTCGTGATGCTATCATTCAGTTCATTGAAGGGAACAAACTTTTCGCTGTGGAACAGCATGGTTTTAGAGCAGGTCATTCTTGCTTGACCAACCTTCTTTTGGCCAGAGAAAGTCGGGCAAGCTCAGCTGATGCTAATATACCGGTGGATGCCATATTCATCGACCTTAGCAAGGCGTTTGACAGGGTTTCTCATTCAGGTCTTCTAGTAAAGTTAGGCAGTCTGGGAATCAATAAAGTGGTCGCCGACTGGATTCAAGACTTTCTAAAGGACAGAAGACAAAGAGTACGAGTTAACGGGGTTTTATCAACATGGGAATCGGTTAAGAGTGGCGTTCCTCAGGGTACAATTCTAGGCCCACTTCTTTTCCTGATTTATGTTAATGAGATTCCATCGGTAGTTAAGTCATCCTGCTTACTGTTTGCTGATGACATCAAGATATGGAGGGCTTTACACGATGACAGTGATCAACTTGCTTTGCAGGAAGATTTAAACTTGTTGAGTGATTGGTGTAAGCACTGGGCCTTGGAGATTAACTTAAGCAAGAGTGTAGTTATGCATGTATCTCGTAGTCACGTGCACAATTACTCAATGAATGGCATTACTCTCCCAGTGGTCACTGAGTACAAGGACTTGGGAGTGGTTGTGCAGCATGACTTGAAAACAGCAACAAACTGTAGAGCTGCAGCCACTAAGGGTTTTCGAATATTATGGGCCATACGCAAGGCTTTTGCGAACTGTGACGCTGATATATTTCGTATATTATATCCGACTTATATCAGACCTCATTTGGAATATGGGATCCAGGCAGCGAGCCAGTGTTTCAAATACGAAATAGACTTATTATAAAGGGTGCAAAGAGTAGGAACTAAGCTAATAAAGGGTTTCTCAACCCTCTCATATGAGGAGAGGTTAAGTCGACTGGGTTTATTTCCACTGTCATATGGACGACTTAGGGGTGACCTAATACCAGCATACCGTATCCTAAGAAATGATTTTGGAGCTAATTCATCTAATTTATTTCTCCCTTCTAGCACCAACCAATTGCGAGGACATCACCTCAAGGTTCAAAAACCACGGTCGAATCGTCTGCGTCTGGAGATGCGTTTTTCGCATCGAATTGTAAACCACTGGAACTCCCTACCGGAACACGTCGTATCAGCGCCATCCGTTGATTCATTTGAGGCGAGATTGGACCTCCTGTGTGCAACAAATCGAAAGGATTAACACAGGCATATAGCCTACTATCCTAAATAAATTGTAAACTGTATACTGTGTACAGCGTTAGCTCATCGTAGAACGTGACAACGTGGATGTATTATATTCAGGATCATAATTGCTATGCGATATATTCAAATGGCTTCATAATGTTTCTTTCCCTCTTCCATATGTGCTTTTGCTACTTCTGATATCTTCTGTATAGGCGTTGCATCATTCCGATTCCATGTGTGCAGTGTTGAATCGATAAACAAAGCTTCAGGGACTAAGCTCTCTCTCTCACTCCACTTAACTATATTACTTTTTAATACTTTCACCCTGTCCCACCCACTCTGTTATGTGATTACATGCAAGTGAATGCAGTGCAGTGCAATGGCTGGGCCTTTTTCTAGGTTATTTCACTCAGTAGGGTGAACATTCTAGGTGTAGCTAAATTTTTATCTTCCAATAATCTAGTTGGCTCTGATCTACTAGTTTCACCTATGTAATCGACCGCACAGTCATTAAATGCGATTTGGCAAATCATATTATTCTTCTTAATTGGATCTATTGGAGCCTTAAGCCGGAAAAGTTTATCTCTGAGAGTTGTTTGGTTGGTTGGTTTATATGCCACTCTAATTCCAGCCTCGTTGAGAACCCTACGTATGGCCTCTGGCGTTCCTTCTTTATACGGTAGTACTATTAGTATTTTAAATTCCTTATCACTTACATATTCATTTTCCACATTACTGATAACATTTTTTTCTATGGTTCTTCATTCATTACTGAATAAATCTCCAGTAATGCTTTCTTCACTTGTTTGATTTCGTTATTTGAATCTTCTGATCATATGGACATTTAACTAAACTTATCTTTACCGATTCTGGGTGGGATGAATTAAAGTCTAGGTATTTATTAGAGTGTGTCTTTTGCTTTATCTTTGATACTCGAAGAACGTAAGCTATAGAAAATGTTGGTATAAGATCTTGCGTTAGTATAATCCGTACAACTCGTGATCTCCGATACCTGCATCCTTTAAAGTAGCTTTCTTTTTTTCCAAACCTATTGCAATGATAGTGACAGCATAGCTGCGTCAGTCTCTCAGTCCGTTTTCAATGCTTCGGGGGGACTATAATAATAACGATAATTTATATTTCGTATAAACTGGTCTTTACATGAAATGCATGCCATTTTTACAGGCTCGATCAGTTATGTTATATATTACAATCCTGAAGTATCATAAATTAATACTTCTTCAAAAGTTTAAATTGTTCAATTATTGTACAAGCAATCAGAACAAGTTCGTATAAATGTTAAATTGTAAACTCTTCACTTAGGTCACCATCGGAGTTGAGCGATAACCCAAACTTTGTTCCGTTTCCTGCTGATAATTATGGTCAACCAGTGAACAGCATATATATATTTGGGTGAGTGCTATGCCGCCACTTGATTAAAAGCTACATCAAGAAGAGAAGAACGTCCTGGGAAACTGCAAAATAGCATAAAATACATTTATGGATAATACATCATTGGAAGTATATTTACAAGATATATACAAGAAGGAACTGGAGACTCCTTGGAATGATAGTATGCATTTTCAATGTGTAATGCTGACCATATTGGTCTAAGCATGGATACTATGATGAAAATATAGCTTTGTTGCTGTTGTTGTTTTTCATCGAAGCAACCAGACTTTAAGCAAGCAACGAATATGAACAAAGAGTAAATTGTAGCGTTAATGAAGGCCTAGGTAGCCAAGGTAAAGTAGAGGATAATAGTGCATAAATAAAAAGATTATCGCGAGGTAGATAAGTGATATTCCAGTGAGAAGTGAATTCAAAGATCTGAAAGACTAGAACCTCTAGGACAAGCTGACCTGCAAGATGTCTCACGAATTTCTGTAGGGCCCATGGCGTAAGATCGTGACAAGAAGCTGAACAGGATTGTAGATGGTAGGAGCAAAAGCACTTTTGTTTTCATAACTTAGATCGGTACAACCCTTATTATTTTTTGTTTACTTTCGTTTAGGATCCAGACTTATGTTTAATTCTCGAGCTGTCAAAAAAATGCATGTTGCTGTCCAACAGATCGCAGCGATTCCCATGTGTGACCACTACCATATCTGGTGATCAGCATGCGCCACCCTCTGTCCTTTTTGATGTTAAGCTCTGAGATTTTTTGACAATAACTGTAGTTGCAGCACTGCGTTGCTTTGAGCCCGTCGCAATCTTACATTATACTGTACATTAATAGCTTTCACGACAAGTGCTTCCCATTCCATCACCAGTTACGTCGATACCTGAGGACATTCTTAGCAGTACCACCTTTATAAATGCATACATGTATATAAGTATTTGTTACAAACGCCTACGAAATTGTATTTACTTTAGGAAGTATAAAGTATAGAAGTAGCTAGTATTACAGCAACTAAGTTATAGTCTGTTTAGCAGAGTGAAATGTGTAGTGGAACAATTAGTGATAAAATTATATAGAATGGTCTTGAAGAAAACAGCTGGTTAACAGAACTAGTTATGCTAAATTGTCATGACCAATTTTCATATGGTGTACCTCAGACATTGCAGAGCAACCCATCAACTTATGTTATGGAAAAAATGTTGTGAAATGTTATCAAATTATACATTTTAGAAAAGTATGTAAGGAAAGGTAGTTATTAAATGAGTAAAGTCATTTCGACACAAAAAATAGCATTGTATTATTAACTGTAAATATGTGTAAAATATTAAATGGTGTGGTTGCTAATCAGATTCAGATTTATTGGTTGAGGATAGAAGGCTTGGAGCCTCTGTTAAACCTTTTCTAGTAAATTTCTGTGGCTGTCCAAACCCTTCTTGAACGAATCACTTGAGTCTGCAGACACCACTTCTTCTGGGAGTCGGTTCCAAGAGTTTATGACTCGGTGTGAGAACCAGTACTCAACAGCAATATGATTTCTTCTTGGCTTTTCAACTCTCCTGCCATGTCCTCTAAGGTGTTCCGACCTGGTGGGAAGCAAAAGAGAGAATAGGTCAGGTCCGTAGTGATTATTTGAAATTTTAAACATTGTGATTAAATCTCGTCTCTGCCTACGGTATGACAAGGAGAAGAGATTTAAACTGTCTAGTCTTTCCTCGTATGATAAATTAGTCACTCCGAGAACCATACGTGTTGCCTTCCTTTGAACCCTTTCTAGAATGTGTGAGTCCTCTTTTAGACAAGGGCTGGCGGCCTGGATGCAGTTTTCCAGTCTTGAGCTCACCAGAGATGTATGTAAGGAGGTGAACATATCTCTGGTGTTTCTAGTGAAGGCTCTACGAATTGCCCATAATGACCTGAAACTACGTGTTTCTGGAGTTACTTATACTAAGACAACTTATTGAAGATTATAGAGAATAGAAAATCAGTAAATTAGTTAAACGTTCGCTGAGTAAGTAGTAGAGTCGAGCTATACATAAGTGACTTCACTGCGTACTGGACTGGCTTTCATTTACCACTCTACCCTCAGCTTTGGTCTTTTAGACGAGCCAGAGTGGACATGTTAATGTGTCTTTCTAGGCCCCGTTTGAACCCATTGGGGTTTCCACAACATCTAATTTCAGATGGTAGTTAGTTCCGAAGAGTGCAATATTTAATGGTGAAAATGTTTGCCCTAATGGATTTCCTGTGGGTAGCCACCTTGAGAGGGTAGTCGTGGTTTCGCAGCTGATATCATTTGATATTTGCTCACGTTATGGATGAGTTACTGTAACAATGTTTCCTAATAAATTTGAAGAATAAGAAATAAGTTGCACTTCACTCTCCTTAACCACAGAGGTTCTAATTTCAGTCGTATACACCTGTCAACATCGTTCACTTGTTGGTCAAATCCTATTATGTGTTTCATGAGGAATCTCTGGACACTTTCGACTTTTTTCGGTCTGCAGACCTTAGGCTACAAAAAATATTCAAGTTTGGGGCGGATACATGTTCTATATATAGCTAATCTTGCTTCTTGGGTGTAAAAGTTACGCAGTACAAAGCCATTAAGTCGTTTACAGTCAGATACAACCTTATTTGCATCATCGGAGAAGGTCAAATCTGAGTATGATATCCCGAGACCTGTGACTGTGTTCGGTTTTGAGAGGAGCTTAATGTACATATGTAAGATCATTCTTGGTTTCCACCGTCCAAGGTGTGCTATATCGCGCTCGCCTGGGTTGAAAGTCAGTTGCCACTTTTCACTCCAATCGCCCAGATTGTTTAAGTCATGTTGGATCTTGCTTTCGACGCTCATATCATCGTACCCATAATCGTATACTATCTTGAGGTCATCTGCAAACGGGTATGGCTTACCATACTTGATCACAGAGGCTATGTCATGTATGAATAAGAGGAGTAGGATAGGGCCAAGAACGCTTCCTTGTATTACACCACTAGTTATCGGCTTTGGTGAAGACAGCTGGTCGTTGGTTTTGACTAACTGCTCCATGTCTGTGAGAAAGGAGTTTATCCATTTGAGAAGCTTTTCAGTTATTCTGTAGGGCTGGAGTTTTCTTAGGAGTCTGATATTTGGGACCTTATCGAAGGCTTTGCTAACGTCGAGAAAGCATGTTGTAACTGAATGCCCATTATCAATGCATTGTGTAATGTAGTCTGGTCCTACTGCCTTCCCTGCAAGTGCTTACTAGCTAGATCTCATTCAAGATTCCTACTTTCTTGAAGGATTTTTGTCCACTAACATGCAGTTCGGTTCGTGCTGTTGGTGGTATTTCTGGCCGAGTTGCAGGTCATGGTCGATTCGAGAGTCCTTTAAAGCGATCAGCCCATTGATTTATTTGTTTCTACTCCTTGGTAACCAGGTTCCATTTAGCATCTTTTATTGGTTTCCTCAACATCACCTTCAGACAGTTAGTTTCAATGCTCCCCCGCGCAGGTTTCCTTAGTGATGCCACGTAGTATCTCCGACTTGGCTCTGATATCTGCAGCGAATGCATCTCTTGTGGTTTTGTCCTCCAATTTATGAATGTCTAACTTGAGTTTCATTGGCTTGTCTCTATGTGCGTCGGTGGCACAGTGGTTAGGACTCTCGCCGACCATGCTCATGGTCGGGTGTCGATCCCCTGCCGACGCACACCTGATATCTATGGTCGGCCCGCAAAATTTGGGCTACCGATATCATATGCTGAAAATTCCATACCTGTACCAAAAAAGTACGTGTGGAATCAAGCTGTAATAAAAAATAAAATAAAAATTTGTTTTGAGCGATTTCAGCTTCACCTTGAAGGTTTCTTGAACTAAATGGTGGTTGGAGGTAACATCTGCTCCCCTTCTCGATTTTGTATGCAGTAGGCTGCGACTCCACTTCTTTGAGATTGAGATGAAATCAATCTGGTTTGTGGTATGCCCGTCATGAGAAATCCACGTCGCTTTGTGTGTATCCTGGTGTTTGCAAACGCTACCCTTAGTGACTAGATCGTTGAAAAACAAAGGTCCGCTAAGCATTTTCCGCTCTCATTCATTTCTCCGAGAGCCTGTCGACCTATGATCAGTTCTCTTCCCGTATTATCTGTCCTAGTTTGGCTTGCATCCATATCGTCCATGAGAATTTTTATGTGTCCATTTGTGATGTCGTCCATTGCTGTTTGTAGTTGCCTATAGAAATCTTCCTTCTTCTCTCGTTCAGCGTTGTTTGTAGGATTGTGCATAGCATCCAATGATTGTAATCTTCCTTCCTTTTGAGTTGAATCCTGCTGTCATGACCATGGATGATATTGATTTCCACTGCATTCGAGTTTTGGCTGTAACTGGTGACATCATGATAGCCACTCACTGCCTCAGTGTGATCGTGGTTGTCGTCTTGGTGACCAGACTGGAGTCGATTACAGACTCTCCAGTTGATAGTTTCGACAGTCCACATCCATTCCATCTGCTCTGCCAGATGGTCGATATTTCTATGCCATATCTTCCCATTTCTTTGGCCTCTGGGTAGCCTTCCCAGCCAGCTTTGTACATTGTACGGACATTCTATATCCCCTTTCTTATTCTTGCTTCCATTGAGAGAAGACACATCGGCTGGCTGAGACGCTTCCCGAAGTCTTTCACCAGCCATCCGTATCATTTCGCCTCTCCGATCATAGAAAATAATAAGATTGTTATTTGAACTTTTGTATTTTTATTATATTTTCTGTGCGTTGAAGTTTCTCTAGCAGTTTGATAGGTTTAGTGGTGTAGGGTCGCTAGCCCCACGGCCAACTCTCCCTCTTTACCCGAGCTCGGCACTGGGCAGAAAATTAGCAAGCCAGTGAACTAGGAGGGATGTTCATTTGAATGGAAGAATGCATTAATAACTCCTATTCACAAAGGGTGTGCAAAGCACCATCTTTCAAACCTGAGACCTGCCAGTTTTGCCAACACTCGAATTAAGATACTGAAAATAATTATCATGAAAGCTGTCATGAATTGTGTGGGAAACAAACATGTGTTATCCAGCGATCAGGATGGTTTTCCTCTGGTGTCTGACAAATCTTCTCGTCTCTAAAGAAATCTGGTTTGAGTCTAGGGACAACAAGAAGGCTGTTTTTACTGCTTGCACAGAGTTCAGGCAGCTCCCCTTAACACTGTTAAAGAAAATTTCGGAATCCTTGATGTCATACTCAACTGCTTCCAAGCATCTTTTCCTCTAGAAGAATAAATAATCCTACCACCAAGAAATTAAATAATGAGGTGTGTCATATGGTGATGTTCATCATCAATCACTTAGTGGGAAAGAGCCAAAACGACTGCCACATTTTTAATCTTCGATTCAGCATACTGAGAAGGACAATATGTATTCTGTTTATCATTTAGCACCCCGAGAAGCGATATCATTACAATATCCGAAATTTCAGGAGGTGATAATGTTCTCGACCTATATCCTCTTCCTCAGAAGACATCTTACAGGAACTACAAAGACAAGAGGAATCATCCCTTCCACACAATCATTATGTATCAGAGACCACTTCTAGAGGAAATAACCTCTCACTTCTGAGTTTTTTCGACTAGGAGTTAATGGATAGCTGGTCACCCTTTACAAATGGGTATAAACACGTGTGAATTGCTTGAATAAACTGGCTAAAGTTTGTGTGGATTTACAGTTCACTTATAGGCAGTTAGGTGCTCCCATAACTGTGGAAAAGTTATATTCCACCGTCCCTTGACGTGCATAATGTCATCGTTCACTCGTTGCTTCAAAGTGATGCCAACACTTAGTAAGATTCCGAAGGAGGAATAACTGTGGGGTGAGGTCGTGGGAATGACCTGATCGGATCTTACAACATTACAAGTTGCCGAATTCGCGCAGACAAATATTTTCCGTCAGTAAGTCATTACGGATTTCTTCGCAACCCAATGAAGATACCACATGCGAAGTCACAGAATCCCTTAGCGCATTTCCTTTCACTTCGAGTCTAACGCATTTGAGCAACCGAGGCTACTTCAGCTCCAGTACAAAGCTTTACATGGGGGTTAGCTAACCATGCCGTGATAGGAAGACGCTGAACAAATGGACTGTTCACTGGAAGCTGATAAGCAACACTCATATACAGCTCTCTATTGATAGGTCCATACTGGACTGTTTATTGACGTCAACTCAGTGCTTCCTGAGCCACTCTCTTGCCTAACCCGCCTATTCAGTACTTTATTACTCAGTAATTGTTCTAAATAATAAAATTGTCAGTTCCTTCCCGTCTGAAGTTTAGATGTCAGAGATAAGTCATACGGTTTTTGTTGTTACTACGTCACTTTTTGACCTCGCTGGATGACTAACAGGCGAAAGGACTAACTACGGTCAGAACACAGCCACAGTCTTAACAAAATACTGAACTCAAATCGCAAACACCATGCCTGCATACCACTCTCTGAAGGATCTACCAAAGCGACAGTTGACGAATGAACGCAAGAAGACGAAGTTTTATGTCGCTACCAGGAAATATCTTGAAAGAAATAAATGTAGTTCACATCTGCTCGTAGAAGGACATTGGATCGTGAAAGTAGAATTATTTAATACATGCGGTACTCAAGGTCATTCGTCACATATCGCTAAGTTTGTTATTTTCAGTATTTTAAGAATTCCAACTTATCTCACTCAGCTTTTTCGATTTCCCTATTATTCATTTGTATGAATGCGAATAGTTGTATTATAAATTATGCATGTACTATAACCCAAGCTCACAATAATACTGAATTGAATAATTCTAACATTCTACAGTGAGTAAATTCTGAACCTGTTCTGAAATAGATTCTTTAAGGGCACAGACTAAGACTCTGCTGGTTTTCAGTATCACTGGTACTAATGCAGCACCGCGTTTTTTCTAGACATTTTCCGGAGTAGATCAGAACCTTCTGGGTTTGCTTGTCAGCGCTGTTCCAGCCCTCACAGGACGTATCAAGCACAAAAGTGTTACTTCAAAACAAAAAGACTTAATTCAGCACCTAGCTCTCTTTCTAAGCACGATCGACCAGCGTTATTTTAGAACAAGAATAGAGTCCCAGGATTGCAAATGTTCCAATGACCCTGAACGCATGCTAGTCATTGGTTGAGGAAGCTTACCATTATGCCATTACGTAATGGCATTTCTGGTCTGGTTAAACCAAATTCAGGATCGTTGAGAAGATTTGGTAACACTAGGCTTGGTCGTAATTTACACAACATTGGAATAATTTTCAAAGCTATATTAACAATTGTAATTGATTTTGAATAAAGAAAATGATTTAGACAAATCGGTGTGAATAGATTGACAATTTGATCAACTTGTTCCACTGAGAGATTCTGGTGGAATTCTGGTGGTGTATAGCCTAAGTCTAATGCTTCAACTGGAGGGAATAATTCATCACGTAAACGACTAATTAAGCAGCGTAAAAACTTCCATATAAACCATGCCAACTGCAGTTTTGCTGAATCAATTTGATTCGATGATGGATGATAGAAGGATTCAAGTGACTTTAACAACTGTTCTAAACGATAAATCACAGTGGATTGACACTCTGGTCTATCTGGACCAATAGTATTCATTATTAATTAATTCTGCATACAGCTGTATTTGATCACTGTCCATTAATTCTCTAGAAGACAATGGTGTATTTCTAAGCGTAATGCCTCGAAACACTGCAGTGAATATACGCTCCATATGCGGTTCCCAATCGATACGACCACGACCAATATGTGAAACTTTGCATAATATTTCAATAATAATTTCAATTTCATGATGGGATCTACAACTTGGTTGGATATGCCATATACCGAATATGTCTGGTAGCCAGACACGACTAATCTCATCATCAAAATATTTAGGATAGAATGGTGTATAAATCAAGAATTTATGCAATAGCGTACAAGGCGACCCAGTAATCAAATCACTACAAATACTGTGACGAAATGTTAACCATATTTCTTCAATTGACGTCTTCGGAGAGAATTTTGAACATAAAGCGATATTGGAATGATACAGTTTATCAATTCGTGACTTAGGCCATTTAACAACTTGATATGATGTTTCCAACTTTTCTTCAGCCCATGTACAAATATCGAAAAACATTTTCCAGTCAATAGACATAGCAGATGAGTATGGTTTACTCATTAGTTTCTTTAATAATTCCATTGCACTGTTACTAACTAGCTTGCGTATCAATATTTGGACATCAGATATACGCTACAACTGAACGAATCGAAGCCACTCGATGCCTTTTAGATAGATAGACGCATTCCAAAAACGTCAATAAATCTTTGAATTGAACTGAATACTGGACTAATTTCACACACACACACAGAACATCACCAGATGACAGGACATCGCATAACCATTGTGAAATTGACTCCCATTCCCCGCGTATCACTTTGTTCAAATTATTCGGATGAATAGGCAGTAAACGATCACTCCGTCTAGACATATTTGATGCTGATGGAGATGCCGACGACGGTGATGATGCCAACGATAGGGACTGATGTGATGATTTCATTGTTACACCAGATTTATGCATGGTTTATGTGTGTAACCTTTAGCTTATATATACAGGCACATAAATATATAGATAGGTAGATAGATAGAGTCATGCAACATATCACAAGAGTAAAACCGTGACGGTGATGGTATTTGCTCCAGTAATATCCGATCTTACAAAACTGATTCGCGGATGAAATTTCTACACAACTTATCATCACTTTGTATAGCTTTACTGTCACCATGCATAATCATATCATAGCTTCCACTACCCAATACTGAGTTATTATTATATGATGTTTATTTTCCTTTCTACTTCTTGGTACTTTTCAGCATTTATAATTATTTTTGTGTTTATCCTGTTTTTTTTTGCTGTTGGTGTCTTTAGATTTATTTATTTTTTTTGTTAAATACTCCTTTTAAATGTTTGTAACATTAGATGCAAATATTGTAGATATTGTGCTGAAAATTCCACACTTTATCACTGGTACTGTTTCTGGAATAAAGCAAATTATTATTATCATAATTTCGCCAGATTATATTCCGGAAGGGAATGGCTGTCCCAGTCCTCGAAGACAACAGGAAATCACCTATTTGCTGACTCTGTCTTAGGCGTCACAATGTAGTTCTGTTGTCTTTTAGAAAACTGACCAACCTCCCGTGATCGGTGCAGAAAAAAGTGATGAAATGTTATGGTACTACAGCGGGATGTTGCGATCAATATTCTCTGACATATTCATCTGCCTGCAGTTAGTTAACAACTTGGTCACTGCCTACGAATCACAAGCAGCAGATAAGTTAATCCACATAGGGAAACAATCAGATCTCTCGTGACAACTCAAAAAAGATTGCTTGTTATATAAGGCGGGTGTTGGTTATCGATCTAGGCACGTTGAACCAGTGGATCCCAGTTCCACCTCACCTTCTTTTGCGTGAACAGTTGAATGAAGTCATCAGCCCTGACATATTAAATGCCACTGTGCATTGTTTATAAAAAATCCAATCTAGACTACAGTTCTAACATGCAATGAAGCGGATATCGGAAAAGACCTGTCAGTACTCAGGTATCATATAGTACCTGTTTGAACTATTTTTAAAGATGCTGGCTAGATTGGCAGCTAAACTGACAGTATTGCTTAAGAAGCTATGGTTGGGAGATTGATAAATGTAAAATGAAATCGTTGTGCTTATATTCGAAGTGGGCTGTGTAATGCATCTGACATTAATTAGATTATTGGTCTGTTAGCAGTTTAGCCGGAATACTGACTGCCGATTTACTTCACATACTTTGCGAAATACATGTAAAGCTGGTTCACAAATAATAGACTGGGTTTCGTTTGGTCCATGGGTGTTTCGACCGTAAGTCCACTGATTATTTGAATATTATCACATTTCGAGCGCAGGGACAATCATTATTTCTTGATACAAGGGTTAGCTTTTATTCTTTACACAAGACTTCTCTTTAGAACTGTTTGGCAGAGTTGAGTGTTCCTGAGAAGGTTGTCATTATTGTGGGAGTCGTACACAAAGCATATTAGGTGGACTTGGTCTACAAAGCGTCTCACAACATACTCTTATTTTCTCTTATTGTAAAACCTGTTCAATCCGGCCTAAGGTTGTGCAGTAACTACTCATGTCTTACTATCCGCGCCTGTAAGATGGCGACGCCAAGTGAATAACCTTGAGGTAGAGGCCTCCTTACTTTAAGTAATCTCACCTAGGGCTTCCGACTTCATTGGCTTAGATATATCTTACAACTGCCATCACAACGGCTTACGTAACATTTTGTAGCCCTATAATTGGTTGCGAAAAGCGGAGAGATGATCTGTCCATGACGTGACGTGGTGTCTTGGGATAAAGAGTGGTTGTATTTGGGTATCGTCTGTTTGTGCATCACAATCAAACTCATTTTCGTTGCAATCCTATGGCAGTGAGAAACTTATTCTGTTTTTTTGATTGGCTAGAGGATTTATTGATCAGCTGATATCATTTAGGGAACCATTGGGAAACCTTGGAGTACTGGATAGCTGTCCTGTTCCATTGTCCTAGATTGGGACTCTTCATCAGTACGCATTCACCATAGGACCGAACTCAGGACCTTCTGGTTTCAAGGCGAGTTCGTAGACCATTAAGCCACTGGGACCCGATCCAACGACCCATGAATTTTGACTTCTACCAATTCATTATTTTAAATTTTGGGTTCACCAAATCTGAGAGAGTAACGCAGAAATCCATTGAGTTACTTCACTGTCGAGAGGTCCTCACACCTTTTAAAACCTGAGGTATTTTTCAAGATTCCGTAGGCACAACAGTAGATACAAGTAGATGAAAGCCTCACTAAAAGTAGTTGCACTGACAGCATTCAGTGATGTAGTAAACAATGCGAAACATATCGTGTCAATTATTCGTTACGATGTCAACGTGTTTATAACTAATAGAGAAGTTGCTTTGTAAGGCAAGCAGCTGTTGTCCCATAGGTATCCGCTTATTTGTTCTTTAGAAGTACTTTTTATTTCTCTGACTACAGCCTAAAATAATTACACACGGGGTTGATTTTCCTCTATAGTGAGACTATCAAGTGTGTCAAATCGAAATATTGATCGTTTTTGAAGTGATCAGTGTTTTGTGTGTTTGCTAGTGAGACTATCTTACATGACCGTGGACTGACCGATTCGCACTGATCTGATGATTGATGACTGAAGGTAAAATGAAACCGCGGTCACCTCGGCATTAAAGTCCGCCGAAGAAATAACAGCTAAAAGTACGTTAAGCGAATAATATGATGAGAATAAGAAACGGATACATGATACATTTAGAAAATATTGAGAACAATGGAAGTATAGTGGTGCCATAATGATTTATTTTGTCATGACGTGTCACTGTAAGCTTACAATCACTCATGTACAACAACACTATTAGGATTGTAGTAATGTTGCGTGAATTGTGAAACACACAGTCACACTTTTAACAACGATTGGATTGGTGTTCCACCTTAGCATAGCTCATTCCTTGTCTTTCAACGTTGGGTGTCATCACACATTTCACGAAAGTGGTTTGATATACAGAGAAGGCCCAGTCAACTTGACCCGTTTCCATAACCTCCTCCTTTTTAAAACAAAACTGCCTCAAAAGAGCTGTGAAACTGAAATCAAGAATATTTTTTAAATTTTTAGTCTCCCCTCATTTTGCTTTGTGTTACAGATAACCTGTAGGATAGAAGTCGTTTATGCATTGTAAAGCACTTTAATACTGTTACATGTCTGTTACATCCATTAGTAACTTGTGTTTAATCGAGTTTTTCAATTCTTTTTTTACTTACAGAATTTATCTGTGAAAAACAAACAGAGATGAGAATATGACTGAATCGATGAGTAAATGTACATTTACAGTAAGTTTTCATTGATGGTAAATTTTCAAATAAAGACAATACACTGAACTTCTTATTTTAAAGCCTGAAATGTTTCATCTAAAATATTCACTGTCCTTTTTCGTAGGAAAGAAGTGGAGAAACGTTTGAAGACTATACAGCTGTAACAGACTGGGAAGTGTAAGTTAGCATGTCGTAGTATCATAACATTTAAGTATTTTGAGGTATTTCTACTCTATCTACTTTAAGTAGGATATATGGTTGGTTATATTTGTTAGATAGATTGGCATTGAAGAGATGTAACCACTGGATACAAATTATTAACTAAAAGAAATCAGAGACTCAGGGATCGACTTGTTGTTACCAGGGAAGGAATAATCTCATTGACTTGGAATATTCAGATGATATAGTCCTCCTCCTCCTCGTAGGTGAAGACACTGACAAAATGCAGAGCCTTCTGAACACCTTGAGGATCTGCAATCTGCGAATGTTTGGCATGCGAGATTCACTCGTGCTGTCAAATGTAAGATGATGCTACAGGACTGACTGGACTACACTGACTCCTAGTTTAGAAATAGGGAGTGAAGTGGTTTGTGGAGCATGTTGACCACTTGACTTGTTTGGGAAGTTGCATCAGCCAACGCCAGTGAGTTGATCGCTGGCGAAATCTCAGCACGGATACGGATACAGACGGCTCGTTTCGCAAATGCCAACTTACGTCACCTCTGGTCTAGCAGACGTGATATCCGGCTGGCTGTCGACTGGACGCCGTGTGTAATCCTCAGCAGCACAGTTCGCTCCGTCCTCTTTTATGGCTGTGAGACAAGGCTATTGGAAGTGGAAGAAAGAAAACGGCTAGCTGTCTTTGATCATAGGTGTCTGCGTCCTATCTCCCATGCGAAGTGGTATAATAGAGTGAGCAATATTGAGATTAGGCCTCCTTCGAGTGCTAGGTGATGAGAGGAAATCAGTCGATGAGATTGTGAAGTTACACCGATTGAGATGGTTAGGACATGTGTTACGCATGCCTAGCCATCTCCTTCCTCGACCGACGGGCAATGTTAGCTGACATAGGATTGATCAGGTTGGTAAACAGCTAGCCAATGGTGGTCAAACCAAAACATGGCTTCACCAGTCAATGAAATCCATACTAGCTAATTTAAGCCACGTAGAAAGGTGCATACTTCCTGACTAGTTGGGTTCCTCGGGATGGTAAAAACCAATGAAGGCTAGAGACAATTGGTGATATGGCTCGAAATCCTCGTTCTGAATGCACAGTGCAGATGCATTTACTCTTTGTGGTTTATTTATCATATCCAATAAAAATCTACTGTGCTTCCATATTACTATTCTTTTTCCCTCACTGATACTTCTATTTATTATCTCTCTTTTGAATGTCTTTTTCGATCTCTTATCTTGCTTTGTGTGCTACAAGGAGAGAGATGGTGCGTGGCAACTGGAACTGCTGCACATCTGTGCAAAGTTCTTCGTTGAAACCAGTCAGTCAGTGTTAAACACCTTTCTATTTCGAAAATGAGATTTATCTCGTTCGGTAAAAGAAAAGTGGGCATTGAAAAAGGATTAGTTTTCATCAATCTGTGCATATTTATTTTATTTATGCTTAGATTTTGTAATATTTGATTCTTTTCAAACTGATTAGTAACTACTATATGATTTTATGTTATATTTTAATTGGACAGATTTACACAAGAACTGGAAAATCTTCTAATCAGTTGGATAATAAAGGATGACATTGTGTCTGTAAGTGTTCCATTTACTGTTAGTTTTGAACTTTAAGTATTTTGGTTTACTTTGAATCCACGGTGAGTATTTTATACTTCCTGTCATCAACATTTCATCTCCTAGACGTCACAACAGACAAGGTGGCAGACACAAGAATTGGTAAAAAGCACAGTTAGTCACTTGGGGGGGGGGTGGCATAAAATGTAGAGGAAGAAATAGAATAAAAACAAAAAGCAACTGCAATGGAAAGCAAAATACGAACAGCTTTTATGCACTTTAAATTCTCCCTGTAAGGTTGTTATAAACTGTTATATGAAGGCGGAATGGAAAAAGAAATAGGAGTGGGATATTTTTGAATTAATCACTAAAGCATTGTTATAGCAGTAACTAGATTACGCAAGGTACCTGCGGATTAAAAGAAACGATACCTATTGAAACTGGTGAAGAGAGGAGACTTAGGTCAATGCGAGAACTGTCGCCGAATTATGCTCCTGTCCATCCCAAGCAAAATACTAAGTCGCATGATGCTGAAGAGAAAGGAACACACCCTGGATGAAAAACGTCGGCTGGAACAGACTGTATTCAGGAGAAACTAGTCATGCATCGATCGAATCGCAACACTACAGACCACCACTGAACAGAGCTTGAAATGGCAGTCACCTCTCTATCTCAACTTCATCGACTTTGAAAAGGCCTTCGACAGCGTCGATCGAGAGGTGATTTGGAAACTACTTCGCTACTATGGGGTGCCATCGACAATTATACATCTCATCCAACAGCTGTACGACAATGCTGCATACTAATTAATCCACAACGGGAAACTCAGGGAATCCTTGGAAGCGAAGACGGGAGTAAGACAAGCTGGCTGATTACTATGTCCAATGATTTTCCTGATTGCGGTAGACTGAATAATGCGACAGACAGAGAGCGGGTAACGAGGAAACAGGCATAAAATAAACACACACAAAAAAGAACTTGGAGGATCTAGACTTCACCGATGCCTGATTTCCCACAAACTGGGAGAAATGCAAATGAAAAGCAACAAGTTGGCAGAAGAAGCATCCAGCGAAGGTAGGACTTCAGGTGAACAAGGAGAAATCAGACGTAGGTGATAAAGATTCTTGGGCAACATCAAAAAACCGACAACAATCAGCCAGAATAATGGGAGGAATCTGTAAGAAGCGACCTCCTTTACCTACCTACCGACTTGGTAAGCATCGTTTCAACTACAGGCGTACGTAAGTGATGAGAGTATCAGAGCGAGGATCGGGAAATCAAGGCAAACTTTCATTTCTCTCAAGGATATCAAAGCAAGACAAACTTTCACTACTCTCAAGTCTGCGTGGAGGTCAACAGCACTGTTCGGCATGAAAAATAAGATCCGGATTCTCAACTTCAATGTGAAGTCAGTGCTACTTACCATACGGATGAGAGACTTGGCCAGCGCGTCACTAATGGTACTTCGACCTTGATTAACAGCTGTCTTCGCTCAATACTACTCAAGATCAGATGCCTGGAGAAGATCAGCAACAGGGTGGGATCGCTGAGGTTGAACCAACCAGGAACCGATTGTTCAACAAATATGTAGGAAGAAATGGAACTGGATTGGCCATACTCTGAGAATACAAACCATTAGGTGGCATCAAAATCCAGGCTCTGTCTCTTGAGTGGAACCCGAACGGGAAGCGGCGAGTTGGCGGTCAGTGCGATGGTGACATGAAAGAGGTCATGTGAAGAGGAGATGAAAGCCTGTGGGCAGACGTGGAGCCAGATGAAAATGTTGGTAGAGAACCGAACGGAATGGAGACGTGGGACTGAAGCCCTATGTTCTTGTAGGAATTATAGGAAAGGATAATAATCATAAATTACACACACACACAGAGTTGGTTCACTATTATTCCACGTCAACATAATTACGATGTAAAATTTACTGAAGAAACTACCAAGAATAGTCTGTCTGATAGACTCTTATTTATGTATTGAATAATGAAGGTGAAATGAAAATCTGCATTTCAGCACATTCCAGGCTGGTACATGGTATTAATAATGCCACACTATAGAATAAAGTATGCACTAATTGACATGTATTTTCAGCATGTACAGAGAGAGACTTGAAAACATACATTCCTGTGCAATAAAACCACGTTGAATTTCAAATACGACAACAGATAAGGAAGGAAAGAGATTCATTTATTCCTTCAGTAGGACATCACACTATCGACAGGCATAATGTACGCACCAAATGCAAGAAACCTTATTTGGGACACATCAGCTGGGTGAACCTGCATCATGTCAGTCAATTAGTCGGTATTCCTAATGAGACTAAAACCAAGAACTCATCATTTCGGATGTCAAAGAGTTATTTACTAGACTAACCGAAACATGAAAGTCAGCTCTAGCGAAGCAATTACTCGTATATGCATATATATATATATATATATATATATATATATACATGACTTCCCTTAATATTTCAATTAAAACAGTTTTCAGAACAAAATATTTAGAGCGAACAATTGTGGTTTCAATAAATTCTTCTTCAGTCTCTGCAATTATAAATCCATTATTTTAAGCATACAATAGCCAGCCAGTAAAGGCAAATTAGAATCATATCAGAAAATGTATTGTGGAACAAGTATAAGATGGGATGGAACAATAGTCAGTTAGTTTTTCAATATGTATCGTCAATGAGAACATGGGACAAAATGAGATGAAGTAATTTAATTTAATGATATATATATATATATATATATATATATATATATATATATAGTCAACAGAATACCTTTGAAAGATGAATCACGTGGGGCTAAATGACCTGACTCTAACAGGTGATCACAGATAGACGACTTCGCAGTTCTACGTTCGCCTTTCACTAACCAGACTGGATAGTGTTCCGCTACACGTTTTCGGAGATTACGCTTACAATGTCCAATATAAACAGCTCCACAAGAGCAGGTGAAAGAGTAAATACACATAGATGTGGACAAAAGTGGTAATCTATCCTTGACGCATTGTCTAATCATATTTCGGCTGGTAAAAACTAGTTGCAAGTCAGCTGCAAGAAAAGTGCGTTTAATACATTTATCTAAATGTATTCTTTCCACTTCACTTCACATCTTCATTCTTATCGTAATCGTACTCCTAAGTTTTTTAAATTTTTAGACAACACTTGACATTTTTAAAACATTTTTGATTTCAATTCACTTATAAAACAATCTTTAATAATTTTGCAATTTATCCACTTCAACTCTGCCCCTTATGACCTTTTAATTATCGTTATTCTTATCATATATGTGTATATTGACTGAGCTATTATTTAGTGCCACTTAATAACCTTTTCTGTAATATAAATACGACTGTACAGCCTGAAAATGAAGTCGTTGAAAAGAAATTTCTTCGCTGAACAAAAAACTGTGTTTTTACTTATGAATAAATAGGTATTTTTCGGTATTTTCATATTGTCTCATACAGCCTGATTACACACAATTGAAACCTGTATTTTCTGTTGACTAAATATATATATATATATATATATATATCATTAAATTAAATTACTTCATCTCATTTTGTCCCATGTTCTCATTGACGATACATATTGAAAAACTAACTGACTATTGTTCCATCCCATCTTATACTTGTTCCACAATACATTTTCTGATATGATTCTAATTTGCCTTTACTGGCTGGCTATTGTATGCTTAAATTAATGGATTTATAATTGTAGAGCCTGAAGAAGAATTTATTGAAACCACAGTTGCTCGCTCTAAATATTTGGTTCTGAATAAATTATGGGAATATTCAATTTACTAAAACAGTTTTATAGACTATTTCTAATGAATATATATTATACTATTCCAGTTTACAGATTGTGGACGTCTTTACTTTTGTGGAAACCTGAAATTCGGTAAAAGAGTATTCAGTCTGTTTTATTACAAATATAAGGAATCTGGAAAAGAGGATAAGAAATCAACCAGTTCAGTTCAACCTAGTGGTAAGACGTTCTTCACTTGGTATTTCTTATTTGTGTGTTGGTTCATTTCGACTTCAGATACACGAACATCTGCTCACCTTATCACTCGAGTACCGGATTTCAGCCAACGATATCTCCTTCCATTGTTTTGGTAAGTTTTATCAAATATTTAGTTGTTTTTTTAATAAGATAATTAACCGCATCGGTGGTACAGTAGTAGAATGCTCCTGGGTTCGATCCCCAGCCTAGTGACGCACTTCTTTACCTCACTAAGCCAGTAATGGCTGGTAAAGAGGGAGGGTTGGGCATGAGACTAGCAACCTCATCCCGTAAAACACCACTACTGTCGAAACTTCAAAGCTGTAGTTTGAAGCCCCCTATGCTCCCCTGGGAACGTTGAGGAATAAAAAAGAGAGTTAATCAACCACTTTATTGTGACTAGTTTATTTCACCTTGTTGTAGTCGGTGTACCTGTAGTATACGATGTTTGAGACGTGTAGAAAAGCGATCTGCACTCACTTCTGGTATCGATCAATATACTTGTCTGGGGAGTTTTGACAGCCATAGTGCGGATGATTAATAATAAAATTTTTTTGTACAGTTCGGTATATAATCCTTGCTATATATTTGCCAGATTGCATTGGTTTTGGCACTGGTGAATGAATTTCAGGTTGATTTTTTATTATTCTTTCATTTTCTTTCCTTTTTGTCTTCCCTAAATTGTTTTGTGTCGTGTGTGTGTGTGTGTCTCATTTGCTCCTAATTCAGCCCTAATTTTGACCTGTAACACTAAAATAACTTTATTTTGCTCTTTCCGTACACTCATGTACTTCTGAAGGTCGGATTCCCATTGGTTGTGAACTGTATAAACTTATCACAGTAAATTTATTGTTTTGTAATGGTTATTCAGAACAAGTAAAATTAGCAGCACTGCTGTCAACTGTTTAGACTATTGTCTAACTCCTTTGTCAACTAGTCATCGCCCCTCTTCTTCTTGCTTCTTCTCCCGGTGGTATTTTTGCTGTTGTTATCGTTGTGATCAGCGAAGAGACTAGGCTTGTTGTCATCAGAGCCATAGATAGGTTCATATCCATAGGAGTTTGATAGGTCGTATTATCTGTCCAATGAGCGTTTTTCGCACCAAATTTGTTTTGAAATAAATAAATGAAATAAAGAAGTTCATCAAAAAAGAAGCTGTCGGAGGTCATTATTTTCTTTTGTCACATCTTTCTGTGAAGATTTTTCCCATTAAGCAAGTTTTTCAAGTCTCCAGGTTCATCATGGAAACATCATCTGTCAGTTGTCCCTTTGTAAATTACACCATTTTTTTCATCGGGACAACTATATTATTATTATTGCTTCCTTTAATTCCTAGAGGAACATAGGGCTTCAGCCGTGCGTCTCCATTGCGTTCGGTTCTCTGCTAGAGTCTTCACCTGGTTCCAAGTCTGCCACCCACATGCTTTCATCTCCTCTTCACATGACATCCTCCAAGTCACCCACTCTCGCACTGACGACCAACTCGCCGCTTCACTTTCGGGTTCCACTCGAGCGATGGCTTGTCTAGTGATGTCACTTGATGGTTTCCTCAGAGTATGGCCAATCCCATCCATCTCCATTTCTTCCTGCCTATTTGTTTCACAATCGGTTCCTGCTGTGTTGGTTCGCTCATAGCCAGAGATCTCTGTTGCTGTTCTTTTCTGACTGGCCATCTGATCTTGAACAGAATTGAGTGAAGATAACTGTTGATGAAGATGTGTAGTTTGTTTGAGATGCTCTTTATGACGCGCAGTGCAAGTCTCTGATCCGTATGTTGAGTAGCACTGACTTCACATTGGAGTTGAAAATCCGGATCTTATTTTTCATGCTGAACAGTGCTGTTGACCTTCACACAGACTTGAGAGTAGTGAAAGCTTGTCTTGCTTTTCCGATTCGCCTATATGAGAATAATAATAATAATAGCAGCTCCATTCTTAAACAGTGTTAATGTAATATACAGAATTTGCAGGGGAGTTTATTGCATGATATTTTCTCTTCGTCTGGGATCTTCAAATATAACATTAATTGACAGTAGATGGCGTGTGACACAGTTCTCTCTGACCTGAAGCACAAACCAATCCATCGTGATATCGCTTCCTTGTCTCCGAGATATTTACCAGATTTAGTTGAATCCCGATCATAAACAGTTCAGGAGTACGTTTTGCGAATCAAGGACATAACCCAGGAATAGTTATCTCATGTATTGGGATGAGCTACCGTCCAGGATAACGTTTCTTCTCAAATTTAGTAAAAACTTGCAAATTAGAAGGTTGTAAACGTTTTGAATACTCGCCAGAGAAAATATTACTATTACAGGTTATACTACATTATACTAGATTTAAACAAACTGGATAAGAAAAATTATATGCAATGTATTGGTGGAGGTTTTCGGTAGCACAAGTTTTAAGCAGAACTAAGAATCCTCTTATTCTTTCTTCATAGACTGCTATACCTTTTTCGGTGGATATAAATAGATCGTCTTTGAAGGTGATTTCATCGATGCAGGAAATTGCCTTCTCTGAATTGCCTATTGTCTTGCTTCATAACTATGGAATCAATAGGTTCCCGGTCGACAACTGCTGCCTTGCCGTGGTGGTCGGGCTTGGATATCACAGTGACCGAACAAGCTAAACTGACTGGGACTCATGTCCCTGCAGGTCCTACCATGTCAGGAAGGTTGTTTGGATAGCGGTTAGACTAAAAGCAGTTACCATGTAGTACATGGGCTCCAGAATCCAATCGGATCAAATGGCGTACGAACCCATATTGGTCACCGGCAAACATGGGAATGCAGCTCCACTGCCTTGCGGATTAGACTCCAAGTCAAAGGCTCGGGGGGTGGTCCCTTAAAAAAACCACCTGATTCCGTCTGGGCGCCCGGGCAGTATCTCAGCCCTCACACAACAAATGAAATAAAACAACAAACTATTATTGAAACTCACGGCGCGCTCGTAAAAATGATTTGAAGAAATAATGATACCTCAAGCAGCTTATGTCCTTCCAACCTTACTTTTGTTTTTATACTTAGATTCCTATATTTTACCTTTGCTCACCTTGACTTCTTAACCTTCGACAGCCTTTCGCCTTTGTTTGGATTCCTAGCCTATCTGTGTCACTTCGAGATGTTAGTGAGTAACCCTCAAAATGGTTATCCCCAATGTGACATGTAACACAGATATCCTGGAACCGCGTGCCGCGTTCAAGCTGGCCACCTGCAATGTTCGGACGCTGATGCAAATCGAACAACAGGTAGAGTTGGTAAGAACATTGGAAAGCCTCACTATCGATGCCTCCTGCATTTCGGAGACCCGCATTCAAGATCCCAGTGAAGTGCTTCGATTATCCTCTCCATCTGGAAGTTCTAGTAGTATGTACCACCTGTGCTTGTCCGGGACCCTGTGGTGTCGGCATCCGGCGTAGCTGGTGTCGGACTGGATTCCCATTAACAGTCGTTTATGTGCTGTGAGGCTGGAAGGTTATGCGAAAGTAAGGAGTAGTAGGCCAGATAGACGGTGTCTATTTGTTGTCTCTGCCTATGCACCAACGGATTGCAGCCCGGATGCAATGACGGATGAGTTTTACCATCAACTTAGCGATCTCTTGAGACATGCGGGTGGGAGGGATATCGTAGTGCTGGCTGGGGACTTGAATGCACAAATCGGGCATCTGAGTTCAGAGGAGAATCGTCTAGGTGGTCAATGGTCGCAGGTCAGATAATGGGGACCGTCTTCTGCAGCTTTGCGCGAATCACAACCTATTTCTAGCCAGCACCAACTTCCGGCACAACCATCGCCGTAGCGCTACCTGGCGTCCTCCCTCTGAGAATCAAGCTTGGACTCAGATTGATCATATTGCTGTCAGTTCCCGGTGGTGAGGATGCATACAAGACTGCCTACTACCTGTTTCGAAATTAGTATTACCTCTGTGCCTTACTTTTATCATTTTCTTTGTTGTGCTTAGGTTTGGCCTATCTGATGCATTCCTGTTAAGACCTGAAGACGATTGGATTAAAGGTGGTACACGTTTAAGTCTACTACTCAGTTCAATTGAAATGGCTGTGTATTCCACTCGATGGTGAGTTTAAAATCTGCAATATTTTGAGTTTTAAATAACATGTGTTTTAATCATTATTATGAGAATCATTCAACAACATATATTCTAATTCGGTTAACTGAAAATGCTGGGGGCTGTAACATTCTACAACTAGTGTTGTATGTACTGAAGAGTTCCAAAGTCGGACAAAACAACTATCCAGTGGTGTGTTTGGTTTTGCAGTGTGTCTGTAATTAATGTCAGTTCGTGATGCCGTTATGTCTCATCACGAACCAACATCCGTTAGAGAACCGTTGAAGGCCACTGGAACGGAATCCAATGGTCCATGAATTCTAACTTACTTCTACCAATTTGATGACTCAGGGCGTGTGCAGACGAAGAGTCCCCAAGTGAGACGAAATAGTTTTCCAGTACTCCCTGGCTTTTATTGGTTCTCTAACTGATGTAGCGTGAAATTAGTCGGATCCTTAACACACCAAACCTAGCTTTAACAGTATGTGTAATAACGGATTTTTCCTGTACTTCCGTTTTCCATCAGTAGGGGTTAAATCTCTTCTGTTAAGAAAAACACGTAAACAGCGAAGAAAATTTTCTTTTTGACAAATCATTTTCATAGGCTGTACAGCAGTCGTAATTATATTTAACAAAGAAATCATAAGACCATTCAGATACTGGTAAAATTTGTCCTCGGAAACCGTGTTCCGTAATGTTGTAAGGTGTTCTTTAGGTAGAGTGACTTACTGGAAAGTAGAAGAGGGGAAGTAGTTGGCATAACGTAATGAGTGTGAGATAATGACTAACCGGTGAGATTGTGTAGAATGGACAGGAACTATTGGAAAGACGATAGTGAAAACTCAGTGTTATTAATCAACAGTAATAGAGTGATAATAAAATATGGATGATGGGGATAATAATGATTATAAAATAATAACAATAATAATAGTAAACTTATATAATAAAAAAGAAAATTAAAACAATAAGTCCCTTTGATAAATTTAAATAAGGCATTAAGAAGACAAATTTCGCGAGATGATATCGTCATTTCGTAGTTTCTTTACAACCACCTTACAACTAACAGGGTTAACAATAATAAACAATAGTAACAATAAATAAAGTTCATGACAATTACTCAGTTAAATAAAAAACAAAATTACATACTAATGACCTATCATAGTTGGCGAAGATTGAAGTCTATTGCTTCTTGTACACACAGTTTAGGCTGTATGTGATTAATCCAAAGTGCTTCCACCACCTTGAATATCTTTGAATTAGACTTATGTGATGAAATAATTGAGATACAGTCATTAATATTGATTTTGTGACCTGACATTAATAAGTGTTTTGCAATGGGTGATGCTAGATTTCTATTCAGATTACTCGCATTGGGATTTTCTATATGATTTAGTAGCCATTTTGGAACATGTTCTTTTCGATGACATTGGAACATTCTGTTGGTTCTACCTATATAGCTGTCACCGCAGCTGCAGGTGAACTTGTAGATACAGTTTGAAGTAGAGTCCACAGAATTTCGTCCTTTAATCGTAGGTACAGGGATCGAAAATGTTCGGCGTGTGAGAAGAAGAGATGCGGCGTAGAATGTCCGTTTGATGGCTGACCGAATTCTTTGAGTTGTCAACTGCATAATCTGGTCACCCTTGAATGGTAGGTTAATTAAAGATAGCTTTCTTTGGTACAGAAGCTTATTCAAATAAAAAAGAAGCAAAATTATAATAGGAATGTTACTCTGGCCACGGTACGGCGACTGCATGTATGTAGCGCTTTTGAATGCAGAAATCCGGTTTCAGATCCCGAATGGCTAATGATTCAACTATGTACAGATGGTGTATGCGAAGTCCCTTTCTATGATATTGAGGGACTCTATGTAGTACTATGAAACATTCATGCGGGGTGCTCAATGTCCAGATATGACAAGTTGTTCGAGGATGGATCTGCTGCTACTCTTCTTTTCTCCTCTGGCTGGCTATCGAAGCTGGACAATATTCCAGAATACGTTTGTGGACTTGACGTTGCGTACGGCAGATGTACTTTGCTCCACACGAGCAAGTAAACTGATAAATGCACATTGAGGTGGCCAAAAGCGATGTCTCATCCTTAATGTTAAACTGAATTAACTGTCTGATGGAGAATATGATAGGTAAGGTGGCTGCTTGAAATGTCTTCTTCAGACATTTGGAAAGGCGGTTTCTAAGAATTTCAGCTTCAATGTTTCCTTTGAATTCCTGGTTCATTAAGACAGTTTCCTTCAGAACAGTTGTGATTTTTGACGACGGAGGCTTTTCTTTCATGATTTTGTGTCTATAGATGTTGGTGGAGGACAAATTTTATCAATACCTGATTGGTCTTATGATTTCTTTATTAAATATAATGACGACTGCTGTGTACAGCTTATGAAAATGATTCATCGAAAAGAAAATTTTCTTCTCTGTTTACGTTGTCTTTTTCTAATGACTCCTTATGGGAATATTTCGTTCTTTTGTTTAAGTTTACTTTGTATTCCCTGTCGAATGATTTTGTTGGAGCAAAATACTCAGATAGTAAGTAGCATGGACAGTTCAGTGGTGCATTGTTGTCAGTGGAAAACATACACTAGGCCGTGGTGTCTGCTTTATAACACTTGGCATTTGAAACGATGGTACAATTGTACCCATCTGACAATTCCCACTTAGTATGAAACGTGCTGTCTAGATTCTTAACCAACACTATCTGTATGCCGACTAACGCAGTCCACGTTTACTTTATCGGTTTATCTTTTATGTTGATGATCTAATTCGTTCCATTAATGTCAAGTCTCGAAGCAACAGAGTAGTGTCTATCGGAGTTATCATCAAGTGATGTACTTTTAGATGCAGTGATGGTTTTCATTACTGAGATCTGTGGACTGTAAGCCTTATAGATTATAATTGGATTTTTCAAGTTGAACTATGTAGAGTTGACAGTGAAACTATTATAGCTTTATATCAAATAACAAATAGGTTACTCAAAGGTGAAAGTGGGTAATCACTAAGGTGCTAGTAATATTAAGACTTCAATTACCAGGATAGTAGGCCTGTATTGTTCTGTCCTTCCTTTGTCCTAAGTCCTCAAGTTTCGAAGTCGGTCAATGGTGTGATCAATAAATTGCAAAATTCCTACCACCTTAGTTAAAATGATTCCAAATGCAACAAGTTTGATCGTCTAAGCATTGGAAATTATCTGGAAAACTACTTAGTTTGAGTACAGGAATTCATCATGAGATGACATTAGTTAGAGAATCATTGGAAAACCTGGGAGTACTGGACAGCTGTTCCGTCCTAGTTTGGGACTCTTCAGCAGTACGCACCCACCGGGATTCGAGCCCAGGACCTTCTTGTTACAAGGCGAGCTCTGGTATCGTGTGAGGACAAATACTCGTCGAAGACATTGGCTAGGGGTCGCTCTATGTCGTGAATTGGCAGAAGTTAGAATTCATGGGCCATTGGATCGGGTCCCAGTGGCTTAATGGTCTACGAGCTAGCTCGCCTTGTAACCAGAAGGTCCTGGGCTCGAATCCCGGTGCGTGCGTACTGGCAAAGGGTCGTAAACTAGGACGGAACAGCTGTCCAGTACTCCCAGGTTTTCAAGTGGTTCTCTAACTGATGTCAGCTTATGATGAATTCTTGTAACCAATCAAACCCCTACAAACCAACACTTGAATACTTAGTTTGAGAATCTCCTATTTCATCTGAGGGTGAGTTTAAGGTATG
This sequence comes from Trichobilharzia szidati, assembly GCA_944472155.2. Taxonomy (NCBI): domain Eukaryota; kingdom Metazoa; phylum Platyhelminthes; class Trematoda; order Strigeidida; family Schistosomatidae; genus Trichobilharzia; species Trichobilharzia szidati. Next base: position 172,432,360 of record OX235279.1, read on the forward strand.
ACGCTGACATATGTAGACTAGACCATTGAAATTGTAGTCAGTGTAAGGTTCGTGTTCTCTGTGTCCGTTGTATTTTCTCCCAATGATGGATTAAACCTCTACCCAACCACCCACCCTATCTCCCCATGCTCCGCAGTACTCTGCACACCAATGTATCGCTTTTACTAATCACCTAATTAACTTCGTTTCATTATTTATCATAACAAAGCTAATTAACACAATTAACAATTAGTAAGTAGTATCTTATGCCATCAAATTGAAGAATTTATTATTTTGATTGTTCTTATTGTTCTTTTTTTGTAATTGCATCAGTATAGCCCTATACCAGTATTGGTTGAACACTATATACAGACGTATTTCGGTTTAGTTGCTTCATCTAGTCTCGAATCAAGTGATTATGCACAGAATTCAGAGGTGAACGACAACAGGATCAATTCACTGTCATCTTCATCCTGGATTGGTTCTTTAAATATTGATTTTTCTAGTTGTTATATTACTGATGAAATATCGCAAAATTGTACACATCTTGGTGGATTAAAGGAGATATTTCTTGCCAAATTGGTAAGCAGTCATCATACTGTTTTTACTTTCTTCTCTTGGTTAGTTATTACACGAATAATTTGTGTTAAAATTAAAAGGAATTTATTAAGTAGTCGAATATAAAAGATGAGCTTGTTGACATTGAGTCGTTTGCTTCGGCTATGCTGTCTGTCTGTCTGTTTTCGACATAGAACTTTGCACATATGTGCGGCAGCTCAAGTCGCCACACTCCATGTAGCACACAAAGCAAGAGAAGAAAGTAGGAGAAATGCATATTAGAGACAGTAAACAGAAGTGTGAGACAAAGATATAGTAATAACGAAGATCAAAACAGTTTCATTGGAAATCATAAGTCACAAGGAGTGGACGCATCTGCGCGATTGAGAACGATTTTGAGCCATTTCACCAATAGTTTCTAACCATTGGTTTTTACCGTCCCGAGGACCTCAACCAGTCAGGAAGTCTACACCTTCCTACGTAGCCTAGACTAACTGTTGTGTATTTCATTGACTGGTGCCATGTTTTCGTTAACTGGCTTCATGTTAACACTGGTAGTCTTTTAAGCGTCACTGTTCATTGTAGAAAAGTCTACAATTGGAAGGATATCGTTGTTCTGAATGGTCAAACTCAACTTTCACCCCACACGGATACTAATTGATTTCTTCAAGTTAAGGATGTCTCCGTCTGTGTAAATCTTTCTCTCTCCCTAAACTGTAGATATTTAGCTTAACGTGAAAATCAATGTTTTTGATGGTTTGTGGGATTGTAACTCAATGGTCTGTGGCTTTAGTTTCTAACCATTGGGTCATGGGTTTGAATCCTGCTCCACCTGTCGAGGTTCGGACACTAAAGTAGTATAACTAGTCGTCGCAATAGGCGTGATTCATTGCCAGATGTATAGAAATGAATAAACTGTGCGGTCTTTGTTTCAATTTTTTTGATTTTCCCGTTGAATTGATTGCACTAAAGTGTTCGGCCTCAGTTGCCATGTTGTCTCATATTGTCGTGGTGTGATACAGACGACAATGTGTGTGTGGCATTAGCAACAGGAAACAATAATAATAATAATAACAGAATACTTTGTATGCATTTGAACATTCTATTTCATGTCATTTAATGTAAACCGAAATCGCACTTTCAGTGACTGACTATCGAATATATTAAATGCATTGATATAAAGAGCGGTTTGATCCCTGGAAAATATACCTTGGCTTCCGTGTCTTGCATTCTATTGTTGCAATATTACTATGAATGCTCCGACGGTGTCGGATGATTAACTTAAAATAATTTGTTGGGTGGTGGCCAAAGTAGTCCAGTGGATAATGCTCTGGCGTTTAAAATGGCGGGCACTTGGTTCGAGTCTCGGTAGGAACACCATTGTTCACCGGAGAATACAGGCGCATCCAGATGAAGAGTTCGAACTAGGACGAAATACATATTCTGGATTCCACTGCTGCTTACTGTTCACTAAATTACTTCACACTGTATCGTAATTGTCTGTATATTCAGTGTGAAAGTTCACTGAACTCGAGGAATGAATTTGTTTGGTTTTTACTTAGAATCATAAAGTGGACTTATTTATTTTGTTCCTTTGCTTTCCCAGTGGAACATAGTGCTTCAAGCTAGAGCATTGAAGTTTTGGTAGAAGGGGTGTTTATTTTTACGGGGTGGGATTGCTAACCTCACGCCCATCCTTCTCCCTTTGTCGGGATTATAACCGGCTAAGAGAGGTAAAGGTGTGCTCCGTCAGGGACTCGAACCCTGACCATGTGCATGATTGGCCAGCACTCTATCACCGAACCACCGACGCACTAGATGTTTACACTAGTGAAGAATAAAAAACAAAACCAAATGCAATTTGTACACAACTGTACTAACATATTTTAGTGAGTGACATCGCTAGCCAGCCCCTGGAGGGGAACCGCAATGAGAATTGATGAGGTCGTTGTGTGTCTGGGGTTGACGTGAAGGAAATTGTGTGAAGAGGTGAAATGAAAGCTTATGGACAATCGTGAAGCTAGGACTTCAGACGATAGGATGAAGCTCCATATATTCCACTCGAAACCCCAGGGAATAATAATAAATCTGATTTGTGCCTATTCAGCACATCTTATACGGTTAGTTGTTTTCTACCAAAGTTAAGAAGTTATTTCTCAATGATAGGTGGTGGTCACAGGATAATAAATGCAAAGTCTTAACATAGTGATGTTCATGTTTTTAAATGAATATACGTATTCATATACATGTAATCCTAAGAGTATTCACCTGCCAAGACTCCATTTATCTCTCTGCAAGCAGTTAAAGCTGCAAATCCAACTTGGACACTTAAGATTATAAGATACTGAAGTAATGCAGATGATTTGTAGCTCATTTAGCTGTTTCTGATGTTGTTGTATTACCTGAGATGCATACTGAAATCACGAAGCTAATGTTGAAATGAAGTAGGCTTTTGGAATTCTGCATGGATGATGATACCTGACCTTGACTGTGGTTGGTTGACTCCACAGATCTTGTGATTTTATTCACTTGTATTAGTGTATTTACCATCTCGTTGACCTGAATTTTGACCATTTTTTCTTTTTTGTAAGATTTCTTCAAGAGTTTATGTAATGCAGACAGAATTGTTTATCACGCATAAAACATATTTGTTTGATTGGAGCTTCTATGGTGTTAAAAAAAGTAATTGTCAGTCAGTCAGTGAGTCAGTCAGTAATTACGTTTGAAACGTTTTTGGCCAGTAGGTGTATGAATTTCCTTCCTTTAATCTGTTTTTTCTTTTCTTTTATTTCCTTGTCAGGGTTATCCTTGGAGTGTAAACTGTGCTGTTCCTAAATTGGACATCACAGCTAGATTTATATACCATCTGCCTTCTTGTTCGTCTCTACAGAGTGAGTTATACATAATATATCTTTCCATTATTATTATTATTATTATTATTATTATTATTATTATTATTATTTCCTTTAATTCCGAGAGGAACATAGGGCTTCAGCCGTGCGTCTCCATTGCGTTCGGTTCTCTGCTAGAGTCTTCACCTGGCTCCAAGTCTGCCACCCACATGCTTTCATCTCCTCTTCACATGACATCCTCCAAGTCACCCACTCTCGCACTGACGACCAACTCGCCGCTTCACTTTCGGGTTCCACTCGAGCGATGGCTTGTCTAGTGATGTCACTTGATGGTTTCCTCAGAGTATGGCCAATCCCATCCATCTCCATTTCTTCCTGCCTATTTGTTTCACAATCGGTTCCTGCTGTGTTGGTTCGCTCATAGCCAGAGATCTCTGTTGCTGTTCTTTTCTGACTGGCCATCTGATCTTGAACAGAATTGAGTGAAGATAACTGTTGATGAAGATGTGTAGTTTGTTTGAGATGCTCTTTATGACGCGCAGTGCAAGTCTCTGATCCGTATGTTGAGTAGCACTGACTTCACATTGGAGTTGAAAATCCGGATCTTATTTTTCATGCTGAACAGTGCTGTTGACCTCCACACCGACTTGAGAGAAATGAAAGCTTGTCTTGCTTTTCCGATTCTTGCTTTTATATCCTCGTCAGTTCCGTCTGCCTGTTGTTGAAACGATGCTTCCCAGGTAGGTTAAGGAGGTTGTTTCTTTCAGGTGCCTTCCATTTATGCTGATTGTTGTCCGTTGTTGTTGTTGCTGTTGGTGGTGTTGGCCAGGAATCTTCATCACCTCTGTTTTCTCTATGTTCACCTGAAGTCCTATCTTCTCTGGATGCTTCTTCTGCCAACTTGTCGCTTCTCACTTGCATATCTTCCAGTTTGTAGGAAATCAGACATATACCATCGGCGAAATCCAGATCCTCCAAATTCCTTTTCGTGTGGGTCCATTTTATGCCTGTCTCCTGGCTGCCCACTGTGTTTCTGTCTCATTATACAATCTACTGCAATCAGGAAAATCGTTGGACATAGTAGGCAGCCAGCTTGTCTTACTTCCGTCTTCACCTCTCAGAATTCCGTAAGTTTCCCGTTATGGATTACTTGGCAAGCAGCATTATCGTACAACTGTTGGATGAGATGTATAATTGTCGATGGCACTCCGTAGTAGCGAAGTAGTCGCCAAATCACCTCTCGATCGACGCTGCGCTACCGAAGGCCTTTTCAAAGTCGATGAAGTTGAGATAGAGAGGTGACTGCCATTCCAGGCTTTGTTCAATGATGATCCATAATGTGGCGATCTGATCAATACATGACTTATTTCTCCTGTATCCAGCCTGTTCCGATCGATGTTTTTCATCCATTCTGTGTTCATTTGATACTATCTTCCATCAAAGGGTTTGCACATTCTCTTGGACCCGTAGATCCCATCCATGAATCTGTTACAGACTATCTGATGCTAATCGAAGGGTATATATTTTCTCATTCAGGGTTGAATCTGATCTAGAATAAAAAGGTCTATGGACTTGTATTTACTCCCTACTGTTGTTATGTATCATATTCTCACCACAGTGTCTTTATTTTTTCAGTATAAACTGGTCATATGTCGATTCAACGCATAAGTTATGATTAGTGCAAAATAGAAACAATTCAAGTGTCATGTGAACGAATTTGTTTTCACCACCTGAAAGTAATCGCATACACCTCATATTCATATATTGTCTAAATACATGATGCTAAATGCTACTGATTATTCGAAATGAGTAGTTTGATAGCAACCATATCAACGAGTAGTGCTTACTAACCAGATCGAAGTGGTCTAAACACTGTGCAGATCACACCTTGTCGTGGTCTTGATCATTTCAGTTTCCGGAGAAAACTATGATGAGATTTCATGTAGAAGTGTGTAAATCACAAATCGCGAATTAATAAGTTTGCAAATTGTCAGTGTGACTCATCGTCACCTAGTTACTTCATGAATAATTTGCTTCATTGAATGTGTGTGTGTGAATGTGACATGATCGTGTTGCTTATTGAAAAAATAAAATGAGGCATTCATCCGTCTTTCTTCATTCTATTTCTTCGTTTCTTTGGTTTCGCTTTTGAATACACCCTCCGAATGTACCAAAACAAATTGAAGCTGATTATTCAAATACGAATCTGTCAATATTTTCATTTGATCTATTTCAAGAATCCCCATTGGAATTGTAAGCTATACAGTCAGTTTTTTTTTTGCGTTTCTTTATTTACCGGATTTTCAAAATTTATTTATATAAACAAATGTGTATGTGTGTATGTGTCAGTGCATGTGTCTGTTGGTTGAATTCTATCAATCGGTGCCTTCCCCCCGCCCCCCCCCAGTAACCAGTCAGTATAGCCATTACTTTCCAGCAGGAGGTCAGTCGTCAAACCGAATATCCTAGTGGTAACGTCTCTGACTACAACACTGGGTGGCGCGGGTTTGAAATTTAAAGGGTTGACATCAGTTTCTTTTAGTTTGCAGATACATCTTATTGAAGAATTTCACTAAGCACAAAGCTTAGGTCCAACCGTGTATATATACGTATTTGCTGAGATTTCCTCAAAAAGTCGGTGGTTCAGAGGTAGAACGCGCGACAATCACGCATTTGGCCCGGGGTTCTATCTGCGGTAGTAAGGCTGTCAAAGAAGGAAAGTTGCGCATGAGGCTAGCAACCCCACCCCATAAAAATAAAATCACTGTTACCGAAACTTCAAAGCTCCAGCTTGAAGCCCTATGTGTTCCACTCGGGATATAAAGCAATACAATTTTTAAAAAACAGGTTTTCTTTAAAAAAGAAACAACTAAGGGTTGTAAGACAATTTATGATAGGTATACGTTGATATCACTGGTTTGTTTTGTTTTGTTTTGTTTACTTAATAGATCCTTCAATTTAGCTACCACTTGGCCATCAGTACCGAGTCATGCAATCACTGAGAAACCATCATGGAAGTGAGTTTGATGCACCTACATACGCCTAACTATTTTCTCCTTATCTTATATGGTAGTTATTATTTACATTAACTTTGGTCAGGATTTCTATTTTCATCATATTTCTAACCACGTTTATATGGGTGGTTCTCGTGGACATTCTAACAACCAAACCAAGCCTCTGTCTATCGTATATCTTCACGTGTCACTTGAAAAGAAAGTAACTAACCATAATAGCAACAGCTGGACCACTACTAATCTATTTGGTTTATGAGGTGTGATTTCAACATCACAGCGGTAGAATGCTCATCAACCACGCCTCATTTAGTTCGGGGTTTCAATCCCTCCCCCCCCCGCCGCCAACGCACTCCTATACCTGCCTAAACCAGTAATAAGACAAGTAAAGAGGGAAAGTTGAACATGAGGTTGGCAACCTCATCCCACAAAAATAATAAATGCCCACTACTACGGAAACTTCAAAGCTCTGGTTTGAAGGCCTATGTTCCACTGTGAATGCAAGTGAATAAAATAAATAAATAATAAATGTAGAAGATGTGCCGTAATTCCTTGGATAAGGTGTAAAACCACACTGTTGATATGCCTAATGAATGTATGTTTATTTGAACATTATTTACCTTCTGCTTTACCCTAGTTTAGTCCTGCCTTAACGTCTATGGTGTTATAGATAAAAGACGAGGATACTTTACTTTAACCGAAGACAAATTTATCGTTTTCAAAAACACACATACACACACACACTTGGAATGAGTATAAGATGTAAAAAATAAACTAGTGGATAATCTCATCCGATAATAATAGATGAATGAGATGTAAATACTTGACTAGGTGTACCTTCGTTCCATATCCCCTACACAGTATACACTAATTACTGGATTATTGTTTAAGAGTGCAAAGCTTTTTCTAGGTATTTATACGTGCGTCGGTGGCACAGTGGTTAGGACCATGCACATGGTCCGGGGTTTGATCACCGGCAGACGCACACCTGATATCAATGGTCGGCCTGCAAAATTTGGGTTACCGATATCACATGCTGAAAATTCCATACTTTTACCAAAAATACTGTGTGGTTTCTAAGCTCTAATAAAAAAAAATAAGACAAACAAATATTGTGAAGTGATTATGTAAGCATTTATAACAAACAGTGTAGTTTAGTTGATATAACCGTTAATACACTTTGCAACTTGCGCTAACGAATTTTCTAACTAGTCGATTCGTCAGCCTATTTTTTTCTTACAGCAAAGTTAATCTTTAAGCACCAGTAAGTATCAACAGACAAATGACCTTGAACGCACCAACCACATGATATGATATAGGCGATTTTGCGTACATACAAGATACATGTATTCATGAAAATAATGAATAAAAAGACATGAAATTGTTACACAGACACAGGATACCTTCCTCTACCGTGACAAAAATACCTCTCAGTATTGAATTGGAGTGTCGACAGAGTAATTTAACCACATTCTATGCATAAAATTATCTAGGTCTTCTAACCCTGCCCTAACAATAACCCTAATCTTTCTTTAACCTAGCCCTAACGTGAAAATATCTCTAAACTAACCCTATTCTGATTCTAATGTCGCCCTCATTAGGTTAACCTAACCCTAACGTGTCCTTAGCCTAAACCTTAACTTAATCTTTTCCAAACCTAAGTTTAAACTTGCCAGATATCCCATTTAATAACATAACACTTCTCATTGAGCATATTTTATTCATGATTGCAATTTTATTTACTAGGTTTCACTAACTTGTTCGCTGAGCGTTTCAAGGTCATCGGTGCGGTCGCACTGCGCTAGTACCCAAAGTTTGATTTGGCGGTTCTAAACACTATTAGCAACATTAACGTGATGCGATACCACCGAAATAGCGGAGCGAAATGACGAGGAGAAAACAAACTATTGACGTGGAGAGCTCTTACTGTCTCTTATCAATAGTGGAAAATGATTGACGGCGCTTGGGTTTATATATGCTTTAAATAACCTTGAGAGACATTAATTACATTAATAAATTAAAACACTCAACAACCAATAGCATTTCAGGATCATGAGTGGAATGAGAGAAATACAAGCAGGCGCGGCAAAGTACATGTAGAAAATTAGGCCTATAATGTCTTAAGTTTCTACTATAAGTCCTCTGAATAGACCGTAAACCTGTCAACTGAAAGGATCAAGAGAAATTACTGAATGTAAGAATATTAGAACGTGTCTGAGTATCGATTGCAGTAATCGCGACTTATTTATACTCTTGTAGAAGTGTGGCTGATTAACGTAGACACTTGGCTACAGATCACTGAGTCATAGATTCAAATGCCACTCCATCTACCGAGGTTTAGACAGCCAGGTAATATCATCTTTAGACTTGACAAAATTGATGTGACCTCTTGCCGTCTGCTTGTGGCTATCATAAAAAAATTGGAGAAACTTATTCGTGTGAAGAGTTAGCATTTGTTAGTATCCAGCTGTGCAAATTAGTGTAACCTATACGCACCCAACTAGGATTTCCAATTAATTATGAATGAATTTCGTCAAGTATATTAGTCCACATTCAGGCAGGCAGCAGGACCAGACGGGATTCCTCCCGAAGCTCTGAAGACGGCCCCAGAGATTACGGCAGTTGTTCTCACTCCATTACTGCAAAAAGTTTGGAAAGTAGAAAAGGTGCCTACTGATTGAAAGAAGGACTACCTCGTCAAACTGCCAAAGAAAGGCGAGTTAGGCCTGTGCAAAAACTGGCGTGGAATCATGCTCTTGTCCACGCCAGATAAAATACTAAGTCGCATCATCCTGGAGAGACTCAAAGATGCAATGGAGGCAGACATCCGCCACTTACGGGAACAACCTGGATTCAGGAAAGGCAAATCATGTGCTGATCAAATCGCAACTCTACGCATCATAGTTATCCGACGAAGCATACAGTGGCAGTCAAACCTGTCTATACCTCAACTTCCTTCACCACTTAGAAGGGGCCCTCATCAGATTATGTTGGCCGAGAAATAATTCACAAACTGCTTCAACACTACGGCATGCAATGCCCAAGTCATTGTCAACCTTATTCAACATTCAGGTTGGTTCGAGTTAGATTATAGTTAGTTTAGGGATATTTTGACGTTAGGATTAGGTTCAGAGAAGATTAGGGTTATTGCAAGGCTAGGCATACGTAGCACATGTCCTAACCATCTCAATCGGTGTAACTTCACAATCTCATCGACTGATTTCCTCTCATCACCTAGCACTCGAAGGAGGCCTAATCTCAATATTGCTCACTCTATTATACCACTTCACATGGGAGATAGGACGCAGACACCTATGATCAAAGACAGCTAGCCGTTTTCTTTCTTCCACTTCCAATAGCCTTGTCTCACAGCCATAAAAGAGGACGGAGCGAACTGTGCTGCTGAGGATTACACACGGCGTCCAGTCGACAGCCAGCCGGATATCACGTCTGCTAGACCAGAGGTGGCGTAAGTTGGCATTTGCGAAACGAGCCGTCTGTATCCGTATCCGTGCTGAGATTTCGTCAGCGATCAACCAGTTGGCGTTGGCTGATGCAACTTCTCAAATAAGTGAAGTGGTCAACACGCTCCACAAACCACTTCACTCCCTATTTCTAAACTAGGAGTCAGTGTAGTCCAGTCAGTCCTGTAGCATCATCTTACATTTGACAGCACGAGCGAATCTCGCATGCCAAACATTCGCAGATTGCAGATCCTCAAGGTGTTCAGAAGACTCTGCATTTTGTCAGCGTCCTCGCCTAGAAGGACTATATCGTCTGCATATTCTAAGTCAACGAGATTACTCCGTGGTAGCAAGTCAATCTCTGAGTCTCTGAAGTGAGTTAGAGTTAAGTCCATAAGTACATTTATGATGAGATTGAATAGAAATGGGGATAGTGGGTATCCCTGTCAGGCACCACTAGTTGTCGCCAGTTCAGATGACATTTCGCCGTAAGCGCTAACCTGGCTGACTGCATGGGTTCGAATAGAGTGCCTTGATCAGTGCAATGTACTTTGTCGGCATTCCTTTTACAGCCAGTCATCACCATATTACCTCTCGGTCGACAGAATCCAATGCCACCTTCAGGTTAAGATTTCTGACGATTGTTGGACGCTGACGGTAAGTATGCCTATGTTCCGTTCCAGAATCTGTCAAAGGATGAAGATACGATCAATACACCCTCTTCCTGGTCTAAAGCCTGTCTGGTTTTCTTGTGTTTGTGCTTCCGAGCAACACTTAGTCTATGCATGATTACTGAGCCAAGGACTTTAGATACTATATTAGTCAAGCTAATCCCTCTGTGATTATCACAGGAAGACTTGTTTCGCTTCTTGTATATGGGGATAATCAGTGACTTACACCAACCCGACAGGACTTCCTCTGATTCCCAGACGCTGCCTAGTACCTCAGTTAATGCAGACAGTAAACTGTCTCCACCGTACTTAAATACCTCTGGAGTCATTCCATCAAGTCCTGCTGCTTTGCCTTGTTTCAGACTAGTGACAGCTTTGGTAACCTCAGTTAGGGACGGAAGACCTGTGTTTATATCCCATTCAGGGAGGTGTTGGATGTTAGGCAGGTTGAGCGTGGTGTAGGCCAATTAAACTGCTCCTCATAGTGTTCTTTCCAGCGTTCCAGTCAGTATATTGTTAATTATCAATCGGCAAAGCAACTTCACATCTCTTGTATGATTTTTTTCTGCCTTACAGATCTCTAAAACCTGAAGGTGCTCCAGAATGGCAATTACAAATATGCTCAAGTAGTCAATTTGTTGATAGAATGAGTAAGTTGGCGTTTACTGTTTTCTATACCTACCTACCTACCTACCTAATCTCTTTATACGGATGCTAGTTATCTAAGTAATAATCGCATCAAATTGCTTGATCTCTGTGTCGGCATGTTGCCTCCTAGCGCGGACATTTCTAAGATGCCTTCAGGTTAATGCGAAATTCAAAAATAACTTCAGTCAATAAGAACTAGTACACGTTAATGTAAACATGAAGTTTAACTGGTGGCTGGCTCACTATATTAGTGAATAATACCTTCACATTTGAAACAATAGTTGTAGAGTCTGAAACGATTTGTTTGTGCAGTTTTTTGTTAAATGTTAAAAATGGAAACATTGTGCATAACTTTTGTTCAAAACTTTTGTTGCTAAACTTTCTATGTTACCAGCAAATATTCTGAGTATTAGGAGACGTCCTGGTCTGCTGTCTTGAAAACACCCGTTGAGATTGCCTTGGCCTGGAATGTGGTCTACCACATCGTGCACATAGGCTAGACAGTTCAATTGTCAACGTTTCCATCCTGTTTGCTATTGCTGGAAGAGCTAATAATACAGGTGTGTCTGCAGTAGACGCAGCCTGAACCGGTTACTCATTACGGTGGATGGGTGGTGACATGATTAGTATATAGACGTACAAATATATATATATATATATATAATATGCAGTCAAAAATAAAAATGATAACAATATAAATATACAGTTTATAAAGCTAAAAATGTTCGAACGGGCTCACCAATTAATTTGTAGGGGACTTAACAACGAGCTCGGTAACGGTTAAAATATTAGAATAAAAATCTAAGTTAATGAAATAGTATTATAACGGTATATATATTATAGAAAAATACAGCTAACGAGTTCTAGAAATTACTGGTTAATTGTTGATACAGTTAAATTTCGCTTCTACAAATTATAAAATACAATCCACTGAAGCGTTCACTGCTGCAGTCGTGTCTGCTAGTAGAAGCTTGGCACCGGTTGTAACATAGTCTCCGGGTGAGGATGAGAGGTTCCTGCAAAAATCCAAAGGAAACAACACGGTTAGTAGTGTGAAGCAAGTGGACAGTATGGATCAGTGAGAAGATGAATCGTCGAGCAGCACACTGTATTTTAGATAGTACTCCCCCTTCTTGCGAGTTTCACTGTCAGACACTACTAACCATATGTTGTATATCATGATTTGACACCAGTTTTTCCCCTGAAATCTGTAATGATTTGAATATGACATCATGGCAACTTCAAAGAGATTTTATTTTGTATGCCACGAGCATGTGCTGTTAGTAGTCAATTTCGTGGAGCGAAGTAATTGAAAATCCGAATTTTCTTAAGTTAAGTTAAGTCGATTGCCTGAATATTTGAAACTCCTAAACTGAAGCTATTTTCACCCTTAGAAAAGCACTTTTTCAGCATCCTTTCATTGATACCATCTACAGTAGGAGCCATTTCTTTCCAATAATTTCATTGAAGACTGGATGACTATCAACCCGACATTTCGCTTTTATACTTGAAACTTTCTGTTTAATCTGATTATATTGTTGCCTTTAGCTGGACCAGCCTTTTTGCGATATCATGATCAAAAGCAAATGGTGTTGTCAATCGAAAGTCTGCGATATTCATCAGAACTTTCCTAAGCAGCAAATTTGTTGCCTAAGTGTCATTTATCTAAAGCATACTATTTCAAGCGCGTGTATTTTCACAATTAGATAATGACAATCCTATACAACTTATGACCAAATGCTTAAAAGTATACAGTGATCATCACTTGATAAGTGCTCAGTTTCTAAAATCTGTTAAACAACCCTAAAACCATCGGGTTGTTTCATTTGAAAACGAATATTAGTCAGATTCTGCTGAGTTAATTTCGCATACATATTCGTCCACCTTGATATCACCATGTTATAACAACCTTTTATGGTGTCCAATAGATACAGGTACAATATGCTTTCAGGATTTCATCATAAGCTGACATCGGTTAGAGAGGGATTGAAAAACCTTCAGGGAGTACTGGACAGCTTTCCCAAACTAGGACAACAAAAACAGCTTTCCAATACTCCCTGCAGCTTTCCCAATGCTTTTCTAACCGATGTCAGCTCATGGTGAAATCCTGTATTAGTATCATTATTATTATTGTTCCCTTGGGTTCCTAGTGGAACATAGGGCTTCAACTGCACGTCTTCACTTGCTTCTGTCTTCTGCTGTACTTTCCACCTGCATCCATGTTAGTCCATACTCTTTCAACTCTTCTTCACACGATCTCCTCCATGTCACCCTTGGACGTCCCACTCGCCGCTTCCCTTTCGGGTTCCACTCGAGTGATGGCCTGACGCGTGATGTCACCCAACGGCCTCCTCAGCGAGTGTCCAATCCACCTCCACTTTCTCCTGCATATTTGTTGAGCGATTGGTTCTTGTTTTGTTTGTTCCCATAGTTTCTTGTTGGTTCTTGTTCTTTCCGGCCATCTAATCTTCAGTATAGAGCGAAGACAGTCGTTGATAAAGAACTGCAACAGGCTGTTGGAAATATTCTTTGTGACCCACCAAGTTTCTGATCCGTATAGAAGAACTGACTGACTTGACTTTTGTATTGAAAATCCGAATTTTGTTGTTGATGCAGGCTGAGTGACGAAGATTTCCAAATTGGTTTCAGGTTGACGAATGTGTTTCTTGCCTTTCCGATTCTCGATTTGACATCCTCGTCCGTTCCTCGTGTAGTTGAGACAGTGCTCCCTAGATAAGTGAATGAAGTAACCTCTTTCAAATCCCTCTCGTTGATGGTGATTGGCACCATGTAGCCAATCATATCCCTACACACCAACACGCACTATGCGCTGTTTTATTTTATTTTATTTGTGACTCACTGACTTAATCACTCAACTTTGAATCGATGGGACTTAGGTTCAAATCCGACTGTAGCTTACTTCAACTTGGGCAGTCAGATAGTATCCTCAATCGGCATACAGTAGTAGTAGTCTGATAAATGAGAAATCTTTGTTCCCTGTTATAGGGTTTATAGGGGGGTCTATCTCGAGTACACTATCCTAACTGCTTAGTAGCAAGTAATATGCTGCAGTGTTGTCATCTTATCCATTGCTTTTTATTGAAGAGAGAGAGAGAGTCTACTGATGCCTATTGTATTTCAGGTAAACGGATTCAACGTCTTTTGGAACAAGATCTTATTTTTTCGGATAAATCAAGTCAGCCTACTGATTCCTTATCAGGTAGTTAGTATAGCATGAATGGTAACATAAACCATAATTTTTTTTTGTTAATATATGTTCTCTATATTATTAACTAGTTTGTGTATTGTGAAATCCATTTTTATCATTAATTTAAATCAGCGTGGCGAATCTGGATGGAGATTTTAATTGGAATAGTTTATTTTTATAGACCTCATGGTGTAGCGGTCAACATTATGGACTCAGAATCCAGCGACCCGAGTCCGAGTGTTGGCAAGGCCTCGAGCTAAACACTTCTGTGCTTCAAGTGGTCTGGTGGATAACGCTTTGTGCGCGTGGGTAGCTCAGTGATAAAATGCTCACCAACCATGAACGTGGTCCGGGTTTCGATACGCGTCTGACACACTCCTAAACCTCGCTTAGCCGGTCGTAAACCCTGTAAGGTGGCAACACTCCCTCTCCGTACAAATTAACACCACCGCACTTAATGACATATCCACCGTTTTCTTCTTATGTCTTGTGTGTAGTTTTGCCCCTCCCCCCCCCTTCACCTAAACATTTATTCAGAATCAATCTTTTATACTCTGTTAACGTTTATATAAATATGTCTGACAAATATGTGTGTGTGTGTGTGGTCAGAATGTCTGAAGTGTATTGCACAAATACATCTCCTTACTGCTTTCTAGAAATTCATACAGTGAGCTAATTGCTTTAAGCAGGTGAAGTATTGAAGATGAAAAGCGCATTGAAGAAACAACTGGAATAAAATACACACAAAAAAAGATTTCATCAACTTATCTTTGATAATTATTGAATTTGTAATTTAGGAGCATGAGAAGCTTTAAATGAGCTTTTGTTTGTATCTATTTTTTCTCATTGAAAGATTAATCTTGTTTTCTGTTAAATAAACTAAAGTGTAGAAGAATCTGAGAATCTCTAAACTCTTTCTTTAAAAATAATATTCACTTCACAACATTAGTGTTGTTTAAATAACATCGAATCAATGATAATAATAATAATATCAATGGATTGCAGTTCAGTAGTATCAACATAACAATACACTGACTGAATATCAGAGAAATTATGCAAACTAATTAAACAAATTCATGAATTTATAGTCCCCACTGAAGGTCAGTCAGAGCAGTAGTAGTGGCTAGCTGGACTTGCTTCTTTTGCACACAGAGCAACGGTTGTTTAATGCAAATCCCGATAGCCTCTGCTGTTTTCAGTATGTGGTACCTGGATGTTTTTGGAGATTTATTTGGTACTTGATAGATGATGGAGAAGGATTCTTCAATATTAGCTTTGTGGTCGGTTTGGACCAGCTGTTCAGTATGGAGGTATTGATGTTTCTAACTACACCGTTATCTGGTCACACTGGTAGATAGATGTTCCCGAGCACGAAAAATCAAGTTCCTGGAGTAACAGCCAATGTAACTCGCTCCTCCACAAGCGCAGTTGAATTGGTAGATACATTTAGAAATGGCTAGTTCAGGTACTTCGTCTTTCAATTGAGGGATCATCATCGATCGTGTGGAAGATATGACTTGTAGCTTGTCAGCATTAAAAGTTTTGTGAACTGATTTTGTTAACTTCATCGTCAATAGTTCCCTTGAATTTCAGTCGTATGTATGTGTAAATAGGCTTCTTGTTTACCGTTAGTGAAAAGTCCATTTCAGCTTTCTTATTCATATGTTCAGGAATAGATTGACGCTAATCATTTGTTTTCTCTGTTTGTTATTCTTCACCTTTTTCATGCAGATTACAATCTGTCAAGCGGTTCTGTCCTACAGTTTCTACTAGTAAGGATTTACGATTTGTTGTTGTTGCCTTGTTATTTCTCCCATACATGCATTAAAGTTTTCAATAAACGGGATGCATGAGATGAATCACATCACATACAATAAAGGTATCATCAGCATACCTTATGTAAAAATATCATTTCTCTGATTGTCCCGTATGTTTTCCATAAAAATATCCGTCACTGTGGGGTGGAACCCTGTAAACCTCATATCTCCATCCTATCAATCTGACGATAGAGTATGTTCGAAACTAGAGTTGTATGTAATTAGTGCATTCCCAGTGAAGATCGGAATTCTGGTTTATCACACTCATAGTTTCACAAAATGGGAGTAAGTGGGTGATTGAGGAAGAGTTGCATCAAACGATGCTGTAGATCTCTTGAGAACATCCCACAAAGAAAAATTAATTTCACCATAGAATATTTGAAGTGGACAGAAAATTCAACATTCCGGTTATGACTTGCCTCAGAGATCTATGATTGAAAAAGTAAATGGAGTGGAAGTTACCTGGATATCAACAGGCTGTTTCAATTAACCTCAAAGAGGGAGTAATAAAAATATCATTGCTTAGGGCGAGAATAATATGCTCGAAAGAAAAACTGGAGAATGCGCTGCAAATCATGTAAGTGTCTACGAAAGAACAGATATCCGCAAAGATTCACCGACAAATTGGGAAGAAAAACGGATGTAAGGTGATTAAATTACCTCAGTTATTCATCAACCTAAAATGTAAAGGTAATGACATTGCAGAGATAATCACGAGACGACTTGGGGTATTTCATTCCACTGGATTGATTCCTGTGCACCAGATATGTTCGTTGATTCAGTAGAAAGTCAAAAGATACCCTTACTGTGTTAGCTAGCTTCAACTGTGCGTATCAATTTACGTGTAGCTTCCATAGGAGATACATTGAGGCATCAGAAAGAAGGGTCTGTCTTAGATTTCCTTAAGACACTGAAAACTCTGTGAGCAAAGGGAATTTAATGTTTGTGCAACAAAGTCACCGTGGTGATACATAATTTCATATTTCATACATTTGGTTCCCTTGATAAATTTCGATAGAGAAAGAAAGACCAGATTTGCAGTATAAAATGATATCATTCTATTTCACAGGTTCTCATCAGCTGCAAACTACCTGAAATTACAATGGTTATAAATAATAACATTTCATACTTCATTGTTTGAAAGGTAATACAGAAAGCATTATAAGATAAACGCATCCGGAATAGAAGGATTAGAATTTTTGTAGTTTAAGTTACCATCAATTTATATACTATCAAACTATGAAAAAAGGAAGAAAAAAGGAGGGGTGAGGGAAAACAGAAAAATCTATTAAAGTGTCAACATGGCAACTCAACAAGGTCAAAGTTCATCAATTTGAAAACTTGCTTAGTGAGTTGAACTCACTAGTGTCTATGAGTAATCAGTGTAATGAAAGTGATATGGTTACCAAGGGAGTGAGAGATTGACTACACTCTCTTTCTGTGTGCATAAGTTTGGTCTGAGACGTTTGATTGCAATTGCTTCAGCAAATCGTCATAGATTCGCTGTCCTTTGTATGTTTAATATTTTGAAGGATTTGGAAATCTCGACAAAATGGCCCGTATCCACAAGGTGTCTGGTAGTTGGACTTTGTAAATATTTGCTTCCTTTTAAGCATAATTTTCTCGGAATATGCTCTGAAAACCGGATAGAAGCCCTTCTTTCTGTCCTTCCGATGTACTTGCTGCCGCAGGTGCACGTAAATTTATAAATGCAGTTGGAGGTAACATCAGCAGGGTAGTTATCCAGTTTCGATTGGCTTATAGAGCATGTAGTACTGTATAGTGTCACTAGATTGGCTGCAGGGAAGCATCTCTTGATTGCTCCTTTCATCTTTTTTTCAATCTTTTGAGATACTGTTTCTCCTTTGTATGGGAGGCAAATGAACACTTTCTTCTTTTCAAATGTTGGATACTTCTCTTTCTCATCTCTTTCTTTGCTGTACTGTAGGATAAAGCCTTTTGGATACCCGTTTTCCTTAAGGCATTTTTCAACAAAGCTAAATTCTTCTTCTATCTTGTTGGGCGAAGATAACTTCCTAGCCCTGTCGTACAGTGTCCTTACTAATCCCCGCTTATAGCTCATAGGGCAGAAGCTGTTGTAGTGAAGGTATTGTCCAGTCCAAGTTTCTTCTTTGTAGATGGACTTTTCGACCGTTCCATCGTCTCTTCTTTTTACACTTAGATCTAGGAAATTGAACTCATCGTTGTGTTCGTATTCCATGGTGAATTTAATGTTTGGATGCACCTCATTTAGGCGGTCAAATAATACGGATGCCTGACTCATGTCGTTACAAACAACAAAAGTAGCATCGACGTATCGATGGTAGTATGTTGTTCCATTGATAGTGTCACTCAGTCGCGTCTGTTCGAGATAGCCCATGAAGATGTCTGCTAGAATGGGTCCTAGAGGTAAACCCATGACGACCCCATCGATTTGTCAGTAGAATTCGTTATTGAATCTAAATTGGATGTCTTTTGTGTGCGTCGGTGGCACAGTGGTTAGGACTCTCGCCGACCATGCACATGGTGCGCCGGCAGGGGGCGCACACCCGATATCTATGGTCGGCCTGAATTTGGGCTACCGATATCCATGCTGAAAATTCCACACTTGTACTCAAAATACGGTGTGGAATGAAGCTGTAAATCAAAAATAAAAAAAATAAGAATTAATAGTCGTTTCATCTCTGACTCCGGTAATAGCAATAGATCTGTTTGTTTACAAATGATATCCATTGTTTCCATCACTGGTACATTTGTAAATAAGGCAGTCACGTCGTATGACACCATTAGTTTATTGGATATGTCAACGTGATCGACTTCTTTAGAAAATTGGAAGGTGTCATCCAAGCTATGATTTGAAGATTTTTGTCGAATTGGCTTCAACGAATCAGCTAGCCATCGAGGTAGTTTGTGGCACGGTGAGTTTATCATTGATAGTATGGGTCTTAAGGGCACATTGGCCTTATGGATTTTTGGTAGACCGTACATAAATAAGAGTCGTCCACCCTTTGACTTGAGTTCATTGTAAGTTTTGTTGTCGATCGGTTTCTTGATGAGTAGTTCTTTGAGGCATTTATTCACTTTATTTTTGAATGACGTTGTTGCATCCTTCTTAGTTTTGTCCACCTGAAATTCTTCGGAGTCGTTAAGATTTGTCAACATTTTATGTACATAATCAGTTTTATTCATTATAACAACTCCAGAGCCTTTGTCGGGTCTAAACATGACGATGTCATCATTTTCACATAGTCTCCTTGGTGCCGCTCTATGCTCCTCAGTAAGCATATTTTGTTTTTCGGATGGTGATGTGTGGTACTGGTTGGCTATATCAACCAGTTTGGACTTTAGCCATCCTCGTTTGTCTTTGTCCACAGGTTGCAGGTCAGCAAGTTGATATTATAAGTATTCAAACTGCGTTTCTGTATCTATACGGTTTATGTGCTTTTTAGGGACGTGAAACTTGAATCCCAAGGATAAAGCTTCTAATTCAATTTTGCTTAATTGTAAATTTGACAGATCACAAAAATAACGTTCAGGTGCTTCTGGGAAGTCTTCAGTTAACTTTTCCTTGACTAATGCTTTTGTCAGTTAGTTTTCATATTCTTTTGCAGTTCTGGACTGTAATTCTTTACCGAAGTTCATGAATTTGAGCCAGCAAATAATATTTAGGTCATTTATTAAGGTATCATAAGTAGCCAGATGACACTTCAGATTGGAAAAATATTTGTACGAGGATTCAATATGAGACTTTGTTATCCGACGAAGGTTCTTTTGGGTAGGAGGGAGTTTAGATGTTCGGAGTTGTTTCAAGAATTGTCGTGGGAAACAACCTGTTTGCAGACATTGTTCGTAGAACTTGATCTTTGTCAACTCTCTTGATATTCTGCATCGCAAAGTCACTACCTGATTCAGTGACTTAATAGTTTTGGCAGGGAGGCGTCTTTTCAAAAATTTCATACATTTGGTTCCCTTGATAAATTTCGATAGAGAAAGAAAGACCAGATTTGCAAAATAAAATGATATCATTCTATTTCACATTCTTTTTCGTATTTAATAAGTTTGACTGACTGACTAGTGTCAGCGCAGAGCTTGGCGCAGATGTGCAGTAGTTCGAGTTGCTACATTCTCTCCTTGTAGCACACAAAGAAACAGAAGGGAATAAAGAGCGATTCAAAAGAGAGGTAGTAAACAGAAGTTCCAGTGAGGGGAAAGGAATATGGAAGAACAGTAGATTTTCATTGAATGTGATAAATTACAAAGAGTGAATGTATCTGCACCATCGAGAACGACTTTGAGCTATATCAACGATTGCCTCCAACCATTGGTTTTCACCATCCTGAGGACCTCAACCAGACAGCAGTTTAACACGTCTCTACGTGGCTGGCTGGCTTATATTAACTGCTGTGGATTTCATTGACTAGTGAAGCCATGTTTTGGTTTGACCACCACTAGCTCTTTTCCAACCTATGGCAGCTAACACTGCCCGTCGAGGAGGGCGATGACTAGGGATACGTAAAACATGTCCTGACCATCTCAATCGATAAGTAATTAATAATTATATTTGGTATAACACACAGAGGTTCAGTGTTAATAACTGCACGACGTTTCGAGCTCCGGTTTTTGCTCCAACATGACCATGTCATCACATTGATGTGATTATGAATAATGTTGTGCCATACTGTGTCACGTCAAATAAACTTATTTAGTATCGAAGATGTTTTTCTTGGACATATTAAGGCAGTTTGAATCTTCGAATAACTAATTCTTTAGGTATATTCATATCTTTTTATTTCGCCCCCTCTTTGAGTTTGGCCTAACAAAAGTGCATTAGTTCAAGTTGCTACTGTCTGAATAAACTTGTAGAGGATTTTTGAAATGCAGCTATGTGAATTAATTTCATATGGTGTTCTCTTATTCAACTGAGGATATGTTTCGGCTGAGTGAGTATTGTTCTTGAATGGAGGATAGTCATGCATGACGTAATCAAAAGCTACAAAAAACCGAATGAACCTTTGATTTTGTTATAATTTTGTGGTTAAAGGGAATATTTTTATGTTCATTTTCCCTTATTATTGTTACTGTTATTATTATCATTATTAATATTCACAGTATTTTTATCCCTGACCACGAATACCTTTCTCACCTATTTATTACATGTTTAAAAGTGTGCACGTGTTAGTGAATTAGATCACTTCATTCTAATAATTGCTTTGGTTTTTTTCCTATGCTAACTAATTTCCTTGACAATACACCTAATCTTAGTTTCGAATACTATTTAGTTTCTTTTTCCAGACGCTGATTCTGAAGGTTTGTGCAATAATGTTCTTCGTAGTGAATTAACATCTCCTTTTACAAATCCTACTTCACATGAATTATTAGTTTGGAATCGTAAACAATTATCATATTCAGATGTAAGTTGTGTATCTTTTTTGTTTTGTTTTCATTCCTTTGTGTTGGATGCGTAGGTCTTCAGGATTTAAGCTTGGAAGTGTTTCAGTAGCGGTGATATTAAAAAAAATTTATTACCAGAGGTAATTGCTTACCGTACCCCTCAACCTCCTCTCTTTCCTGGGCTTACCAGTGACTGACTAGCTGAGGTTAAGAAGACTGTCTCAGTTAGGAATTGAACCCGGACCGAGTTTAGCCCGACATTCAACCATTTTGGACCACTGATCCAATTTTTCGTCTGAATGTTAACCAAAATATCACTGTAGATGAAAATACACACGAATGAATGCCTAGAATCCTGAAAGAATGGTACAGAAAGACACACACACCATATGACAGACACTCTGGTAATGCTCCAATGTTTTGTTTACTCACACTACAGAATTCACACGTTCTGCATGATAGTTACTTTTGTGTCTTATTGTTATCACTTTTTTCATGATTGCAGTGAAATTAATGACTTCACTAGAAACTTTGTCTCCTTTTGCTGAATTAATGTTTCAGTGTGTGTATGTATATAAGGCCAATTTTGTTTGCGTTTGAGGAAATAATTAGCGGTGATTCAAGGTGAAATAAAAATATGTGTCGTGATAGGATTCTAACCGGAAGCCTTTGGATTGCTAACCCCAGGTTAAGGATGACACCCTGTAATCATCATAATGTAGTAGTAATGAGAAAATCTACTGTTCGAATCCTGCCACCAACCAGATTTTCATTTCAGCTTTATTCATTAAACGTTACCTGAATAGAGTTGTCTTCTAATCGATGAATATCTCGAATATTCTCGCTATCACAATAGAGAAATTTGTACAGACAGTTCCACCGGATTGTTTCATCGTACAAAAGTTTTGTTCTTCACTAGTTATAAGTCCTGTTGAATGTGTGTACTAAGAATGCGTCATACGCAAGCTCTGCTTGCTGATCACTGTTTTTCAACAATCCCTCAGTACATAAATTTTGATTTTCATGATTCTTGCTGGTTCGAAACAACTTTTAATTTTCTCGAATTGGATTCTATATTCTTTATTCAAAATTTTACAAAACTTTCCCAGAACAAAATATTTAGAGCGAACAATTGTGGTTTCAATAAATTCTTCTTCAGGCTCTGTAATTATAAATCCATTAATTTAAGCATACAATAGCCAGCCAGTAAAGGCAAATTAGAATCATATCAGAAAGTGTATTGTGGAACATGTATAAGATGGGATGGAACAATAGTCAGATAATTTTTTAATATGCATGGTCAATGAGAACATGGGACAAAATCAGATGAAGTAATTTAATTTAATGATGTGTGCATATATATAAATATAGTCAACAGAAAATACAGGTTTCGAGAGTGTGTGTAATCAGGGTGTGTGAGACAATATGACAACAACATGACAACATTTTAAGTTAAAAAAATTTTTGTTTCCATGCTCATTTTCTGCACACCTGTAATTGGCTATAATCCCGTGTAACTTTGTTACTAAGGCTCTTGTAATCTATATTTGCACCTCCTGATTCCCATCTCAAGTTGAAAATTATTATTTTGTTTCCACGCTCATTTTTACACACTTGATATCCGTTCTAATCCTGCGTAATTTTGTTTCTAAGCCTCTCGTAAAACCATATCTAGTTGGAAATAGTTGTCACCTTTTATTCGCCGTCATAATTATGTAGAATTAAACAAGAATTGTCTCCATGTAAAATTATGTATTTAAATGCGATTGTACAGCTTTTGAAAATGAAATCGCCGGAAAGATCGACATCTTTACTGAACTTCTTCTTCTCAATATGAAAATAAACCAACGAATGGGGCGGACTAGACATAAGTTCAAGGTTGAAAATAACGACAGTAAGAATGATTGTAAAGTAATAACGATGATATGATGGTGTAAAATTACAAGCACTATTGGTGAATGATTGTCAAATAATAATAATGATAATGAATATAATGAAGTGGAATGAACAAGATTTTGTAAATACGATAGCAAGCTAGAAAAGCACTACTTAAACCTAAGGTAATAAAATCATAAGAAAGGTCATGAAATCATAAAAGTCGAAAATGAACGATTGTCAAAGAAACAGGGGAATAGAAGAAGAAGAAAAGAAAATTGTGAAAGGAATTTATAGTGTTAATGGAGGATTTGTTGGCTTTATTGTAGGCCAAGGTAAACATAATGGTTGAATATACTTCTTCTGTATGCAAAGAAATGGTCTTCTGGTATTAAACTTTTCCAGTCGAAAAGACTTATTCCCTCCTCTTATAAATAATCAAGATAAGAATGCATGGTTAACACCATGTTGTGAAGAATTAACTGAACGTCTCCCACTCTAATTCCAGTTGGTTGTGAATATTCCACTGTACCTCCAGTTGTCGATTATTGTTATCTTTCTAGTCTAAACAAGAAAGTATACTTCTTTTTCTTCGTTTCTCAGGATTACTTTAGATCAAGCCAAATTAAAGCTTCCACCTATTTGCCGTTACAACACCAAACAAGCATATATATATAGACAAACAGCTATGAGTCAAGCGTTATATGCATGTTCCAGAACGTTTTTAGTCTAATAATATCCCCGTGATTGTCAGCTTAGTTAGTGTGATGATTCCACCCACCATTGTCCAAACATTGCTTCAAATATCCCGAGAGTAACTTTGATGCATTTTCCATTTTCAGCCAGGATACTTTTGTTACCTTAATTTTTTCGCAAAAGAGACTAGTGCACATTTTCTTTCTCCTTCAGAGTATAGACAGATTTGTTTTGTGTTTTTTTATTATGGTTTCGTCTGCTGTAAATATTCCTTCAAAAGAGTGGTGCTAAAATGTGTTCTCCTGTAAATAACGCTTAGAAACAAACAGTGTTAATCTCTTTGTGTACTTTTTCACTTTCTCAATGTTTCACATCTGTTTTTCTTCCCTTTAAGGTACAAAAATTAGCTGCACATTTTGGTCTACCGAATCCATGCTGTTTAATTCATCGCCTAGCTGTAATAATTGGCAATCTTTTTGTCTATAAGAATTGTGATCTCTCTGAAGTCATTCTGCTCATCAAATCAATGTTCAGTGAATTCCATATTGAATTAAAACTTCGATATGACCGGCTGATCTGCTTGCCATCATTATCATTATATGAGGAGGTATATCGAAATGTTTTATCAGATTCTACGGAAACAACTTCATCATTCATAGATAGTGATAGGCCTAATTTGATGCCATGGAATCAAAGTTCAATGATGTCTGCTAGCGAATTAAAATTCAATGATTGGCCAGTTGATGTTTGCTATAGTTTGGATTATGTTTTGAACAGATTTAATGCGTGTATATTAAAGGGTAGTTTTGTCTCTTTTTTGATTCCTGTTAAAATTATTACTTACATACCCTTTTTTGTGTGATATTGTTAGCAACATTTAGGGAGTTGTTTTTAAAAAAAATCCCTTTACGTTCCCATTGGAACATAGGGCTTCAAGCTAGAAGTTTAAAGTCTCGGTAGCAGTGGTGTTTATTTTTTTACGGGATGGGGTTGCTAGCCTGATTCCCGACCTCCCCTCTTTAACTTTGCCATCGATGACATTCTGGAGTCAGCTCTGAAGGATGTGCGTGAAGGTGGTGTAGATCTGCTACTTGGAGATAGACTTTTCAACCTCGAGTGTGCAGACGATATCGTCTTACTGTGCGATAGCATGCAGGCTGCCCAAATCGCACCTAATCAGTTGGCGATCAGTGCCTGTAAATATGGTATGTGCTTTGCGCCATCTAAGTGCAAAGTACTGTTACAAGATTGGCAGGAGCCTGTACCTGCACTCACTCTTGCCGGTGAACCACTTGAAGTTGTTGATAAGTTTGTTAATAATAATAATAATAATAATTTGCTTTATTCCAAAACAGTACTTGTGATACAGAATGGAATTCTCAGCATTTTTACTACAGTATTGCATCCAGTTAGTACATTATCAATAAATAGAATTCTACATAGATTGAGGAAACCACAGTTCATTATTACAACAGTACATTGGTATGTTCAGTAGCAAAGGTAAAGCTGAAACAGTGTTTGAAGGTGTTAGAAAAGTGGGAGCTGTCTTATTAACTGGCGTAAGCGAAAGAAAGAGACAAAGCAGCACATAACGGAAAAAGAAGAGAGAGAAAAGGAACAGAAAGAAAGGAAATGTTGAACCTATTGATGAAGTGGGTTGGAAAGATGAGATCCAGTTGTACTAATGACTATTTAATGAATTATAGGTGTCACGCCTAATGCTTTCTTTATCACACAGAACGCGAGCTAAGTAGGGTATGGTTGAGTTTTTGTACTTGCTGGTGCGAGCATATAGTTTTCTATATTGGCTTCTGGTTTTACCTGATGAGATGCAAGGGGAGAGTTGTGAATGAAGAGGGTGGTGTGAGTTAGATAAAATGGACTTGGCCCATTTCTCACAGGAGTCCATATGCCTGTCGACCAGAATAATAACAAGCTGGTTAAGTGGCACGTTGCTTACCCTGCTGACAACATTTAACATCCTGCGTAATATGTTATAGTCTTTCTTCAGTAGCCCAGGAAAAACTAAGGGGGAACAATAGAGAATAATAGGCAGGATGCGAGAATTAACGAATTGTAGGAGTAGGGGTTGGGTAATACCAGAATGTTTTAACTTCTTAATGTAGAAGGCAAGACGGAATATTTTCTTAGAAATTGCTAAGATATGAGACGACCAGGAGAGATCAGCAGATAGAATGACACCTAGGTATTTAATTTCCGATTTAGTTTCTATTTCAGTGCCGTCTATTTTGCATACCTCGTGAGAGCCAAACAGTTTGTTTAGGTCGGATTTATGCCTAAAGGTGAAATTGACTGTTTGGCATTTGGAAGGGTTTAGAGTAAGACCATTTTCCTTGGACCACTGGTTGATTTCTGACAGAAATCCATTAAGTTTAGAGCAGTCGCTTTGACATTTGATAGGCAAAGATACAGACAGATCATCAGCGTATTTGACAAAATTAATGTCATTTGAAGATGGTAAGTCGTGTAGAAAGAAGGAAAAGAGAAGTGGGGAGAGTACAGCGCCTTGGGGGACTCCGGCTTCAGTGAGTGCAGCAGAGGATGATTTACCTTTGTATACGGTGTACTGCTTTCTGTTAGAGAAGTAGGAATGCAACCAGTTAGTGACCCAGGACTCAGTTTTCGTCAAAGAGAGCTTATTTAGAAGGAGACATCTGGGAACAGAGTCGAAAGCAGAAGTGAAGTCAAGAAATGTGCAGCGGACGTATTTAGCACCTTTATCTAATGATGAGACGATGTTGTTGTGTAAGACAGCTGCAGCGTCTAATGTACTCCTACCCTGTCTATAGGCAAATTGTTTTGGGTCTTCGAAGTTTTTAAGGGAGGGTTCGAGTTTAAGAAGTACTAGTTTTTCCATAACCTTTAGGAACGGGGAAGTGATGGCAATGGGTCTGAACTTTACGTTCTTGCCATTTCCAGGTTTAGGGACAGGGACAATTTTGATGTCTTTCCATGCATCAGGTACGATATTTTTGGAGAAAGAGGCATTTAGGATGTTGGTTAGTGGAGAACACAACACATCTGCACATTGTTTTAGAACATAGGCAGGTATACCATCAGGACCTAGGCTACGTGAGGGCTTGAGTGTTTTAAGACATTTTAGAACATCAAGAGTATTAAAGTCATGAAAGTTTTCAGCAACATGATAGGTAACATTAGAGGTATTTAAAGTAGAAGGACAGCGTATAAAAGACTGATTAAGAGCATTAACATCATAAGAGGGAAAAGTATTACAACGCTTACTACTACCAGTAATTTCATTAAAAAGTTTCCACATACTGATTGGAGATTTACATGATAAAAGTGTATCATTATATATAGCATTAAGATTTTTGATTTCAGATTTGATCTGAGCATTAATCTTTTTGAGTCCTAACTTGTCTTTGGATTTGTACAAAGTTTCTTTTTTCCTGCGAAGTTGTTTGAGATAAGGAGATGAGAAGCGGTCGAGACGTTTGAATAGAGTTTGTTTGGGACAACATATATCAAGGCAAAACTTGAGATAATCCGTTATATTGACGATTGTGTCATCTAATGAACTTTCATGGAATAAGTCCCAGTTAGTATTTTGTAACATGCACCTTAGATTGAGTAAGTTTTCGGATGAGTAGCATCTTTGTTGTGCTTTCATAGACAGATGCGAGAAGACTTTAATGTGTGTTTTGCTGTAAATTTTTGGTAGAACACGAACAATAGAGTGATCAGAGTTGAGGATCGGTGCACGTTTACGTGCTTCATAGATTCCTTCGTCATTTGTAAAAACTAAATCCAGTGTTTTGTCTAGTCGAGTGGGAAATTTGACAATGTTAGAGTGACCAAGTGCTTCAAGGAAGGAGCAATCTGACGAGTTGAAGTCCCCAGTAATAACAGACAGAGAGTTGTCGAAGTTGGCAGCGGCGAACATGGTGAATTCATCGGCAAAATTTGAAAGATTAGATAGAGAGCAACTTGGAGAAATGTACATGTTTGTGATAAAGATGTGTTTATATTTGGGGAGATGTTTGGGACGACATTTGACGGTGATGCAGTCTATGAAGTCATTTGAGAATGAGAAGCAAACATTATTAGAAATAGACCATTTTGAGTTATTAAAAGTTGCAACTCCACCCCCACTTTTCTTATTACAACATATTCGGTCTTGTCTAAATAGGATGAAGTCCTTTAGAGAGATGAGATTGTCATCGTACAGTTCGTGTAACCATGTTTCTTGTAATGTGATTATCGCAGTATTGTGATAAGTGTCAGTGGACATCAAGGATTGTAGGTACATAATTTTGTTAGGCAGAGAGCGGCAGTTGGTGTTCATTATGACAGGGACCGTGGTTAAGTGTATTGGTGTACGTTTAAGAGCTCTTTGCCAGCCACTACGATGCTTCCTCCTTGGTTTCTTGGGAATATGAAAGTCATTGGGTCGTAAATGAATGATAAAGTTGCGAGAGTAAATAATCCTTTTGGAATTCATATTTGGGTGATAAATAAATGGAGTAAATGGTAGGTTGGATGCAATATGTAGATTTTATGATAGCAGGCCCAAAAATTCAAACAGGCCGCCAAGGTCAAGGTCACAACTGGGTAGTTGTGTGAGGGCTGGCGGAGGGGTGACGGATGAGATTTCCAACCGTATAATGAAGGTTAGGGTGGCATACATCAACTTGAGCCACCTCTGGCGCTGTCGCAACGTTAGCCTGGCTGTCAAAGGTCGGGTATACAATGCTTCGGTGTGGGCTGTCTTGCTCTACGCCTGTGAAACCTGGTCTCTCTGTGCTCAGGATGTGCGGCGACTCTGTGTGTTCGGTCATCGCTGTCTCCGCAGGATTGCTTGCGTTCGATGGCATCATTGCGTGAGTTGAATTTGTTAGAGCATTGACAAATTCAACTCCTGATCCTGAATCACCTGTAGACATGGTTTCTATTGATTCAAACTCAAAATATTATAATGCAGATATAAAGCAAAAATTTTTGAATCCTGATGGCAGTCTCTCTTGTTCTTCGTGTGATGCAAAAATGGATTCTTGGGAGCAAGTAGCCGCTCATATTCGTGGACGTAAACACCAAAGTAAATCAAATGTCAACACAATAGACAGCAAAAATTTGGAAACCACAAACACATTACTAGATGGCGGTGATTCAAAAAGTATTTTCTATCGATGTGAAAATTGTGAAGCGATAGTATTTAGTTCAGCGATGCAAGAACATTTAGAATCTGAAGAGCATAAATTGGAAACTGCCAAAATCCATCGAAGCTCAGTAATACCACATCCCTTAAGTAAAGATGGTTTCTATCATGTCCTACCACTACGGGAATATCGTCGATCCTGTCAAGAAGTTTTGCGTCCTGTATGGCCTTCAGTGAAATTTACTGATGCAGAGGCTAACCTTTTAATGGAAGCAGCGAAGAATGATGATGATTGTATTTTACTCTCGTCGTCATCTGATGGTCGATCACGTGTTGGTTTACATTTAACCAATGCCCTGTTGATAGCTAATCGGAATTTCCCTCCGTCCAATATTTTTGGTAGTCCATTGAAACCAAGTACTAGTACTACTACTACTCCTACTGATATTACATGTGTGCTATGGATTGCACCCGAGAAACCAATGACTACAACTACAAAACGTTCTCATTCTACGTTTACATTTCAGCCGGGTGGTGAAAAAAGTCCATTGATTTTTGCATATCCACCGTTCGATCCGTCAGTCCTATCAGAAACTGATATCGTGAGAACAAATTCTGGTGGCTTTATAACACATTTAGCCTGGTTACTTATGCTGCAAACATGTTCATTCTTTCTCTCTTCAAACTAATAAAGGGAACCGGTTGCATGAGACAGATGCTTGGTTTGGTTAGGGTAATGATGTAACTGCATCATGAATTAACAGAAGTTTGAATTAGGGTGTGTGTGTGGGGGGTGAACCTTCCGCCTTATTAACCGTAAGATAAGCAGTGTGCACTGCATAACGGTCCTTTTTTTTTTCATCAAGAAATCTACCTTAATGTATATGATTTCATTTATCGTGGGGCGCAACTTCAGCTCTCTATGCTCTTTCAATTGGCTTTAGCATCTTTTGGGTGAAATGATCGCAAAAATTTTTAGCTTAGGGTATTGATTTTGAGTTTTGAGGTGTGTAAATCGTTATAGATAGATAGACTATATGATAGACAGCTAATCAATATTATGTGACCTTCTTGTCGCGATTATTGGTCAATTTAGTGTAACTCTCACCACGTGATGTGACCTTGAATGTTGTTTGTTGTCTGTCACTCTATTTGTGTGTACATGTAATTAATTAACTGTTCATTTTGTCCATACCTTCAATACTGTTCGGTACGTTTTTGTCCTTTTTTGAATGACAGTGGATTTGTACATTTTTCTTGGTGTAATTGTATGATTTATTTTATGTTTTAGAAACAGATAAAGTTTAAGTCAAGTCATTCTGTTTTAACTATAGCTAAGCCAAGACTCTGTGTCGTCAGTATTGAGGAAGGACTAAATCTGTAGGACAAAAATAATCCTACAAGGTGTTCCCCGAATTAATAATAGTTTGTGATAGAATTTTCAATAGCTTTCTGGCCCGTATTTGTTTTCGGAAGGTTAAGTGTAATGTTAACCTCTTTTTTGTTTAAATTATTCTCACATATATATAGCTCGTGAAGGTGAACAGAATACAACATCAAAGAATAATAAAATTCCTTCGCAAAGTGTCAGTAGCAACGATGAAGATGAAGATGGTGAAGCATTTTTTGACGCCTACGATGAAAGTCATTCATCATATCATGATGTTGAAAATTCTCAACAAAACTCCCAATGGTTGGATACATGTTGTAAGCAATTTATATAAATTTTTCAAATCTTATGATTATCTTTCCTCTTTAATGCACGAAATGTCGAAGATTATTTGAATAGTAATATTAGAAAATGGTTAAATAAAAGAGTTATTGAATACTTGATAATAATGATGCCTATTCTGTATCCACGGTCTGAGTTGATGGTTAGTCAATGTTGATAATGGTGTCCAGTTCATGAAACTGTAGTGGATCGCTGACATTTTGACGAGTTACTTTCATTTTTCATTTCCTTCACGTTCCCCAGTGGAACATTGGGCTTCAAGCTAGTGGTTTGAAGTTTCTGTAGCAGTGTTTATTTTACAGGATGGGGTTGGTAGCCTCATGCCCAACCTTTCCTCTTTACCAGCATTATTTGTGGTTTAGCGAGGTAAAGGAGGAGTGCGTCTGTGGCCGGGGATCGAACCCCGGACCATATGCATGGTCAGCTAGCGTCCTAAGCGCTATGCCACCGACGCACTTTCATAACAAATGTAATTTGATTGGAGACTGTCCACTGAAGAGATTCATAGGAAGCATGCCTTTTTTCAAGTTTGATCATGGGGAGAATCAGTTAGTGCTGGACGACAGCTTTACTCTATAAAATTTCACAGTATACAACAACAGTTTTGCTTCTTTCTCTTGTTAAAGATGAATAACACATATCACTATACTGTTTCTGATTACTACAACTTGTTTAATTTCATTGTTATTATTACTATTATTTATTTATTTATTTTGAACAGCTAGAAAGGAGGCACTTTCTGAAGCAGAAACAATACTGAACTGGTTTAAATCGCGTCCATTGCAGTATCATTTGCATTCTCTGCTTCCACATATTATTTTGGAGTGTCTACTTACATTTCATTCATTAGGTAGGTAAGTAGGTAGGTAGGCAGGTTGGTGTGGTGTGGTGTGGTGCCGTATATTCATTCAAATACTGATTTCTTTAA
Source organism: Trichobilharzia szidati (assembly GCA_944472155.2). NCBI lineage: Eukaryota > Metazoa > Platyhelminthes > Trematoda > Strigeidida > Schistosomatidae > Trichobilharzia > Trichobilharzia szidati. The sequence continues at coordinate 172,464,327 of OX235279.1, forward strand.
AACCCTTTTATTTGTTACCTATCAGGTAAATATACCGCCAAAGAAAATTATAAAAATAAGCAGCAAGTGTATATGTTGGCAGTTTTCTTTTAAAAGCTCAAAATATGATATTATTTGTTTTTTTTTATTATTTTGAATATAGCTTGAAACAACACAGTATTTTTGGTACAAGTATGGAATTCTCAGCATGTGACATCGGTAGCCCAAATTTAGCAGGCCGACCATTCATATCGGGTGACCGTCGGCAGGGGATCGAACCCCGGACCATGTGCATGGTCGGCGATAGGCCTAACCGCTGTGCCACACCCTTGGTTTCCAAGTGGAGCATAGGGCTTCAACAACACATCCCCACTTTGTTCTATTTTGTGCTCTCCTCTTCAGCTGACTAGCCTCACAGTTGCCTATAATCTCTCATCTCCTCCTCACATGATCTCCTCCATGTGACTCTCGTACCGACGACCCACCAAAGCGATGGCCTGCATGTGGCGCGATGTCAGTCTACGCCCTCCCTCCCAACGTATGACCGATCCAACTCCATTTTCGCCAACATACTACTTGTTGAGCGATGGAAACGGAAAATAATCTACTGAGATGTATGTATATCTAGCTGATAAGCCCTAAATGGGATGATGAGGCATGGACACTAAATTCCACTGTCCATTACAAAGGAAAATTAAATTAATTTGTATGTACTACTGAAATTCGATTTAGTCATATATCTCAATCAACTTTCTCTCTTCATTCTCCTCAGTCCCACATCCTCAATTGTCAGACTGGTATTCTTCTTTACTAAGAAAACTTGATGAAAAAGTGTACGATTTACTAAGCATTCGTTCAATGAAATCAATGTCAAGTGAAGAAAAAACTTCGAACGATAATAAGTCCAGTGTGAGTTTGTTTATCTCTCCTGTGTTCGTGAATACTATTATTAATACTTTGTTGTCATTGATTATTATGAATGTTGTATGTTCAAGTATTGGTTTGTAGGGATTTTGTTGATTGGTTACAGGATTTCATCATGAGCTGTCATTGGTTAGAGAACCATTGGAAAACATGGGAGTACTGAACAGCTGCTTCTGTTGTCCTAGTTTGGGTCTCTTCAGCAGTACGCACCCACCGGGGTTTGAACCCAGGACCTTCTGGTTACAAGTTAGATTTCATGGGCCATTGTATCGGGTCCCAGTGGCTTAATGGTCTACGAGCTCGCTTTGTAACCAGAAGATCCTGGGTTCGAACTCTGGTGGTGGGTGCGTACTGTGAAGAGTCCCAAACTGGGATGAAACAGCTATCCAGTACTCCCAGTTGGTTTTCCAATGGTTCTCTAACAAATGTCAGCTCATGATGAAATCCTGTAACGAATGTTGTATATGTTTGTCTAGAGTTATTTAAATAAAATTTTACCGCAAGCTGAGAACATCCTCCGCCTTACACCTATCTGTACAAGAACACGTTTTTCTGAAGTGGATTTTTAACGAAATAAAAAACGTTGTTTGTGTCCGGATAAAATTATATAAGGTGATGGGTGCTTGATTCTGGTATCTCACAGTAGCAGCATATTCTCTCACTGTCCATTGTTGAACAAATCCTAAATCTGACAGGACTTGTGTCACACATTCCTCCTCAACTAAATAACTAAATTTCAAGCAGTTGAGTTTTCACTATCGATTGAAAAAGTTGACACATTGACCAATTGCTCAGTATTTTGCAGACTATATGTGTGATGTTATTCTAAAAGAAGGCTTGAAACACGTTTGACTCAGCGTATAGTAGTCTGATGTGTTTCATTTCACTTGACCACCACAATGGCGAACTGACTGGCTGACTGAGTTACAGCGCGCACCAGTTCAAGTTGGCAGGACTTCATGGACTTGCGAGACTACACACCATGAATTCATCAGCGCCGTTTAGAACGATTTTAATCCATATCACCAACAGTCTCATTCTATGGGTGCATAGCGTCCAAAGGAACTGAACCAGGCCATCTTCTTCACCTTCCTACATGATTAAAAGCAACATTCAGTTGTTTTTTTCATGAATTGATTATCGGTTTCGACTTTGCCACCTATCACTCTTTTCGAACTTGATCAAAACTCATTAAACACTGCTCAACGAATAAGGCGGTGGCTAGATATAGCTTCATAACATAATTGATTGACTTGCCCACCTTACCTAACACTGCTGTTAACCTCTATAGTACTCAATAGATTGAACCACGTAACACGGGAGATAGAACGCAAACATATGTAGTCAAAGATAGCCAGCCACCTTCTTCATGTCTTCCACTTTCAGTGGTCTTGACTTGGTGAATAGCCTTCCGTATTTTAGTGACCCAACGAGCTACACTAGCTGCAACGGATGTTCTTGTAGGTCCTACTAAGCCTGAAATGTTTTCTGGATAGTAGTTAGATTGGAAGCAGTTAGTATAATAGTGTACATCGTTTACACTCTATTGGGTACCCAATGGAATAGTCGTACTGTTGGCGAATAGGGGTTTAGTAGAAACCTGCCTATTCTACTTCGCTGTGGGATGGGGGGGGGAATTAGAAAAAGTCATCCGCAGAAGTTGTTCATTCCAAACCATCCCTCACTGGTTCTTAGCCAGCTGTAAATTTTTCACACGGGCACAGCTTCAAAAAGCCTACGTGTGATCGGTCTCAAGTAGTTGTGACATGGACTCTAGAGCTATGCATCCCTAATGCTCTTTCTGTTTCATTTCAGTTCGAATCAAGTTTCATTTGTTCAATGATATAGTTCTTGAGTTTACATTGTCAGTCTAGAGAAAGTGGGCAGAAACTTCAAAAAAGAAATTAGAATGCAGTATTTTTTTCTTAAGTATCACATTAACTTATGAAGAAGTGGTCGATTGTTTCGATATTTCCATTTCACAGTGACTTATTCGACTATGTAATTGTTTTTTTATTAATAATTGCCCAAGTACCCCGTATATGTTCTTTGCGTTTGATGTCCTAGATGATTAACGACCTATACAGCCTAACTTATTGGTTTTAAATTCTCTCCAATCTTCAAGGCTTTAACTCAGTTGTTGTGTGAATATGTGCTGGTTTACTGTTCACCATATTTACTTATATAACAGTAGCAGCTGGTCGTTGATCCTAGGCTAAATTCATTGAAATGGCCTGATATTCGGTGGATTGATGATCTGAAACACAGATTCTCGTTGTAACTTCCTTCAACACTTTATGTATACCATTTTTTTAAGAATTAACATCAATTATTTTTGGTTTGGTTTGGTTTTCATTCTCACTTTTCCTAGTTTCCCTACTCGGTATTCTGTGATGTACTAGCACTGATTTCTCGATTGTCAACTGAAATAACATGTTTAAATGAATTAATTTCGAATGCGATAATTTGTGGTAAGTTTCTCTCTTCTTTTTTTACTTGGTCTGAAAATATATCCAAAATAGATTGTTGATTAAATTATTAAAAACATCATAGATGGGGTTAGTTATTGTTAAAACATGTGCACTCTATGGGACTGTGCTTCTTCGATTTAGAAAACAGAAAGATTGAACGAAGAAATATTTACTTTTCAATGAGATCCTCATCTCTATCTGGCTCTACTCTAATATATTCTGTATAGCATTTTTATTACAATACACAACAGTTTACCAATCAAGTCGCGCTGATATGTTTGTTAACAATAATTAAACAGTGTCAAAGTGTCAATGGGTTGATAATTAACGAAGAAAACCAATACACACAATTAAAAGGTAGAAATGGTTAGAATAAATTAATTTTACAAAGATAACACGTAATTAAAGATGAAGTGGTCAGAAAAAATAAAGTAATTTGGACAATTATAATTTTTATAATTTTAAAGGTTTAGTGGGATGGGGGCGAGATGGTCCGGTTTACACATTCATGTAACGATGGCCACGGTAAGGAAAGTGGCTGTACAAATTTGGCTTCTTCAGGTGGATTCCGATTGCTTCAGCTGTGTGTAGAAGACGAACTCTTAGAGCAAAATTAAGATTAGTAGGAATGCGATAAATAATTTCAAATGCTGTATTGACATCAACTTTATGCTCACTGTCTACAAGGTGTGCTAAAATAGAACTACGAATAGATCTTGTTTGTCCCTTGCTTAACCATGTTGGATGATGTTGGGAAATATGACGATGAACCTGCCTAATTGTACGCCCAATGTAGCTGGCTGCGCAGCTGCAGTCAAACTGGAGGAGGAGGCAAATTTAGGTAGTTTATCCTTATTTCTCGAACATAGAATAGGGGTGGTTGTGAAGAGACAACGTACCTCTGCTGCATAATAAGCTCTTTTAACTGCATTCTTCAGGCTCTGTGTTATTGTTTCTCTGATGTTGTTACCGAGGAACTGCAATTTTATGAACATTGGTTTTTTCGGAACTGTTGCTATACTGACTCTCCTAGGTGGTGAATTCATATTTTTCTCAATGAGTTTATCTGGATAACCATTTTTTTTCTAAGTAATTCTCTAATAATCGTAAGCTCCTCATTGAGGCAGTCATCTGAAAAGATCAACCTGGCTCTATAAACCAGAAACTTTATCAAGTTATATCTAATTAATGTTCAGCTACTGGATCAAACCCCACTCCTACCTACTGAAGTTTGGTCAGGTTAGTATCGTCAACAACTCATTACAGACAATGAAGAATATGGTTCATTTTCTAGCTGCATGTAAATGTGAATTCTTGTTCAGTAACCTGAGATTTCCAGTTTATTCTGAATTTATTTTTTTCAAAATGGTCTTGTTATTGTGTATCTCATCCTACAGGTTGTATTCTTGAGTCTATTCACCTTCTGGACTGTTTTGAGCTTGAAACGAATAGAGAGAGAGAGAGAGCGCGCGTGGTTGGATTATTTTTCCGTCTAAGTGTTTGAATTGGTGTATGAGTGTTTGAGATGGTTTGAACTGAAGATAAGTAAATTTAACCATTTCCTTTTTTCCCTCTTGACTTACAGCGAAAGTTTTTAAAAAAAAGTAAAATGTAATTCAGGAATTACATGTGTGGCTATTCACTTGGCGTGGCAGCAAGCCACACTTATTATATAAAGACTGAGTTGTCTTAGCGTATTACTGTAAGATTCTGAACGGCCATCATTATCCAGCTATTTCGCCTATATTCTAATAGACTATGGTGATTAAAGTGTACAATGCAGTCTAGAAGAAATATTTGATGAATGAGTCAGTGTGAAGAAACAATAAGTTTTTCAAGGCGGTAATTATCACTTGTGAATCCTAATTCAACTTTTTTACTAATTCAGCGTATTTGCACGGCTGATGTCATAGACAAAGAAAATGAAATATTGATGGATATCCTCTAAAACATTTTAAACAGGTGTAGAAGTCAATTAGTCTTTAAACCTACAATCTATACCGCCCCTGAGAAAAATGTCTTCATCAAGTTACCATATAACGGGGAAATAAACAATAGGATTCTGAGGCGAAGGTTGAGTTCGGTCGTCCGTAGGACCTATTATGCAGCCCAGCTTGTAATTGTCCAAAAAGCCAAAACTATGCTCCACTGCAAACCTCAAAAGTGCACAAGTGATTATGTCACATCACACACTATTTACCAATTTGTGTGTGTGTGGACACATGCATAGGGAGGAGTAACGTGCCTTACATGTGAGGTTGGGAGAGCATATCCCGAAATGGTTAGAAATACAAATGAATTGTGGAAAACCAATAGAAGCAGGTGTCAGACTACCAACTTCGTCTATAGCTAAACATCTAATCGAAATGAATTATAAGATTGATGTTAACCCACCCTTTAAGGTCATCTATAAAAATGGTCAAGGGCGCTTATTGAAATACGCTGAGGCTATAGCTATTCATAAACTTAAGCCCCCTCTGTGTATTCAAAAACAGTTTATTATCACTCTCAACCTACCTTGATAATCCTTATTTCATTGGATTACCAAACGTTGTGTTAATCATTCTTAAATCTTTTTTCTTTTATTTTGTCACTTTGTTTAATTTAATTGCCCTTAATTTTTTCATCATATATATCGACTTGACAAGTAAATATGTGATCAGATTGTTCGAAATGCATAGCGCAAATGCATCACATTTTTCAGATAATCTCCGTCTTCTAATAACGCTATCCAAATATATAAAAGGGACTTATTGTTTTAAATTTTTGAAAAGAAGTTAGAATTCATTGACAGTTAAATAGGGTCTCAGCAGCGGCTTAATGGTCTACGAGCTAGTTTGCCTTGTAACCAGAAGGTCCTGGGTTCGGTCCTATGGTGGTGGGTGCGTACTGATGTAGACTCCCGAACTAGAGCAATGGAAACAGCTATCCAGTACTTTCAGTTGGTTTTCCAGTGTTTTTCTAACTGATGTCAGCTTATGATGAAATCCTCCAACTAATTTGTTTTTTGTTGTTTGTTTTTTTCCTTTCACTAGGCCATGGTGATTTGTTATCATCAAACTCATTTCTAGACGCCTTGTGCCATTTATCCAGTAATATGAATTTAAAAGAAAAAGACAATTGTACATTCGAACCATACATATTCGGTAGTTGGATTGATCTGCCTTGGACTAAAGTTTCTACTAATATGATCTTAGCATTTCTTGAAACTCTATTTGACAAATGTGTGCCTGTAAGTAAAAAAAGTGGTCTTTCTGTTATCATAATTTATCAGGTAACAGAATTTTTAAAATACAACTGTCAAGTAAGACTGCTCAATATTTGTATACAATAAATTTATTATACAGATGTGGCTGGTTGGCTTAAACATTAGGATTTCATTCAATAGGTCCCTCGTTAGAATCCTTTTGGTAGGTTACATGTCTGATTAATACTTCAGTCAGTGAATTATAAATCTTATAATGCAACCTTATAAGCCATTTATGTGCTGAATAGTCAACGGGTTGATACCTCACAAATTGAGCCTTCTAAGTAAGTCGTCGAAATAGTTGTCCAGATGCCAAATGGTTTCTGGGGGATATTCGCCTCGTTGACCTAAACTCTAACCTTTCATACAAAGTATCCCAGATTCGAATTTCGTTCTACCTACTTCAACTCTGGGTATTATCATAAACTCTCATAAGAGATATTGTGTACATAAAAAATCGGTTGTGGATAACTGAGTTCTGATTGTGCTAATTTCTTTTCACTTTGTTATATGTTATGCTGACTTTTATCCTATTTCAAACTTCATCAACTTAAATTTTCAGACTTTTTCAAAGCACCTATAAAAAGATCTCAGAAACTTTGTGACAGCATAACAGACAAAAACCTCGCATGGTTTACTGGTAGGTCCTAAGCCTGGAAAAAGAGGAAAGGTTGGGCGTGGGGCGACCTTACACCTGAAAACCAATCCACTCACCACAGAACATTCAAAACACAGCAAAAGTATGGGAAAAAATTCTACATATTCTTCGCTGGAAGGTGAGAGAGGGAACGAAGTGGGTTTCGTGAAGGCCTTAGGGAAGCCAGTCAGCGAATGTGTATTCTTTCACTGGAAGTGAAAATAAGCATTAGGACATGGAGTGTTCGCATGATGTTTGAATCAGTGAAAGCTGGGTTTCACCTGACGGACACACCGAAAATCAGATAGGCTTCATGTGAATGTCAAGAAAGTGGAGACAGTGTGGTAGACACAAAATAGAGAAGAAGAGTGGATGTGGGATCATACGACTATCTAGTGCAAAACGCTTTCAGGGTCAAATTCAAGGCCTAAAGAACAGTTGAGGACAGACCACAATTTAGGTTCAACACTCAGTAACTGAAGGATCAAACGACAAGGGACTTGTTCACAGCAGCCATCAGGACAAAGTTGGAGACACTGTGTAGTATCACTGAAGGAAGCTGTGTTGAAGAACACTGATGCTCTCTGAAAGTGATATTGGTGGAGACCTGTGTAGTGTTGTCTTAGGAAGGAAGAAGAGGCAAAACAAGCAATGACACCTGAACGATAATATAGGCGAAGGATATGATGAAACAGAAGATGAACATTGGAAACAGAAACTGAGTTCAATATACTAGGCACTGAGGAAAGAAAGAAGTGAAGACGAGTGCTAGGAAAGACAAAAAACAATTGTACGACACACTGGAAACTGAAGCACAACAGCCTGCATGCTAGAGGGACTTCAGAATATTACATCAGATAACCAGAAAGTTATCAGGGAAACGATCAGCACAGGTAAAATCAATGATGGTGATAGGATCCTAATTACCAAAGAGGAGAAGCTAAGGGAATATTGTTCTCATCAATTCAAAGGACCGTCGCTTACAGTGTATCCAGAAATGCCAATGAACACAAGTCCTCCAATAAAAGCTGAAGTTTTTGAATGCTATCAGGCTAGTGAAGGCGCGGAAGGCACCAGGACAGGACGAAATTCCTCCTGAAGCACTGAAAACGGACCCAGATACTGCGGCAGATATCCTAGCACTATTGAAAAAGGTTTGGAAGTAAGGAAGGGTACATACTGACTGGAAGGAAAGCTACCTTCCCGAACTACGATGGCAGGTCGACTTAGGCCTGTTCAAGAACTGGAGTGGAATAATGCCCCAAGTAAAATACTAAGTCACATCATCGTGGAGAGAATAAAAGATGTACTGGATACAGAACAGTGCCCCACTGACCAGAACAACCTGGATTCAGGAAAAGTAAATCATGTGCTGATCAAATTGCAACTCTACGCATCATCATCTAACAGAGGAAAGAATGGCAGTCAATCCTGTCTCCACCTCAACTTCTTTCATTGACTTCGAAAGAGCCTTCACCAGATAGCGTTGACTGATAAGTAATTTGGAAAGCACTTCATTACTACGGTGTGCATTGCCCGAATCTATATCGACTTCATTCAACATCTGGCTATATGACAATGCCACGTGTCAGGTGATCCACAACGGAAAACTCAGCAAAGCCTTTGGAGTGAATATAATAGGAATAAGAGAAGGTGACGATATATTCCTTATTGTGGTGGACTGCAAATGGGGAGCGAGAAGACAGGAATACGCTGGACTGATAAGAAAACGCTAGAAGATCTACATTTCGCGGACGACTTATGTCTGATGTCATGTAAACTAGAATATGCATAAGCAAAATAAACAACAAGTTAGCAGAATCCTCAAGCAGTGAACACACGGCTTCGATGAGTGAATCAAGAACCTATTGCCCAACAAATATGCCAATGGAAATGGAGATGAATGCGACACTCTGAGATCGTTTAGTGACATTGGGAACAAGGTGGCGAGTTGGGCGTCCGAGGGTGATATGAAGGAGATCGTGTGAGGATTAGATGAGAGCTTATGGCAGATAGCGGAGCCAGGTAAATGGACTGCAGAGAACAGGATGAAACAAGGATGTGCTGTTGAAGCACTATGTTCGAATCGCAACTCAAAGGAATAATAATAATAACACAGAAACATCAGTGTGGTGAATGTTTGTGATAATGTTCTTCATATCTGAGTGCAATTCACTGTGAACAATTTCCATTCATATCACCAACAGTTTCCAGTGATTGATTCTCTATATCCTGAAAACGCCAAAGAAATAACCCTACACCTGATTTTATTGGTTTGGGCGAAGAGTCACAGAACGCATAGTTTATTGACATGTTTGCCTTTGACCACACCTTACTGTTTTCCGACTTGATCCCACTCCAATTAATAATGACATTTGGGGAGAGCAGTAGATTGAGATCCATAACATCATTTTGCATTTCTCACCTGGCACTGTGTCGGATATTTGCATGAATTACCATTTTCCTCCATTTAATATAAACAGTGGTAAGTCGTCATATCATCTAATTTCAATGGCTTAATACTTCCACAATCAGGATTTTCATCACAATCTATCTTTTCCCCGTAGTAATAAAATACACCTGGTATTACAACCACCTCTGATGGTGTATCACCAAAGCACGTATACCATACTAACGAACACTGATTACCAAATGAGGATGTGACAATTAATCCAGGGATTAGTTATTCAATAAAACTTTGGGATTAAGGCGCCGTTCAAAAGAGAAAACATTTCGACCAACTTTCTATCGTGTTCATCTTATCCTAATCTTTATTTTCTTTTCTTCTTTATTTCAACAGGCTGAATTAGCTGACAGTGAAGTAGGCAAATTCCATTTCACCAATGTACCACAAACGTGGATACCACCGAATCGTCCAGTTGACCTAAGACGTCCAGATATGGAAGTGTATATATTTTATACTGAATTAGGTTATCCTAATCCATTAGTTAGTCGCCTAGGTCCACAACGTCTATTCATTGAATTGGCTTATGATAAAAAGACATCGAGTTATACACATTTAAAAATGGCTGGAAGTTTTAGTCAAGATACACAATTCTTTTAATACATATATGTTATTAATGTCTTTTGTATCTGTAAGATAATGTGGTTCGTATTTACAGTTGCTTTGTATTATCTGATTGCTGTTGACTTCGGTATAATAATAATAATAATAAAGACCACCCTGACATTAGTTCTCTTTTCTTTTTCTTATTTGTCTTTTTATCTGATGTGATAACGTGAGCTGTTATTATTTTATAATTTTTCTTATTCTTCAGTATTTTGACAAATTTTCCGTCTTTTTGTAACTCTATACTCACTGTTTATGATATTTAGAATCCTCAACTATATAGCTTAATAATTTTATAATGAATATTGAACTTTTGTTTGAATTTTGTAGTATTTCCGCATATTTTCTTCTTTTGCTTTTTATTTCCAGTATTTTACTTTTGTCTTGTGGTGGGGGGGGGGGCGGATAAACTAGACAAGATTATGTAGAGATCGTTTGTTTGATAGTTCTCTGAGCTTTGATGCTTCTTGATACATGCATATTTCATTACTAGGCTTGACAATGTCATCTTCAGCATATATATATATATCTGAAGATGTTTTTCTCTTTAAATATTTTACCGAGGCTGTTGATGAAACTCTGTGCATCGAATATCAAAGCTGAAAAAACATCAAACAATATCTATCGTCATCCTGAGGCACAAGGCGTTTCTGTTAGTATTATGATTTAAAAGAAATTATGTTTTGTTTCTTTTTTTTATTTATTATATGCGTCTCCATTCCACTGCGTCTTTCTCTTTCAGTTGTGAAAATGCAGACAGTAGAGTTTTTATTCTGCATCTGAATGTATTATGAGAGATATTAATTAATCGTGAATTTAATATAAAAAATTAAAGTCTGTTGTTCACTTTCTGTTGGTTTTTGTAGCGTGTCATAATTTATAATAGTGGATTTTTTTTCCTTTATGTTCCTAGTGAAACATACGGCTTCAAGCAAGAGGCTTGAAGTTTCGGTAGCAGTGATGTTTATTTTTACAGGATGGGGTTGCTAGTCTGCCTCATGTCCAACCTTCCCTCTTTAGCAGTTTTACTACTGACTTATTGAGGTAAGGCAGTGTGTGGGCCGGGGATTGAACCTCGAATCACATGAGGCGTGGTCGGTGAGCATTCTACCTCCGTGCCACTGACGCACTAATAATGAATTAGGAATTACATTTTTTCATGTAAATAGTATAAGGCTAACATATCATGTGGGTTTGATATCGATAAACTGTATCTCAGTATAGATTTCCTCAATGAGATGAAGTGAAGATCCTGCTGTTTCTTTCGATATAAGATCTCTACAGCTGATGTCATCGGACTGCACCAGTCACAACTCCTCATTAGGACTTCGGAACGCTAATTACTGACGAGTACCAAACTTGGATGAAACATTAGCCCAGTGCTTTTTATTTTTCCACTTCAAAATTAATCGAATTTCCATACACCCAAAGTTTAGTTAACATTACGTCACCACACTTTAAATTACTATGAGAAGACTAGGCAGTTGCATAGTTTGCTAATAGGGAAATTAAATTAAGGACATCCATAGAACTTCCTTTGATAGGCACTGATAAAGAATCTTTTAAAGATTTTCTCTTTTACATTAGTTTATGAACAATGAAGATGTAAATGAAGCACTTACGGTTAGGTTTGCAATCAGCCTGGTTTTTACGAGTTTCCTATTCATGATTTGATGAATATAGACATCAAATTTCCACGCATAGTGATTGCAATTTTCCGCATTACTTGTGTAGGAATAAAATTACCTTAACTGGAGGACTAGGGGGGGGGGAGATTTTAATCTTCTGGAATTTAAGTCAAAAGAAAAAATGATTTACACTTCATCATGGATGATACCATTACTGCCATCGCCTTGTGTTTTTTTTTTGCTTTTAGTCGCCTTATATGCTTGTTTTATGTACTTCGAAGTTACTCATAATTGCGATCAGTTGCTAAAATGATTTCCAAATACTTTGCAACACGAATAGATTTTAAGCCAGTGTTGATAATTTGTAAGACACAAAAAGGGGAAGATTCAAGATAATTGACCAATTTGAAAACCGATATCAAACAGAAAGTATTTGGAGGTTGATATGCATAGAATTATACTATAGACTTCAAGTGTCTAGCTTAAAGCCGTATGTTCCACTGGGAATGTAAAGGAATAAAAAAAGAATACTATATACGCCTAACTCGGTAGGTTACCCTTTACTTCCTCCTCCCTCGTCAGTAGTGCGCATTTAGAAACAAAGGTTAGATTTCTTAGTTTTGTGTTGAAATTCAACAACTGATTAATCGTTGAATTTAATGCTTCCTAAAAATTTCTTAATCTCTATGTTTAACACTGCAAACACAGCGTAGGAGTTTATCTATAATTAAAACATAGGCTTCTTGCCCTAAGACTTTATCTGTTTCTGAAGAACAAAAGTTGCAAAGCAATTCATGTTTAATGACACCAATGTATATATATATATATATATATATGCATATATATATATATATAGAGAGAGAGAGAGAAGAAGTGTAGTGAACTATAATCGATTTAGATTTACTGGAGAGATAAACATTTTCAGAATCCTGACTATAGAAGTGGTGAATACACTTGAGCCATTGGCAATGATCTTAAGCCATTTCACCAGGCAGTTTGCTACTACCGATTCTTAACATCCCGGGAACTCTAAGTGGCTGAAAACAACAGACGAAATGCTTCACGGATCAGTGCTATGTTTCGATCTGAGAAGGCGGTTCGCCACGTCCACCATATTTCTAAGGCCATCTCAGTCGATCGAGTTGCTCTGGTTTATTAATATAGCACAGCATAAAAATGACCACATAGCAGAAAGCTGGATACACTCAAGACATTCTAAAAATTATCATATCTTGAAATCAATACGCAGAAGCAGAATTACAATGCAGAAAATGAATCAATACATAACTGTATATGCTCTCCAGGCAAACATATCAACGTGGAACCTTAAACAGAAGTAAATCGCTTTAAAGTGTCGAACTATTCACACGGTTCATCTTATTTCAACTATAATACATCGCAGGAATTTTTTTAAATGCCTGTTCTGACTTCTATAAAGTCGTTTAATTACCAGCAACCAAATGACACTGCCGTTAAACTTCATTCCGTGTTTGCTCTAACCGTAATCGTGTGGTAGGCTTGTAGAGGATACAAATATGTCTTATGCAGGTTCAGGATTTTATCATTCTACTACTTTCATCATCCAAATGAAAACAGTTCAAAAAGTTATCAGTTGATAGAAATGCCAGTTTACGCCGTCTCTGGCGTAGACGTGATATCCGACTATCGACCAAAGGGCCGGTGAACTGCTCATCAGTCCGCTCCATCTTCCTTTATGGCTGTGAGACCTGGCCACTGAGAATGGAAGACATGAAAAGATTAGCTGTCTTTGATCATAGGTGTCTGCGTTTTATCTCCCGTGTGAAGTGGTATAATATGGTGAGCAATATTCAGGTGAGGCATCGGTCGAGTGCTACGTAAGGAGGGGAAATCAGTCGACGGGGCTGTGAAATTACGTCAACTGAGATGGTTGGGACATGTGTTACCTATGCCTAGCAATTCATCGCTTTCCTCGACGGGCAATGTTAGCTGACATAGGATTGGTCAGGCTGGAAAATAGCTAGCGGCGGTCTAACCAAAACATGGCACCAGTCAACGAAATACACAACAGTTAGTCTAAGCCACGTAGGAAGGTACAGACTTCCTGACTGGTTGAGGTCCTCGGGATGGTAAAAACCATTGGCTTGTGACAATTGGTGATATGGCTCAAAATCGTTCTCAATGGCTGTGGCAGATGCATCCACTCTTTGTGACTTATGATTTCCAGTTAAATTGTTTTGTTCTTCGTTATTACTATTCCTTTGTCTCACACCTCTGTTTACTGTCTCTATTATGCATTTCTTCTACTTTCTTCTCTTGCTTTGTGTGATACATGTAGGGAGTGTGGCGACTTGAACTGCCTCACATATGTGCAAAGTTCTATCTCGAAAACAGACAGACAGAAATGCTGTATGAGTCATAATACATTACACTAATGATTGAGAAACAAGTAAATGACTTGATTTATGAAGTCAGTTTGAAATTATCTATGAGATTATTTTATCATGTTTGGAAGTGTTTTAAGCCAAATAAGAAGAAGGTTAAGTATAGTCATTTATATTACAGTATAGAGATGTTTATGATAACACATCACTAGACCGAATGAAATTTACCACTGAGACTCAAATGTGACAACACTAGCAAAGCTGTGTAACTTTATTGTTAGCGCGATTCATGGGTGTCTAGATCTTTATTCAAAGCAGGACTGAGCAGTGTTCACTGGTAGTTGTTAAAATTTGAGCCATCAACGGTGTTCAAAATTTTAAACCAAATGATAACACCATTTCATGAAGTTTGTGAACAGTGATACCACATCCAATTGAGAACATGGTTTGATTTGAGACGTTAACTTTTTCAATGGAGTTGATAAAGTCTAGGAGTGATTGGCAGGAAACTTGTCTGCTGATTGGTTCTAGTAGGTCTATTAGCCATTGGGTAGTGCGATAAGACGATAAGGCGAATTCATCATATCTACAATAGGTCGAAGAAGTGTGCCTTTTTTATGCACTTTTGGTAATCCGTACAGTCGAGGTATATTTGAACCAGACGACTTCAACGATTTAAACGTTTCAGTATTGATGAATGATTCAGTTTTTAGTTTTCGGAGGATGTCCGTTAGTTTTTGTTTGGCTTGCTGTGTCATGTTCTTTTCGTTGACCGGTGTTTTGAATTTGGATTCATCGGATAGGATGGTCAGTGTCTTATTTCTGTAGCTCTCACGATTCATGAATACGATTCCCCCACCTTTATCAGGGCGTATCACCATGATCTTTTTGTTGTCCAGTAATTCTCTCAGTTCTTTATAATGTTTCCTGGTTAATGTGGACCCTTATATTTACCTTGGTATTTATAAACTTATGGCAGCTGTCAATGACTGACGATTTGAATTGTGGGTACCAGGTCATATGTTTGATTTATCGGGTTTTCAAACTGAACCCTTCTGAATGTTGGATGGTTTCGCGCAGAATTTTGAAACTAGTGAGAGATTAAATACATACTTCTCTGGATTGATTGTGAATAGACGTTCTGCATTATTAGTTGACTTCAGGCTTTTAATTAGATCTGACTTGGTTTTAACACATTGTTTCTGTGTGACTTCTTGTACATGTTCTGTGAAGGATTGGCGTAGTTCTTGCATGATTCGTAAGTAGACATTCCGTTCTAGTTCAGGAACACGTGATTGAATGGATTCAATATTGTTAAGTGTGTCGCTTGAGTATTCTTGTATTCGGCTGGATATTATTACATCTCAGTGATTTCCAGTACAACTTTGCCTATTCACATACATCTAAACATTCTCTTAGAGACTGTACCTCCGTCTTCGTTACTGAAAGTTTGACGGAGTAATGCAAGAAACTGTCCAGCTCCGTCACCGGGTCCTTGCAACGTTTAAGCAACTTCAGAATCCCCATTGAGTTGTATAAAAGAAAAGGTGATATCATTCTCAAGCTGTACAACCGCATATTTATTTATATACACATTCAGAAACTGTCAAAATTTCATGTAGTCCCTATCGAATAATTTTATAACATTTATGAATAGTTGTCTGCTGTATAAAGAACCATTAGACGGTCGAATTGTAATACTGAAGATCAAACGATATGGTCAGAAATTATGGATGAAGATGGCGAGTGAAAGCCTTCCAGAAACCAGTCGGCCTAAGAATCTTGATTCTATTAAAGCAAAGGTAAGCACTCAAACATGGGATGTCCCCCACCATATTTGAGATTGCCTTGTACAGTTGCTCATATGACTGAGGAAATGAGAAGATATAGTATAAAATCACTAGGAATCTGTGCGAGCAGATGGTATGGAGGTAGACTATGCAAATTGTCACCCAGGTAACAACTGTAGTTGCTCTGAGGATGTGATTATCACACTGTTACCCAAATGATCTCATGCAGTGTGTGCAGGACCGCCGTGGCAAGATTTATCTCGAAAGGATGGAAGGAAAGTTACGACCCTACTGTGTTATGTCGGATGTTACAAACAAAGCAGATCCAGTGCAGAATAAGGACTTCTACAGACACCTGTAAATAGCTATAGACAAAAACACTAGACAGATGGCCACATAAATATTCGAATGGATGCTATAAAACCAATCAAACTAGGATCATAGAACAGGATGAGAGGCATTGGCTTAGTTAACCGAATAAGAACGAAGAATGCTCTGTAGACTTCTGTGCCCATATTCATTTGGTGAATGCAGACGTGTACAAGCACAAAAAATTCCACGAAGCGAAGTGGGTTTCATTAGAGGGACAAACCAAAGTCAGATAAGCTGGGGAAAGATAGTGAATAAGACCCAATTACCAAACAGGTAGAACAGACAAAAAATCTGCGATGATCACTTCAAATGACTCGTTAATCGACCACCACCCAAAAACTCATCCAGAAATACAGCCAGCATATACAGAACTATCACTGAATAGAGAATCTTAGGCAAAAACGGAAGTTCTGTAGGTAATAAACTTACTAAAAGCCACTGAAGTAGTCAGGTGAGATAACATTCCCCCAGAAGCACTGAAAACAGAACCAGACAACTCACAGGACATGCACATGCCACTATTTCAGAAAGTGTGAAATGAAGGAAATGTTTTTATCGAGTAGAAGAAATGTTACCTTGTGAAACTGCCAAAGAAGGGTGAATTAAGCCCCTGCAATGAGATTCACGGTATTATGTCTCTCTGCTCCTTAAGCAAACTATTAGGCAGCACCATCGCAGAAAGACTAAGGAATTCTGTGAATAGAAGACTTCGTCCATAACAGGATTGGATCAGGAAAAGACTAGTCACTCGCGGATTGAACTGCAACACTGTGAATCTTACGACATACTGTGATTGGAACACTTTGGATTTCCAGAAGGATCCGTGGTGAATTTCCACGTCAAAATATAAAATTTTCAAGTGATAATCTAATGAGAATTCACTGTAAACAGACCTTTAGAAAAGGTTTGCCGGAATCTATAAGTTCAGGTTTTATGACCGATAACTGCTTCTTCGACCCGGTGATAAGGATAGCAAATCACAGCAACCAAACAAACTACACCATAAGAAACGAATATTTTTGTAGGTTTTACGGTGTCAGAAAGTTATGTTGGACACTGGACACAGTATTATTTGCTGGGTGACAATGTTTCGAACACAATTCACTTACTGTTCATAATCCATATATATTATATATATTATATATATATATATATATATATATATATATATATATATATATATATATATATATATAATATAAATTATAATCACAGGACTTTGCAAACTTGAGTTTCATAGTTTTCTTTGTCTTCTCCTATTTGTCGTAGGGATAACACTACCTACCTATTACCTCTACGACAAATAAGAGAAGACAAAGAAAACTATAAAACTCAAGTTTCAAAGTCTTGGGATTATAATTGATATGATTATGAACAGTAAGTGAATTGTGTTCGAAACATTGTCATTCAGTAAATAGTAATATTGTTTCACTCACTGTGTGATACATCTAATAAACAAACTAATATGGAATTACTTACTACCACAGTGCCCAAGTTTTACACATATACACCAGATGTAGTTGTTATCATCATGTAAGTTAAGCAAGGTATCTATGTAAACTTTTTGCCGTGACATGAGTAACCAGAATATGTTTTTACCCAAAGTTATATATCAAAATTTACACGACCGGGACTGTAAGGATGTGGTAAGTTTTGTTGTACATATGAAATTTGACAAACTCCACTGCTGTTGACTAGGTGTCTGTTAGGATTTATGTGGCCGCCCTACAAGCTATGTGGTCACGCAAGACTAATCTTTCTTATATTTCATGTTTTCAACGTAGACATCAGTTTCAGCGGTGTGAACGCACATGGGAATTATAAGTCGTGATGATTTGGGCAGATAATATTTCTCTTTATAGTTAACCTTAAGATAGGTATCTATAATTTTTTTTAATAATTATGCTTCACATAGTTTCACTTCCACCTGCTATCGCTAGCCACGTAGGGTAATGTTATTGTACAAAACCCATGTTAAACCACCGAAATAGGTAGCTTCACGAGTGGATTGGAAAACACTGGCTTATTTGGTCTATTAAGAGATCTTGTCCTTTGGATTACTGAGTTTCAGTAAGTCGTAGAGGATTATCACTCCTCCTGACTGAATTCCAGTAACGCATTAGCACATGAAACTGTGCATCTACTACTGAGTAAAGTTAAAAAGTTGAGCTTCAGCTAAGCTGTGATGTCTGAAAACTTTATTAAAAACTAGTTGGAGCGATGACTAAACATTTATCAGAGCGTGATTTTAATACTCATCTAGTAGTGAAAGCTTCGTATTCTATCCAGCTCTCTGTAAAAACATTAAAGAATATAGTCATTAGGTTTTAGTGGATTACTGCAGTTTCTTTCTCGATCGACACCCTCCTAAATCTCACTTAGACAGTAGTGAACCCGGAAAAGAGGAAAGGTTGAATGTGAGACTAACAACTACACCCCATAAAGACGCAAGCCCCACTGAAACTTGAGAGTCTAAAGCTTGTTTCATGCAAAACGCAAAGAAATGAATGAAGAAAGAAGGTCAATATAAGGTAAAGTATTCTGATCGGCTCCAAGAATGATAAGAAGTCAAAACTGCTGAAGTTTAAGCTCTACTGAAGTCTTCAAGCATATGATTATTTACGTTTCATGGCAGAAGCAACTGCAAAGGAAGAAGCCGGGTAATACGCCTTAATTAATAGTTATGATTGACAAATTAATAGACTATAGAAAAGCTATGGCAAGCAAGCAGCCTACTGAAGTCTGGAAACTTCTCAAGACCGACATCTGAAATGTTGGACAGAACACTATGAAGAAAGGTGAAATAGTTCACAAAACATCCAACCGCGAACATGATATCAGTTCACTGGCACTGAAAATTTTATCTTAAACCTCTCAAAACAACAGAGTCTACTTGCTTTGTGTGCTACATGGAGTGTGGAGACTTGAACTGCCGCACATATGTGCAAAGTTCTATGTCGAAAACCGACCGACCGACCGAGACTCAAGAAGTCTTCAAGATCAAACTACAAACTAGATGGAATATGTAATTTTTATATCCCTTCATTATATTCAAGTGCGCAAAATACTCTCATTCAAATTATCTTCACTATATATAAAATTCCAATATGTCTATCGTCATATATTTATAGGGTATACTGACAATATGTGTGGATTCTTACTTTAAACTTTGTTAAAGTACATTTTTATAACAGATATCTGCACATTTTGGCTTCTTGATTATATAACAAATTAGTAGTTGTTTATAATTATTTTTTAAATGAAAAAGAAATGCACACTGGGAACATTGTTGATTCCCCTGTCTTTATCTCTTGTGTTACCCCACTTCAAATATTCAAATGAAATCAATTACTTTAAAATAAAAAAGATCTGACAATAAATAACTGTTTTCTACCATAGCCACGCGGACGATGGTGACAGCATCATCAGTGTCAATGTTGACTAGTTGCAGAAAATACTATTTCTCATTGATCCAAGTGAGTATACATTTTTCTCTCTCTACTCCTTCTTTTTATTCGGTACTATAGATCGTATTATCTGAAAGCTGCCTTCTAAATCAGCCTCTTTATGTAAAGACTGATCAATTTCATCGTTAATTAAGTTACAAAAGGTTGGCTGTAAATTTTCAATCTGATTTGATATCTTACTTAGACAGAATACAGCTGCAGCATTGTCGAATTCACCGCAGTAATTCGGCGCTGAAAATATTGTCACTAATGACCGATTTGCATAAAATTCATAGCCATCTTCAACAACTTGATGTGCTCTAACTATAAGATCAAGATTGAATCTTTCTAAAAATTGATCAACAATATCAGCACCAAACATGTAGGATACACCACGTTCATTTGCCTCCCAACCACTTGGTTCTGGTGTATTTTTATCATTTGCGTCGTCTATATACCAGGGATCAGACCATAATAAATCGCATAATATTCCGGCATCTGGTACATCACATGGACGTGGTAAACTACGGATTTTCATCTTTAAATCATTCAAATCGCATAAATCTGGTGTTAAAAACTCTGGGGATAAACCACCATGACAACAAAATATTTGATTTTCAATGATAGCACATACTGGTAAACAATTAAATGTCTCAATAAATACTTTCCATAATTTTGTAGAAAATCTACGTTTACATTCATCAAAAAATCCATAAATTTTTGTTATTGACTGACTTTCATGATTTCCACGTAACAGGAAAAATCGTAATGGATATTTTAATTTATAACATAAAAGTAGTGAAATCGTTTCAAGGCTGTGTCGTCCACGGTCTACATAATCACCTAAGAATAAATAATTAATATTTTCTGGTTTACCACATAATTCAAATAAGTGTAATAAATCACAAAATTGTCCATGTATATCACCGCATATTTTAAGTGGTCCACGTAGTGTTAACACCATTGGTTGAGCTAAGAATAATGGTCTTGATCGATGGCACAACATTGTCATTTCGTCTTCTGTTAACATACGGCCTTTACGACCTCTTTCACCAACTTTCCATAAACGTTCAATGAATTCATCAATTACTTTTAATTCATTTATTTCAAGTTTGTACTGATTTTTGGATGAATTAGAACTATTTATGTAAACATCTATTTCATTGGATGGAAACGGATTATTTAAAATGCTCACTTGATTTTCCGATGCATTATCAGTTTGCGTGAAATCAACAACAGAGTTAATACAGTTGTTTACATTTTTATCTAATTCTTTTACATTTTTACGCTGAATTCTATTAACATTTGTAAACATTTCATAATTTAAATGAAGATAATTTGTTATTAATGACTAACACTAGGTTTTGTCTTTTGTTTTATTATTTTTACGTGTATTATAGAGATATTAAACGATTTCTATTCAAATCTTTGAATACGTAGAAGGCATTTTTTTTACATAAACTGAATTCAAGGAAACTTCTTTTGTTGTAACAATAAAATTTTTGATAAAATTCATAGATTACATCCAGTCTTTATGACCATCACATGTTATACCAGCATGATATCATCCCCTGAAGTATTTTACTTTTGCCTTATTGATTGAGGAAGATTTAAAATTTTACTAATCGCCTATATAAATAACTAGCCATATTGATTAATATATTATTACATATGATCTCATTTGACAAAGGCATATAATAATAATAATCTGAAAATACGACTTTTCGGTTGATAACTGATAAATACAATGAACGTGTGCGGCTTAAACATGTTTAAAAATATCCTGTCAATAAACCTTGAACTATGAAGGTCACTTACATGTGGATTAGGGGTATCAACGTCCAAATCGTCCAAATTACCCTCTGCTGATGAACGGCTAGCTATACATAAGTAGTTTTAATTTAATGATTGTAAATTTCTGTTCGTTGCCACATTTACCTTCTCTATTTAATAGAAAACAAAAGATATTTATGGTTGAATCTGTTGGTGACTTTTTATTCACACATCTTAACCCTGATACTACTACAGTAGAGGGTAAATACACGTGTAAAGAATATGAAAAAAATTATTTGCAGTATATCCTAGAAATATCTGATTCACTATTTTTGAATAATTTAAATTTAGTGGCAGAATTATGTTTCAATTCAAAAAGTCATTGTCCAAGTTATCAACACTTTCATCAATGTAATCTTGTCAAATGTATTGAGGATTATTTGATGAGACTTATACGCTTCACAGGAAAGAGATATAAACGATTCTTGAAAGAAACTGGAAACAAAAATGTATATGACAGAAAACGATTAAAGATGACAATAAAATTATCGCGGAAAATTGAAAACTGTCAAACTGATCAACTAAATTCAATCATTAACATTGGAGTACATCCTAAACGAAATGAACATGTAAGTGATCCTTTTTTATCTGTTAAATTACAAACAAGATACTAAAGTAACATAAGTAGTAAGAGTTTATTATGGCGTTCAGTCTTGTCATTTAACTAACGTTAAAGATTTCAGTAATAATTAAAACTCCCCTGAAAAATTTTCATACTGACATCACTGCCCAGTTGAAATTTAATGAGGGGGCTGGAAATAGTCAGAGTAGAATATGGTAATAGCTCAGGAAATACTATAGGAATATAATGTCTCCTTTTCTCATAGTACTATCAATTATAAAACCGAATCGAATCAGGTGGACGAATCGATACATGCAGTTGCATTGGTGAATCTCGGTAAAGTAAAAAATTAATATAAAATATGAAATTAGTTCAAGATCAGCTGGATGATTTTCATGTCGTTTTGTTCTCTGAGCTGGAGAGTTTAGTTGCTCAGAGAACTGGATTCAATCATACCAAAAAGACCAATTTCACAGCATGAAATTACATCCTTTTGTCAGTTCACGGGTCATTAGATCGCGTCGGATCTCAATGGCTTAATGGTTTACGAGCTGGCTTTGTAGGCAGAAGGTCATCGGTCCGAACCCTGAAGTAAGTGATACTGAAGAGTCCTAAACTGGGACGAAACAGCTGTACAGTACTCCTAGCTTGTTTTATAGTGGTTCGCTAATCGATTTCAGCTCATGACGAAATCCTCCAAACAGTCGAATCCCTTAAAACCAACACTTGTTCACTCACTTATTTTACAGGTTCTTACCAGCTTCAGGGTACGTGAAACAATAGTGGTTATAAAAGAATGGGAATGAATACAAATTGACGATGACATGAGCTAAAAAGACTGTGGTGTCTACATTTTGGATGACTTGATTTTCTTTACTGTAATTCCAAGAGTGAAGCATGTTCATTCTTATATAACCAGTATAATTTCAGGTAGTCCGCAGCTGATGAGATTCTGTGAAACAGGATGACATCATTCTGTACTGTAAATCCGGTCTTTTTTTTCTCTACTGATATAAATCTATCCTTCTAGCCGTCCATTTACAGCTTCAACTCCACTTTGCTGTTCTAGTTGTGTGTTTGTTTGTGTGAGCGTACATCTCCACACCAAATTTTCTTCGAGTTCGCGTACACTATACAAAAAAGAATACGGCATGTGAATAACTGATAGATGAGGCTAATAATTGTGTGTGATATTAAGCCTAAAATTATGGAATTAAGCGAAAAGTTTGTTACGGTGGATGGAGGTGTTGTGAATACATAATCAAAGGGCTTTATTGTGTATAATGAACATTACACAAGGCAGACAGACTTGTTGATATGGCTGAAAATTATTCACTACAGCATTCATCTATTCCTCACCAACTCTCATTGTCGAAATTTTGAATATTTTCATCAGTCTTGAAAACAATTATTATTTATTGGTTACAGGATTTCATCATCAGCTGACATTGGTTAGAGAACCATTGAAAAACCTTGGAGTACTGGACAGCTGTTTCCACTGTCCTAGTTCGGGACTCTTCAGCAGTACGCTGGGTTCGAACCCCGGTGGGTGCGTACTGGAAGTAGTTAATCTGCAGGAGCTTGTACTCACCCTAGGTTTGTCATTTAATCATGCTAGTCGGAAGAAAGTGTCTATAATTTCCAGCAAAATCATGTACACTTTGTATTCTGAATCTGTCTCTGAGTGCCGAATCCAGATACTTGCCTACTGGGATGTGTATGTGACAAATAATCTCGTGTAGAACTCGCCTTAGATCAACCATATGAGGGTTAGAACACTTCAGTCTAACTAGCGTGTAGCACTGTTCGAAGTGGGTTTTGTTTTACTCACATTAATTCGTAGAATAGTACCGTCATTTATTCATAATTGTTAGCACAAAACGGTTAAGAATATTGAAATTAAGGATGGAAATACCAGCAAATTAATATAAACGTTGGGCGTAAATCTTGGTCAACAAGCTGTTTTCCTGGTAGCAATTTTTAATCTCCTGAAGTATTAAAATGAAACAGTCTCGAAATTACCAATACTCTCACAATGAAATGTAATAAAATCTTGAGTAGTGAGTGTTTCTAAACCGGAAACACTGGCTGTCATCACTTCAGACGTCAGTTATTTACGAGGTTTCATGATGCTATGTGAATTCTAGTTCTACAGCTTGATCATTATATGATAATGTTTTGACACTCTTCCCAGTCGGAGACTGTCAAAGAAATTAATTATGTTTTTCAAGAGTTTATACACAATGGTAATTTTTTTATCCCGGTAATTTTTCCAGTAAAATTTCTGCCCGTGATCACACCAACTGTTGAGATTGTTTTTGATTCACGTATTTATAATTTGTAATCATATTTACATTGTTCATCTTTTTCTTCGTTCATTTTCGTGTATTCAGAATTATATTCCTGGTTGTTGACAGTCGTGCTGCTGAGTAACCCTTGTTACATGTACTCAGCATGACCTTAATGAATATAGATTCTATTATTAGTCTTTATTTTCATTCGTTCATGTTGGATTACAGAATAGAAATTTTGTCTCAATCAATGGGTCGGTCGATCAATTCTACCATTTGACTGAATTAAGTGCCGTCCTCAGATTAGGGCATATGGTAAGTGTGGGACATCGGTATGTATGTACATCAGTGTTTGAGAGCCTTCTATGTCAACCAAAAGACTCAACATCGAAAAAAGATAAAAATAGATTGTATCAATTGCGAAAAACTCTACATTGGCCGAAGTGGACGTCCAATTCGTCTTCGTATCCACGAACATAAGCTAGCCGTGAAAAGACTTGATATCCACTCCCTCACATCACTACATACAGACAACCATGGACATCAATTCGACTGGGACAACCAGCGTTCAAATATTAGATACAGAAAACAACAAGAATGCAAGGGAATTTTTAGAAGCTTGGCATTCCAGTGATTCATCAATCAATAGACACATCGAGATAGAAGAAATTTATCAACTGATAAGAAGGAAACGTCACACTCTAAGGGTCAAAGTTCTAGTCAAAGAAACAATCAGTTCCAATACAAGTAGCCCAGAGGATGTGAAAACACACGAGCACAACTAATCATGTTCAAAGTCACCAAGACAGACGACTAATAAACTCGTGGAGAAATCTAAAAGCTCACTTCAAATTGAAGTATGCGCTGAAGATGTCGCCTAGTAGGACGATGAAAGCTTCACAAATTAACTATCCAGCTCAGAGAACACAACCACATCAAAATCATCCACCTGGGCTACAAATCTTCTCTATCATATCTAAACTGATGTATGTTTAACATGTTAGCCGACTTACAAATGAGAAACATTTTCATCTCGTGAAGTTCCTGACTTTTAATTTAATCCGCGTGAATCAATGTAAGATTCCTTCATTTATTATTATTCCCTTGGGTTCCGAGTGGAACACTGAGCTTTAACTGCACATCTCTATTACATTCTGTCCTCTGCAGTCATCTTTATCTGGCTCCACTATCACCCATAAGATGTCATGTCCTCATCTCATGAATTACTCTATGCTATCCACGGACCCACTCCCAAGTCGTTTCCCATTCGGGTTGCACTCGATCGATTGCTTGGTGTCCGATGTCATCCGACACTTTTTTTGGAGTGTGTCCGATCTATCTCCACTTTCTGAGGGATATTTTTTAAGCAGTAGGCTATTGACTGGTTCGCTCCAAGAGTTCTTTGTTACTAATCATTTCTCCCTGACCAACTACTGATCTTCAGTATAGAGCGAAGATAGCTGTTGATAAATGTCTGCAGTGGTCTGCTAGAAATGTTTTTCGTGGCGCGTGTAGCAACTCTCTTAACCATATAGAAGAACTGAATTGATGCCGGAATGGAAAATCTGAATTCTGTTCTTTATCTGGAGTGCATGAGCTTCTTTTATGAAGCTCACAAGATATTAGCAGTTGCAACTTTAAGCTCAGAATGAATCACTATGCTACTTAATTAATTCTCTGTTTTTATTTTGGAAATTCCAAACATTCAAATAAACGTTTCCTGCTCTTTTATACTTCTTTTTTCATTTGTTAAACATTCAGTTGGCTCTTGTTCAGTTTATCTTCAAATAACAATTTATGACATTTTTTCAGTATTCAAAACATGGTTCAGCTGTCGTTTTGTCTATCTCTCTATTTATCATCTGAGTTGTATTCATGGATTATATTTATCTATTAACCTAAAAAATTTTCCAACACAACTAACATCTTAAAATTTAAAACACAGTGTGGATAAGAGTTGGTGGCTGGCAGGTGAAATCCAAGGCAAGCGTTGATTTGTATATTTTTACATTCTGTCCACTAGTGATGTTCCCCATAAGACTAGAATCCTTGGCTTTCGATAGCCCTTTAATTATCAACACAATTATTTCTTCGGAAACTAGTCAACAGGATGAAAGCTGGTTAAATAAGTTGGCAAGGTTCAGAGAATTTACCTGCTAAAGTGTTTTAGCAATTAGTAAATTATGGAAATATGAATACCACATCTTTTTAAAACCATACAACAAAACAATTCCAATTAATGGAATTACACGTATGTCTTTGCGTTTGGCGTAGCAACAAGGTCTAGTTACTGCATAAAGACTGTTTGTATTTCCATCTAATTCATTAGGGAAAAACTAACTTTTTCTAAAATGTCTCTGTAACCAAATTCCCTCAGAGCTACAGATCTCTTTGATTGGACACTAGTCAGTAACTAGTCTAATGTGTGTGTGTATATCTAGTCCTATCTTTGTTGCAGATTGAACTCTATCAGTCATGTTTGCAATGTGGCCACATGCTAGGTGGCTCGCCATTACGGTGCACTGTGATTGTTGGTATTAGATGGTTGAATTTCAGCTCGCATGATTCCTGTAGGACCGTATTGGATATTTTTGATTGCACACTAGTAATAACTAGTGTAATGCATCTTGTCCTATCTTCGGTGCAGACTGAATTCTATCAGTCATGTTTGCAATGTGGCCACCATGCTAGGTGGCTCGCCATTACGGTGCACTGTAAGTTGTTGGTATTAGAGGGTTGGGGGTCACATTGCAAATTTGACTGATAGAATCCAGTCTGCGCCAAAGATAGTACTAGGCACACACACACACATTACCCTAATCACTGACTAGTGTTCAATCAGAAATAGCCGATACAGTCCTACAGGAGATCAATCGCGAGCCAGAATAGCTCAGTGCACCGTCTCTGACTGCAGTACTGGCCGACGCAAGGTCGAATCTCAGAAGGGATATAAGTTCCTTCAAGGTGACTGCAGATACGCCTTATTGACTAGTGAGTGGTAACTAGCACAAAACCTAGGCCAGGCTGGATTTCCTGCCGACTACCTCCAATCATCTAATACTATAAATCTCTGTCACCTAAAGTCAAATAGCTTTACTTACACAGGTTGGCCAGGTAATTATTAGATAAGATTAAAATTAACCAGTTCCATAAAAGTGTTGTCTTTTTTTATGTGATTCCGTTACTTTGTATTTCCCGCTAACCGCTTCTAATTGGATCGAAATGTCCGGTTCCTGTTGACATGATGGCGTGAACACCTCAGTGATGTTTGAAGATTATTAGGGGATGTTGGAAAATCCAGCTGATTAGTCCCGAAAAAATATGACAACGCGCCGCATCAGTCAATCAAATAAGACTCTCTTATTATGTTTTCTTCTTTTATATGTTTATTTAGATTCCCAACCGAATACAATTGAATGTTAATGAAATCTTTCCACAAATCAACATCATGACATATTACAATATTTATGTAAATTTACATCAGTGGACTGATGAACTTTTCATAACTAATGAAATAATTGGAGACCAGCCATTTGTGGAAGCTAATAATAATAACAATAATAATAATAATGTAACACCGTTCAGTGATCCATCTTCAACACTGAATACTGTTTCTTTTAACCCCGTGAATATTGCAATTAAAAAAAATCAAATAATTATGATGATTAGTGAAAGCTTAGACTGTTCCGCTGTTAATCACTTTGGCGAAATGGATGATGCAGACGACGATTCACATGAAGGTGAGTAGTTGGTCAACAGACGGAGTATAACTTATCATTTTCTATAGTTTTGGTTTGTAAGGGTTAGTTATGTTTTTACGAGTTGATCACAGATTGATATCAGTTAGAGAACCATTGAAAACCAGGGAGTACTGGACAGCTGTTTCATCCTAGTTTGGGAATCATCAGCAGTACGCACCCACTGGGATTCGAACCCAGGACCTTCCGGTTACAAGGCAATCTGGCTCGTATACCATTCAGCCACTGGGACCCGATTCAATGGCCAACCCATGAATTCTAACTTCTACCAATTCGTGATTTTAGCGCGACCCCAACTATTGTCGTTGGTGGGAAATCCATCCACACACGTGACTTCTAATTGGACCTCACTGGTCACGACTTCTCACTAGAACTCCAGGAAACTCCATCCTGTAGCAAGTCACTAGCGAGCATCAGATTAATTTTCTATAGTTTGGTTTGTAAGGGTTATTTATGTCCAGTACTCCCTGGTTTTCAATGGTTCTCTAACTGATATCCATCCGTGATCAACTCGTAAAAATATAACTTATCAGCAATATTTATAAAATATTGTTTATTGAACTCCTATGAATATTTCTTAAAAATATTATTCTAAATCTTCAATTGACTGAAATGTTTAAGTCTTTATGGAAAAATGATCACTCATAACAAGGAATAAATGTACATTCAAATGACGAGTCCTAAACAGGATGAAACAGGCTGCCTGGCCTCCATTGCTAATGCCACTACCAACCACTTAAGATCATGTGACCTCTATCACTTTCGTTACCGGTAATAAAATGAAAAAGTAAGGATGTGCAAAATTATAGCCAGCCAACTTTCTAGCGACTGATCCACAAAACTCACACCTTGATTCCATTGAAGACATTAACTGCTAGGTGAATGAATAAGTGATAACTGTTCATTAACTGTTATCATACTGGCTGTTCTGCAAGATTCTGTTGTACCATTATTAATCATTCTGAGATAAATGGTGGCTTTAGGAGCATATAGCAGTTGTTTAACGGTTGATCAGTTTGTTGAAAATAGCTTCAGTTCAGCATGGATTTGTTATTGGCTGATTGAAAGTAAAATTAAACCCGATAGTTTAAAGCCAAGCAGTCCAAATCATCTCTGTGGCTCAGATATTCTCTTCACCCTGGGTTTTAACAAAGTTAAACTGAGCCAGCCTATAAAATTAAATCGATATGAGGAAGCATAATTGACATTCCTATTATATTTTAAATGAGTTTTAGATTTTCCCGTCTATTGATTGGGCTGAAGTGCTCGGTCTCAGGTTGACATGTCGGCTTCTTGGGCAGATGCTTCGACCATGTCTGGGCATGTAATTAGAATTTAATTGGTAGATGGTGACTAGCAGTGGAATCCAGGATACGCATTTCGTCCTATCAGTCGACGGGAAAATCTAAAATTCAATTTAATTAATATGACCCGCTGCACAAGAGATGGTTCTCGTGGCCCAAGTGGTCTAGTGGATAACGCTTTGGCGTTGGAAACTATGGGCACTGGGTTCGAGCCTTGGTGGGAACATCATCACTCACTGAGGAAGTGTAGGCATATCCAGCTGACGAGTCCCGAATAGGACGAAATGCGTATCCTGGATTCCACTGCTAGTCACCATCCACCAGTTAACTTCTAATGATATTCCTATTATTTATTATGATTATAACTGCAGCTGCAAACAGTTCAAACCAATGTTTTCATGACTCAACCGTATATCGTCATAATAGGTACAAAATAATACATTATTCAAGTCTTACTTATTTTATCATCAGTCTCCATACTAATAATTTCATGTTTTTCTGATCGATAATGAAAAAATGTGTCAGAGTTCCAGTGTTAAAACGTTCAGTATTATAATTCAAGAAAATTTCACGTTCTTCACTAGACTCCTTACGTCTCTGAACAAAAATTTCTGTCATTTTATTTTTATTTATTTATTTTTATTTTGATTATAGCTTGATTTCACACCGTTTTTTTTGGTACAAGTATGGAATTCTCAGCATTTGATATCGGTAGCCCAAATTTTGCTGGCCGACCATTGATATCAAGTGCGTGTTGGCAGGCGATCGAACGCCGGACCACGTGCATCGTCGGCGAGAGTCCTAACCGCTGTGCCACCGACGTACACTGTAGCATTATTTACTATTAATACTTCAGCTGGCTCCATGACTGCCAACAAGCTTTCATCGCCTCTTCACGCAGTTCTCCCCATATTACCAGCAAACGCCTAACTCATCGCTCACTGTTCCGGTTCGGCTTTAGGGCCTACTTAGCGTTCGGTACCACTCAACTTTCTTCTCAGAATTTGCACAATCCATCACCATTTCTTTGTGCAGATTAATTAGGCAATTGGTTGTTGGCTAGTTAGCTGCATTGTTAGTGTTTCTTTTCTTCTTATGCTTCTCAGGTGGCTATCTGAGTTTCAGTAACCATAGGAGACAGATGTCGATGAAGGTCTACAGATGTATTCATTTCATGCTGTATCACGAATATAACATGGAAGTTAATCATGGAAATTAACCAATAGTTGCGAACACACAAAAAATTACAAGGTCCCATTAAAGTCTTTCATCCATGGATTAAATGAAGTGGCCAGTGCTAATCCTCCTATGAGACCTGATAGCTGAATGTAGCAGTGGAAAGAGGTTCTTGACCATAGGTATTTTCTACCAATCGTTATAGTAGGCTGAGGCCAAAGATTAGTCTGAAAAACAACTAGGCGCGGAAAACATAATATCATTCTACGAATTCACCAACTGTTGACTGGTCTGTGACAAATACAGAGTTGTAGATTATCTATCTGACATCTTCAGGAAACGCTCAAAATCAATGACTGGTGAGGTTTTTGTTGATGTAACTCTAAGTCATTCTCAATAACCCAAATATATATTCACTTGTCTACATAAGTGAAATAAGTTTTCTGCGGAGTCTGTGTAATTTGCAAAGTGCTAATTTGACATATGCATATATCTTAAATGACTGCAAAGTCTGGTAATAGATCCATTAAAAAGGCACTTTTCACAGAATGATCAGATTATTCTCTCCCATTGGATAGACTCTTTCTCAAAGAGATCAGTTGTTACTTAATTTTGTCTGTAGTCTCGTAGACCGTTTCCACTCCTAAAACGAAAGTTGTTTTTCATAACGATGACATACCTTTCAGGGAATGCTCACAATTATGCATCATGACAGTCATATTGACTGACTGACTGGTTTCAACATAGGACTTTGCACCGATGTGAAGCAGTTCGAGTGGCCACACTCCATTTAGTACACAAAGCAAGAGAAGAAAGTAAAAAGAAATGCAAAATAGGGACAATAAACAGAGATATAAAACAAAAAGAACAGTAATATCAAAGGACAATATAGTGTTATTGGAAATTATAAGTCACAAGGAGTGGATGCATCTGCGCCAGTCATTGAGAACGATTTTGAGCCATAACACCGATTGTCTCCAGCGATTGGTGTTTACCGTCCCGAGGACCCCAACCATTCAGGAAGTCTACACCTTCCCACGTGGCTTAGACTAACTGTTGTAGATTTCATTGACTGGTGCCATGTTTTGGTTAGACCGCCGCTAGCTATTTTCCAGCCTGACGAATCCTATGTCAGCTAACATTGCCCGTCGAGGAAGGCGATGAATTGCTAGGCGTATGTAACACATGTCCTAACCATCTCAATCGATGCAACTTCACAGCCTCGTCGATTGATTTCCGGTCCTCACCTAATGCTCGACCGAAGCCTAACCTCAGTATTGCTCACCCTAATAAACCACCACCTATGATCAAGGAAAACTAGCCTGACTTTTCGTGTCTTCCACTTTCAATGGCCATGAGTCACTCACAGACAGGTATAAAGGAGAACAGAGCGAACTGCTTCCGAGCAGTACATACGTCGCTTGGTCGACAGCCAGCCAGTCGGATATCACATCTACTAAGCCAGAGGCGGCGTAAACTGGCATATGCGAAACTAGACCTCTGTATCCGTGCTCAGATTTCGCCAGCGATCAACCAGTTGGCATTGGCTGATGCAACTTCCCAAATAAGTGAAGCGGTCAACGTGCTCTAACACTTCACTCCCTATTTCTAAACTAGGAGTCAGTGTAGTCCAGTCAGTCCTGTAGCATCATCTCACATTTGACAGCACGAGCGAATCGTATGCCAAACATTCGCAGATTGCAGCTCCTCAAGGTGTTCAGAAGACTCTGCATTTTTTCAGCGTCTCCACCTAGAAGGACTATACCATCCTCATGCATACTCCAAGTCAACGAGATTATTTCCTGGTAACAAGTCAATCCCTGAGTCTCTGAAGTGATTTATGGTTAATTTGACAGTCATATAAACATAAAAATACTTCACAGTTTTCCATTTTTTTATATATAGTACCAACTCATCACGTAGTTTATTGTTTTTGTTGTAAATGTATTTGGAAATCAAAATTTACATATCTTATATTGATCTGCTTTATTTGACTGAAACCAAAAAAAGGAACAGAAGACTTTGACGGAGAAAATTTGGAACCAGCTAACTGCAATTTCAAGCTACAGTTCATTGAATATCCACAATTTGACATTGTAAACTATCCAACAGACTGTAAATCAACCATTTCAGAAGAAATAACAGATAAGTGTGCAGTAAAAGCGAATGACGAAAATACAACAATATCTGAATGGATCTCGGAAGTTTACTCTCAAGGTAATGTATTCTTCGCCTACACATCAACATGGTTTAAGCGGCATCAGCAACTGTAAGCTTGTTTGCAGTGTAATCCAGTTAGAGACACTGACGTTTTGTGTGCTGGTCTCAGGATTAACTTAGGCAGCAAGCTCAGCTGCTGCCGCCAATCCCTTTGAAATCATGTCTCTGACACAACTTATACATATTTATTTATACGTTTTGTTAATCAGTAAGTAGTTGATAGTCACTTCAGATGTTTGAATATTTAGAGAACAAAAAGATCGAGCCTAGAAATATCCACTTTTCAATTGGATCCTCACCTATCACTCTTCTCTAATATATGTATATGTGTAGCAATTTTTAACATGGTACAAATAAACTCACCAATCTAGTGGTTATAATTTTATTGGCAATAATCAGTTGATGTCAGTCAACATATCAAAGGGGTGATAACTAACCAGAGGTAAAATGCTCACCAACCAGACAGATATTCCAGGGCTTGATCCCTGGTTGACGCACTCCTTAACCTCGATAAGCCAGTAATAAGATCGGTAAAGAGAAAAGCTAGGGAGGGAATGAGGCTAGCGACACCCATTCTTGACACCAAAACCTAAGAGCTCTAGCTTGATGTCATATATATGTCTCTCGGAACGTAACGAAATAACATCAAATGAAAATCATGGAGAACGACTACTCCAATGATTGATGAGCAAAACACATTCAGATTTCAAATAGTCGAAAAATTGAAATTTTTGGTGTATTGCTTCCAAATGACTCAGAGACGAGAGATAATGATATTACGGCTTGTGATCATGGATTTTAGGCTTTTTCAGGCCTAAGAGCACTCAGCTAAGCTGCCTCGCGTATTACCCATGAATCCTACAGTAACCACAGCAGAAGCTAAATGGATGGCATGAGCATGAGTTATACCATTTTCATAGCTCACTTTATAACTGTGCATATTTTTCTTGGATGTATGCGGGCTATTCATACTCTAAACTGATTGGCAAATTTATGTGCAGATTTCGGTAGAGACTAGAATAAAGTAATCTACATACTGGACAGTCAACTGTCAAGTTTATCAGTCGTGTAATCGGTCGAATTCAGATCACTGAGAAGTTGAATTGAACAGTCAGTTTAAAATTTTTTAAGAGGCTAGTCAGGTCCATTCCATCACAGAAATTAACTTTGACAATCTTTGTTGACACCGGAATACTTTCCAGCATTTGGCAACTCACATCTCATTAATGTACTACAGTTCATACTAACTAAATGTTTTCTGTGTACAACCTCAAGATAATGCACCCTTAAATATATTGGAACATAGGCTTTTCATGATTGATATAGGAAGTTCATCTATATGGGTTCTGAGTGGAACATAGGCCGTCAACAACACATTCCAACTTTGTTGTATTTTCTACTGTCCTCTTCATCTGGCTCAGTGGTTGACCAGAATCCCTCATCTACTCCTCCCCAGACGATTTCAAACATGTCACACTCGCACAAACTACCCATCCGTCACTTCCCATTCAAATTACACTTAAGCAATGGCCTGCATGGCGCGCGATGTCATTCAACGGCCTCTGCAATGTATGCACGATCAAGTCGTCTCCATTTTCTCCTACATATTGGTTTAGCGATAGGCTCTCGCTTGTTTGTTTGTTGCGAGCCAGAGTTTCTTGTTGCTGATTCTTTCTGTCCGGCCTCTGGCCATTTCATCCTCACCATCCTACTTGGTAATCAGGTTCTCTTGAGCATCTTTTATTGGTTTTATCATCTGAGTTGATCTCATCCAGGATAGCCAGCAGCCTGGTTATATGATACAGAGTTCTGAGGTCTCTTTTACCTGCGCACTGCATGTCCCGCTTGATTTGTCAGTGTGTCTTTCCTAGCACTCTTCTTCACTTCTTTCTCTATCCTGTGCAGTGTAAAGTGCTGTGAACTCACTTTCTCCTTCCCTTGTGCATCTTTGCATTGAGTCATTTTCTCTTTCACCATCTTCCTCTCCTCTCCTCGCTTCTGTTAGCTTCTAGGTAGGTATGCGTTGAGACGCGTTCCTTGTCTGGTCTCTTCTCTCTTCCTAAAACCATTGTACACGTTTCCTTGAACATCACCTCCAGAGGGTTAGTTCCAGTGTTCCCCCACGCAGGTTTCCTCAGTAATGCCATGTAGTGTATGCGGCGTCTCTCTGACATCTGCAGCGAATGCATCTCTTGTAGTTTTGCCCTTCGATTTCTGAATGTTTAACTTGAATTACAATTGCTTGTCGCCATTTGTTTTCATGAATTTCAGCTTCACTTTGAAGGTTCCTTGAACTAAATGGTGTTTGAAGCCCACATCTGCTCCCCTTCTCGACTTTGTACCCAACAGGCTGCGTCTGCACTTCCTTGAGATTGATATGGAATCTATTTGGTTTGTGGCGCGTCCGTCGGACAAACTCCATGTTGCTTTGTGTATATCCTAGCGTTTGTACACGCTGCCCCAAATCACTGAAGATGCAGAAGTCTGAGAAGAGTTCTCCGTTGTCATTTATTTATCCGACAGCCTCTCGATCCACGATGAGTTCCCTCCCTGTACTGTTTGTTCCCAGCTTAGTTGGCATTCATACCGCCTATACGGATTTCGACGTCACCATTTGGGATGTTGTCCATTACTTTTCGTAGTCTGTAAAAATCTTCCTTCTCTTGTTCCGCAATTTTGTATCACTGTGCGTAGCATCGGACATGTGTAACCTTCCTTCCTTTCCTTTGAGTTGAATCTTGCTGTCATTATCCTGTGGGATGAGATTGGTTCCCACTGCATTAGTCCTTTGGTTTCCACTGTTGATATCATGACAGCCACTCACTGCCTCAGTGTGCTCGTGGTTGTCGTCTAGATGACCGAGGTAGATTACTGACTCTCCAGCTGACAATTTCGATAGTCCGCATCCATTCCATCTGCTCTGGATGATACCCACACTTTTATTCCATATCTTCTCATTTCCTTAGCTACCTGGGCAGCCTTCACAGCTGACTTCGTATATTGTACGTAAATTCCACGCCCCCATGTTTATTTTTGCTGTCATCTAAAGAAGATACATCAGTTGGCTAACTGGCTTCCCGGAAGGCTTTCAACAACCATCTGTATGTATCATTTGGCCTCCGCGATTCCAGTGAACAATAAGTTTGTTTGATTAATTTTTTTTGTATTTTTCACATATTTTTTGAACGTTGAAATTTCTTTAGCAGTCTAATAGCTTTTGTGATGTAGGGTTGCTAGTTTCACGCACAATCCTCCCTCTTTTCCCAGCATTAGTACCGGCTAGAAGACTAGCAAGCAAGCTAGTTAACTACGCGATGCTGTTCGTCTATATATATTCTAGATAAATCTGAAAACGGTCAACTTCTTTTTTTTAGGTTATCACTTCCTATTATCCTGTATTTGTGTGTTTGTATATTTTGTTAGTGTCGGAAACACCTACTGAGGACGCTTACACTCAGCCTCATGGCTCCTCTAGTTGAACCATCACCTTCAGTGTTATCAACTGATAGGCAAATATATAGGTAGCTTATTATTACTATTATTATCATATTGAGTATTTTTCATTTGCAATTAATTTCCTATCCGATTTTTGTTGAATCTCGACTGTGAAGAGTCTGATCCAATCAAGGAAACTGAACAGTATTATACAAAAGATGCCAAAGGATTGAACAACACTTCTATCAATCCTCATATATGTTTGTGCAATACATTAAATCATAACGATTACCTAAGGAAGCACGGTTACCAAACACCTTCATTAGATGATTATAATAAAAGCGGTAAAAAGATGATAGATTCACCAATGAACGTAAGCGTCAATTTCCCGCGGAATTCAACACTGAATAAACAAGCTCAAATGAAATTCATGTATACAGTGGAAGACTGTGTAATCGACAGCGTAAACCTAACAATGAATAATAATACTGAATTACAAACATTCGAAGGAGGATATTTTAACATGCACAGTGGAAAAGCAACGAGTGTATCGGATAGATTCAGCACTGCTTCATGCACATATACTAACATGTATGCAGTTGAAACTGTCATTTTATCATTATCAAGTCGAATAGCAAAAAAAAGCATAGCGAATAGAAATAATCTAAGAAGAAAATATATTCCTAGAGCATTAGTAAATCAAAGATTTCTACTCATTGGTAAGTATGTTACAGAATTATTCAATGAAAAATTATCCACGAAGCAACACAAAGTACATATTTATGAAGTGAAAGCTCAACAAGCCAAGAAAGAATCAATTGAACACTTTTCCAACTGTTGTGAAATTTCCCAACATACAACTACTACTAAAAATACACTTGACAGTAATGTGACTCGTAATCCCATAAACAAAATAAACGGTGATATGTTTATACTATCACCGAATTGCAATGATTCACTACAACTCCTCATGGACTGCAAACAGACATCAGTGAAGATAGCGGAAGAAAGAAAAAATGTTGAAGCAGTGAAAGATTTGCGCTTGCATCGATTTCTTGACAGTCAAATGCCTTCATTGAAT
The DNA here is from genome assembly GCA_944472155.2 of Trichobilharzia szidati. Lineage (NCBI taxonomy): Eukaryota > Metazoa > Platyhelminthes > Trematoda > Strigeidida > Schistosomatidae > Trichobilharzia > Trichobilharzia szidati. The sequence goes on from OX235279.1 coordinate 172,501,914, forward strand.
AATCTGACAGAGAATAAGGTGTCTTCTATTGAACACCATAAAGAATATACAAATGAAGTACAAACTAGGCATAAGGATCCGTTACATTTGGACAGTCTAGTGAAAACTATTCATTCGCCAAATGTTGAGATCAATGAGGAAATATACAATTATTGTTATATTATTATTATTATTCATATATTACAAACAAACTGAAAAATGCTTATTCAACGTCTGCTGATTATCACCAGAAATCTAGAAGTCTCGAAGAAATCAATAATTTGAAAATATTTGATAAGAACGAAGGTAATACACTTTGTGAAACTAGATCTTTACCCAATTTATCTTCTGTAAAAGATAATATCAAATATAATCAATCGAAAGTATCAGCAAATCTTAAAAATTACTCCACAATGAATAAAAATATTGATAATCATCTCGTAGTGAATGATATTCCTTCAGAAGCTTTGAAAAACCGCTTGGATTTCAAGTCAAAGAAGCAATCAATTCATGAATTAGATCAGTGCTCTTTTAATACTGTCAGTTATAATGAGTGAGTGAAATTCAAAGTAAAGGTAACTTTGTGGGCTGAAAAATATATGTAATCAAAATTTTTGATTGGACATTAGTCATTAACTAGTGTAGTGTGTCTGTGTGTGACTGGGTATGTCTAGTCCTATCTTTGGTGTAGACTAAATTCTATCATTCTCAAGCTGTACAAACCGCAAATTTATAGTAATTTTTCTTGGCAACAAAAGGAATCCGGACACCAAGCAAACCCACAAAATAACTTCTCAGTTATCTACACAATACGTGGGAATCTTGCCAAAAGAGTACGAATTAAACTTCTTCAAACTGCAGAAGCAATGGCAATTCACATATTGAATCCTGAACTCTGCATACAAAAGAAGTTTGTTCAGTCACTAAATCTACAATGGTCCTGATCTATCTTAACACCAAATACGTAATTTTGTCTTACCTCTTTCTTCTTTGTTTGTCTGTTTCTTAATTGCATTATTTTCTACCCCCACCCTCTATTAAATCTCTACCCTCATGACGACTGTTGCTAACTCCATTTTCGTTTATTTTTAAGTGAATTCTACTCAGCTTATTAACTTAACTCTCATTCATTTTCAAGTGAATTCTACTCAGATTATTAACTTGACTCTCATTCATTTTTCATTGAACCCTATCAATTAGATTACGTCACCCAACCTACTTTTGTAACTTTATTTTAGTTTCTAACCGATTAACGCCTTCTAAATTACGTAATTTGTTGTCAAAATTTAACTATTGCATTAACACATCTTTGGAAATATTCCTTTTGTTGCCAAGAAAAATTACTATAAATTTGCGGTTTGTACAGCTTGAGAATGATATCGCCGGAAAGAGTAACTCTTTGCTGAACGCCTTTTCTTTTCTATAAATTCTATCAGTCAAGTTTGCATTGTGGCCACCATGCTAGGTGGCTTGTCATGACGATACACTGTGAACTGTTTGCATTAGATGGTTGGAGGCAATCAGCAGTAAGCCCGGGACCTAGATAATCAAAATGTAGAGCAGTATGAGAGATTAATTAAACTGATGAAAAATGTTAAAAGTAGTAGATATACTTTTTTTTCAATATACCTTATTACTTAGTGCATGATAACTGATCGGAAGATTTTGTAACACAGACTTCCTGTTTTTAAGTTGCTTGGCGCAAACAAAATCTTTTTTCGGTTTTGTTGCCATCCTTGAGTAGGATAGTTTTATTGTGAAGCTCTCGTTGTTCCCGTGGACAACATTTCCACACCTGATTTTCATGAGATTTCCCATGAATCAAAATAACTGTCCTTTCTGAGGATACTGCTTATGAGTGGATGTTTCAGGAGATTATCTTACCACTTGTTATGGTGTAACAACAGAAGACAAGGGCCAGGCAACAGATCATTTATTAAGGAAATCAAAGCATATTTATATATTTTCATCTACATTATTATAGATTAGTTTAGCAAACAAACACAGTCATCTGATTGGTTGTTTCTCACTTAAAGTTAATCTTTCATCTCTTTGTGACTGTTTCTTGAATGTCAGATCATCTATATGTTAACTGTATCCGCCTACGCAAAGTCTGCTGTGGTCGGTTTTGAATCAATCTTTGTTCACATTTTCTCATGACAAATCTTGGGAACGTAAATATTGACGTAAATTACTGTCTACCAATTTGGTTAGTAGACAGCTCTCACCACAATAGTACTGATCATTTCGTCCACTTTTTGCAACTGGTTATTTATCGGTTGATAAACTTAATCCATATCGTCACGTGTGTTGACTACACAACAGCCTGAGTGCTTAAAATGCTGGCTAGGTGTTCTCTTAGGTGTTTTCATAGTCTTAGATTACTTCAGTTCATTTCGTCTTCATAACTGTTTATGTGCAGTGAATGGAAGGAATGTATTTCATGTCATTTGACAGTCAACTTCTGTTTATAGATGTAAAGTTGAAAGAGACGTTCACTTTGGTCACTCTAGTACTGCTGAAGCAATTTATTTCATAAATGAAGTTGGTTTTACCTACTTTTCTGTTTGACTCTTTTAATCTACACAGTACAGAATGAATCGACTGTGTTGGCTTGCGGACGACAATAAATCAGAGGACTTCTTTCATGTATGTTAAGGTGATCATCCGTGAACTTTTGGAATATGGTTTTACATTCTTTTATATATGTCCAAACCAAGTTCACTTTTAACAGTATGAAAAAATTTGGGCATTGGGTATATCATATTCATTATTATAAATGTTTTCTTGTATTTTCCAATGAATGAATGAAAAAAAACGATATTGTTGTTTTTACTGACGTTTCGCTATTTAATGCTGCTGCTAATAGCTTTATCAAAGTAGTACTATTAAACCAGAATTTGTTTGATTTAAATTAAGGTTGCTTGTCATGAAGTGTTGTACCGATATTCACTTTTTCGGAAGACAATGAGAGATTATTTCTCATTGTATTCTCTTGACGACAAGAGTGATACACTGTCTTATCTTCTTTCGAATAATGCCTGCTTATGGTTTCTTTTTGTATACACATTTGAATTTTTGCTATTGTAATTCTGTAGGAAGTGATATTTTGTTGCCTGATTCCTGTTCCCGTGAGAATTTGTTGCTACTTACTAGGTTCTGAATTCATTCGAAATCAACTCTTCCAAGTATAACAAATGATCAGAACTATGGTTTATAATTTTTGCATATTATCTTCAACAACGAATTACAATAGCTTACTTGTCTTCCTTTTCCACATATTTAAAAAATGAACTGAAAACATTCTACAAGATATGAATATGTGAGCTTCATCTAACTGAAACGTCTTAATTTTGTGCTTCCAGAGAAGCCTCTTCATCTTTGAGATGTCTCTACCCCCTTCCTTTTGTCATTGTGTGTACAACCGAAATATGTGAATAACTCTGAGAAGTCAATAACTAACTACCCATGACTTTACTGCCATCCAGTTGTATGTCAGTGACTTTCTCCACAAACTGAGTTAGTGATTCTACACAGTAATCTCGCGATTCTGTTGGTCATCTTCGTTTCCAGTACGGTTCTTTAAAGTGAAAGTGAAAAGATTAGTTGTAGAGGGATGTCTGATTTGTGCAATTTCGGTCTAACCAAAAATCAGGGTAATACTATAGACCCACTACATTAGATTCCCCAATGATCCTACCTTCTAATTTCTCCTCATTTGATGAGTTTGCTAATGGTTTTATTTGATTCGAATGTCGAATGTTTGAATGATCATTGCTGTGGGCAGTTATTATGCATGACTATATTTCATCAACCCATTATAGATAAGATTTTATTTTGATTAATCACACAGTGGTATACAGTAATATTAAGTAATTACTGCATAGCACTGTGTGACACTTTATCAATATATAATCTTATCTATAATGGAGTTATACTCTACCAGAGTACCCAAGTTTTATACTTATATATTTCATCAGGTCGTCAAGTTTCTAATCCTTTCTACCAGTGACTGTGATATTTCTTCCTTTGTCGATTAATAGTACAGTGATGTTCTTTCTGTTCTTCAAGCTTTTTATGTCGTTCTATTTTTTGAGTGAGGAGCTAAGTATTGATCTTTTTCGACTTCATCAAAGTTTAGCTAGATTGTTATATTTACTTCTTGTTGTATCTCAGTATTTGATCTGGACAAATTAAATAACGATTCACGGTTAGCACCAGTAGTGTATCACATTTAGGTCTTTTTCGCAAAAACTGGCTTTTCTCTTTGTGACGGTGTTTTTTTGCTGTTTAAATTCATTCAGTGCTTCTCCACTTGGTCACTTTGGGATTATAGTCAAGTTTTCTTTAAGTAGACTGCAAGTTTTGTCCCATGTGTCATCTAACAGTCACATCATAATAGGTTTATTCAACTCTGACAGGTGCTCTTGACTGAGAAGTTTCTCAATTTTTTTTCAAAATTTCGTTTTTGGATACTGATTACATATTGACATCTTCTTTAGGTGGATAGCAGACATTCTTCATTATTTAGTTGACCACTTGTTTTCAGTACTACTTGACTCATTCAACATTTTCTTGGGCAGTCGATTACTGATCTGTGACATCCGATAAGGAATAGTAGAAATTGGTTAAATTAATTTGATTTAATTTAATTGCTACTTCGACAAAGTAATAATAAGACGTAATTTGTCTGAGTCGTGTAATGTACACCCGAAACACGTTTTATGGATGGATAGGTTTAAAAGATGTGTTAACGTCAATTTTATGTCCTGCCTGTATACTGTTTCGTGATAGGGGATTAGGGCTCCTGTTCTCACCGTTAATGGGTTCTGATGATTCTATTTGCTTCTCAAGCCAATCAGGATTATTCTCTGAAGCCCTTACTTGCAGAGATCGACGAGTCCTCCCTAAGAATTTGTGTCCACACATACATTCAAATTGGTAAATACAGTGGGACGTGACATTACTTTTCGCATGTCCTAAGGGGTTAGATAGATATATGGGCTTCACATTCTCATGTATTACTACGATCTTAGCTGCATAGAAAGTCTTTTCAACCGCAGTGTTCAGTCTCTGTCGAATTACCAAGCTGCTATTATCACCCATATACGGTAGCTTAATGTACACGTCTTTCATAGTTGCGAGTTGGAGAGTGGGTTTTTGATGTTCTGTTTACTTTATATCTCCTAATGAACTTCTCTAGATAATTATTATCAACTAAAGTTTGTGTCAAATTTCTTTCTTCCTCATCGAGTGTGTCTTCAGCGCACATTTTTTGGATTCTCCTGAAGAGACACTTTAGTAAAGCTCTTTTGTACTGAACAGGGCAGAAACTGTGATAATTAAGATATTGTCCTGCCCAGGTGAGTTTTCTATAGATAGATCGTCTTATTGATTCATCAAGCCGTCGACTAAGCAATATATCTAGCAAAGATAAACAATCATATTCCTCTTCTACAGATGTAAGTGATATGCTATTCTGAACTACATTCATTCGATGTAAAATTAAGGTGACAGAACAAGACTTATCACTGATGATTACAATATCATCTGCATACCTTCTATAAAGTGGCACATTTTCGATTAAATCCTCCGATAAAAGTTCTGAGAATGCATGCGAACCTGACGAAATACTCTTTGATGATAAGGCGCACAGTTATTGTCATTATTATACTGAGAAAAAACAGCAACAGCAACAAAACAACAATAACTGTTACTGTTTATATTACTCCATTTAATTTTACCCTTGATTTTTGTTTCTGTTTTCAAAATCACTGATTCTTTTTGTGGAATTGTCTGTTGTTTTGTTGTTGTTGCTGCTGTTGGTTTGCATTTTTATAAGAAAGTTAACCGACACATTCGTTGCATTGGACTCTCCTCAATTTTTGTTTTCATCTGCATTGATGGATTAAGGCTGTCTAACCTGAAATTTTGCAGTTTTCCATTTATGCAGAATCCTTACAGCTCACTGTATATTCAAGTTGGCATTGAACAACAAGTTGTCCAGAGGGTTAATGAACGTCGCTCAGTTCATACGATTCGGCTTAAAGAATACATTTTTTTCTAAACTAGAAAGAATCATTGTCCTATAAGACAAAGACAGACACTGGCAAATGTTTATTGTCAACTCTAATTCTGACTCTTTCTCTCTCACTTTCTCCTTCTTTTAATTTCAGATTAGATATTGATCATTTATTGGTGGAAACATTCCCATTGTCTGTTGGTGTTTATTCACCCCAGATAAATAGTATAAGTGAAATTTCCTCTGTTTCATTGGATCAATTAACAACGCAGAATAATATTTATTCACTGAGCAAACTACAAGTGAACAGTCAGGCTGTACACAATAAGGATAATAATGCTGATGATGATAAGATGGTTGTGCAGAATGTCGGCGACAATCAACAGCTGGAGGAAGTACATCACTTTCAGAATCAATACAATGAATTAAACAGAACTGACGAAAAAATCAGTAATCCAGTCAAATGTAATAAGTCAACACAAATCAACGCCTATTCATTACACAACCAGTTCAAACACTTCTTCCACACTAAAAATGCACGCGAACCTGGTGAAATACTCTTCACTGATGATGTGCACAGTTATCCTCATTGTTATTATTATTATGCTGAGAGAAAACAACAGCGACAACAACAACAACAGCTTAAAGAAGTGAAAAATGACCACTTGGAGATTGATAAGGAAAACAGTAATAAGGTTCAGTTGCCTAAACAAAAATCATTGCACCTAAAGATAAACGGTTTAAAATTATATCTAAATAATAATCCTGCATTAAGATCAACTATTTTAAATAGTCATAATAACTGTGGAATTAGTGATTTAGATGAAACCAACAATGGAAAAATTCAAACTGAACAGAAATATAGCAGGAATTCAGTTAAACAAAATAATGAAATATTAGGCCGTACACCACTGACGCGTTTGTCGATGACACCATCACCGATATTGACAACACCTTTATTATCGCGGACAAGACAAGTAGAAGAAAACCACCAAAAAGATTACAAATTCAAACAGAAGAAATTATTCCAACATGATGGTGATAATAACGAGACATGTGAAGCTTGTAACAAATCTAGGTTGACTAAGCGAAACGGTAAAATACTTGGGGAGAAATTCAATTACCTACCGTTACTGAAACTGGAAGTAACGCCGACAATCGATGATACAATAGTAGATTTAACATTGAATATTGAAACAAATAAAAGTGGAAATATTGCCGGCAGTAGGAGCAGTAATAATAATAATATTAACAGCAATAATAAAGATCAGACGATAGCAAAACCTAAAATGGAGTGTGATGGTGATGATGATGACGCGACCAAGTCAACTGACCAACGTTCACTGACTTCCGAATCGGTTAAAACAAGACAAAATGTAACGAAAAATAAAAACTCTAAACAGTCATTACGTTATGCTTTAAAGTCTCTGTCAATATTACCAAAGTTGTCAGTGGCAACCAGGTTAACAACACAGAGATTAAAACGAAGGATAAAAAGCGTAATTATTAAAAAACCATTTCAGGGGAATTCAGTTCAAAGCTAAACACTAATCTCCATCTTTTTTTGACAGAATTATTTGCACATCGCTTCTATTCGCTTAAATTTTGTTGTTTTTTTGTTATTTTAATACTAATATCATCCTAGACTGCTTTATTATCATCATCACCATAGTTACAGAGTTAGAAACGAATTGCCCTACATGCTTATAGAACAAAGGGCAAAAATATAGGATAATTTCGTTTAATTAATACACTATATATATATATATATGCATATACAGAGAGGGAAAAATACATAAGCACTAGACCGGTGTACGTGTAAATAACTTGTAATAATTATTTTAAAAATTAATTTTTGCTTCAGCTGACTCTATATTACTAAAAAGATATATCAGTAGTAATTGAAAAGTTTATGTTAAACTGCATAAACTGTATTATTGCACTACTTGTAGTAGTAGTACTGTGAATTCATTTATCCTATTTTGTTATATCTGAGAATTTTCGACAACTTCACTCATTATTTAAGTACCTTTTGTTCTTTATTATTATCCATGTAATCTTTACAATAAAATATTTTGATGTTTTGCTGAATGAGGTTTGAGATTTACTTATGCATAATTAATTTATCGACAGATTTAATTTCATAAAAGGGTTATAATCCGAAAGGAAATTTATTCGGCCGTCTATCCCGTGCGTTAGGTAGTGTAATATGGTAAGTCACTTTGGGGTTAGACGTTGAGTGTTAGGTAAGCAGGCCAAGCCAATAGATGAAGTTATGAAGCTACATTGATTAAGGGATTTTCATCATGAGCTGACATTAGTTAGAGAACCATTGAAAACCTGGGAGTACTGGACGGCTGTTTCATCCTAGTTTGGGACTCGTCATCAGTACGCACCCACCGGGATTCGAACCCAGGACCTTATGGTTACAGGGCGAGCTCGCAGACCATTAAGCCACTGGGACCCGATCCAATGGCCAGCCCATGAATTCTAACTTCTGCCAATTCACGACATAGCGCGACCCCTAGTCAATGTCTTCGGCGAGTATTTGTCCTCACACCCGACCTGCTGCACCCTACTGGTCACGACTTCTCACTGGGATCCCAGGTAACTACCTACCTGAATAGGGCAAGCCGCTAGTGAGCATCTCATTGACATTCAAGTGTTGGTTTGTAGGGATTTGATTGATTACAGGACTTTCATCATGAGCTGACATTAGTTAGCGAACCATTGGAAAACCTGGGAGTGCTGGACAGTACTGAGTTCGAATCCTGTTGGGTGCGTACTGTGAAGAGTCCCAAACTAAGACGAAACAGCTGTCCAGTACTCCCAGGTTTTACAATGGTTCTGTAACTAATGTCAGCTCATGATGAAACTCCTGTAACCAATCAAATCCCTACAAACCAACACTTGAATACATTGATTAAGTTTACTAGGTCACGTACTGGGCATACTGAGCTACTACCCCCTTCGTCAAGCAATGTTAGCTGAGAAGCAATAATGTTGGAATACAGTTATGGATAGTCAAAAAAAAATCTGTTGTTTTGAATCAAATTTTGTCTTGTCACCTGTTGTCACAGAGAAACGCTCTTCATCAGATTTGACTGTTTCTCTTCTCCTTGACATAAAAAGCTTCGCAGGAAAAAGGAAAAGTTTTATCCAATGAAGGAGAACATTGATGTGAGAAAAATGAATATCCTAATCCAGTATAAAATGCACTGACTGAATTCACTTTATAACGAGTATAGAAGTACTCAGTTGATAAACAATTGAAAATATTCAATGGAGATCATGATGAGGCTGTCGTTTACCACCTTACACATTGTAGCTTTACACTTTGTATTGTCTATGAACTACAACAATAACAACACAATTATTGTTTCAAATGTTTTCGATTAGAAACACTTCTGGATAAATGGCACGATGAATGTTTTGACTTCACCATGTAAATCCTTGATCAAGGAACAAAGAACATCCTTCTGCTGAATGAATGAATGAATGAGTTATTCACATTCCAAAGTCATAAATGTGTGTGAGTGTGTGCTAGTTCGAGAATGGTATTCTGGTTATCCACAAAATTTCATCAAAAAGTGTTTAAAGTCGAATCAAAACACCAACAAGAAACCATCATCTAAGACCACAAGGAAATTCATTCTACCATACATGAGGAACATCTCTGAAATAACAGCTAGAGTACTGAAACCGTTTGATATAGATATAGCACACAAGCCAGTCAAATCGCTTAATTCGATATTATGCAAACCGAAAGATCCAACAGAAAAAGGGGATAAAATAAATACCATCTACAAAATAAATTGTATGAACTGTAACGAGCATTATATCGGCCAAAGTGGGCGTCCCCTTCGAATCAGAATCCAAGAACATAAATCAGCCGTGAAAAGACATGATATGAATTCTTTAGTATCAATGCATGCAGACAACTATGGTCATCAGTTTGATTGGGATCATGTCAAAATCTTAAACAGAGGAAACACGAAAAGTGCCAGAGAATTCCTAGAGGCCTGGTACTCAAGCGAAAATGCGATTAACAAACACGTTAATATAGATGAAGTATACCAATTAATAAAAAGTAAATCAGGTGACCAAAAAGTTTAAAATCCTAGTCAATAGAAAGTGGTCAATACATATGTGAAGATAGTAACCAGGAGACGCAATTACATCATGCATGAGAAAATTTAAATCACTTCACTTCGTGATAAATATGGCGCTGAAGATGTTGTCCGGAAGGACGACGAAAGCTTCGCGATTAAACCAACCAGCTCAGAGAACGCTTTTAATTGTAAAAGAGTAGAGTGATGTAAACTGCTTGACTGAGGTCTTCTGGATACTATGAACCAATGGAGTGAGACTGTTGCTACTATGGTTCAGAACCATTCTCAGTAGCTGAGAGGTATTTACTCTTTTTGATCTCTAGATCCATTAAATCGAGATTATTCACCATGTTCTCATTATTTTTCCTGCACACTTCTATTATTATAGTTTTCTTTTTTGCATTTCTGTACTTCATTTCCTTTATCTACGTTAAAATAATGAAGTGTAGCCACTTGAACTGCTGTACTCTTATGCAGCGTTCTAAATTGAAAATATAGATTAGTTCAGGTAAGTTCTGATGATGATGATGATAGATAGATAGATGATTTTTATTTCAGTGAGCAACTATGACGCCGCTACGGATTGGGCCAAGGATATTCCGGTAATGAGGCGAGGCTAGTGACCACTTAGTCACAGCGTTGTTCTACATTTCCACGGCTATCTAATTCCTTCCCTCTTAAGAAACAACACTAAGGACTAATTTACCTTCAGTAGTACGAAAAGAAGTAAAGCAGTTGAAGATGAATTATTCAAGAAATTTTGGAATCTTGATCAGCTCAGGTGGTGAGAACACGTTTGTAGCATTCCTTGGTGTCGCATTCCTTGATAAAACACGTTAATTTAAGTAGAATGAAATGGAAAGAAGTCAGGGGTAGTCTGACTAAAATGTCGCACCGTCCCATGATTTCGGCATATGGCTGTCACTAATAATAGTTACTGCTGATAGGGGTGAATAGAAACAGATCAGATTTTTCTGATAGCATATGCCATCATATAAATGCTCATATTAGGAGGTGTGGATTTTTGATTTAAGGGTATATTGTTTTGTATGGAGGATGAGTCAGTCAGCAGACAGGAAAGCGAATTACTGCTCTATTAGACAAACAATGTTACGTGATATAGGATCACATTTTCAAAAAGGTTACATGTCATCAGACCGGTTTATGAAACCACTGACTGGTGTTATGAACTATGTTAGGGTGGGGGAAAGGGAGAGATGTTGAGAATTAACAGTTAATAACTTAGTGTAATATGGCTTAGAGTCATTTACAGTATGCCATCTTCCTCATTTTAAAAGCATTCATTTTGACATCTCTTATTCTGTTTGCTCCTTCTTCGATTGTGTATGACTGTCTGAAAAGTGTTGAGTTATACTCATTCACTAGAGCAAGTTCTGCATCAATACTTCAGCCAGTCAAGACAATATTATATATATATATATATATATGCATCTGAAGAGGTATTCAAGTTAGGTCATATGCGATTCGTTCGAGTGGAAGCCGAATAGGAAACGACAAGTTGGGATAAGGTTACGAGAGTAATTTGAACAGTCGTGGAGTTAGCTGAGTGTAATAAAGATGTACCGTCTAAGCTATAGGTTCCATTTGGAAGGTAGGGAATGAATAACAGCACAATATTCCATCTGTACCCTTCTCTATTGCTGTTTGCTTCATGTGCGGATGATGAATGTGCGAAGTTAAAATAGATTCGATTTCGGTAACATACCTCAGCTGCTGACTGGAAAGCCTTTCAAACCTCATTCTGATGGACGAAATGAGGGTAACTGTACAAATAAAATAAGTTATGTAAAAAATAATCGTTAGGGAATTACAAACACAGTCTTCAAATATCTGAACTAATAAAGAAGACAGTTCACAGGATGTTCAGGGAAGTTATGTATAATGAGTGAATCCAGCTATGTAAAGTCGAAAGCCAAGACATATGGATGAAACCTGGACACTGTGGTAGAGTATGTGCATCCTTTTTTCTCTCCAGGATGATGCGACTCATCATTTAACTTGGAGTGGACAAGAGCATTATTCCACGCCAGTTCTTGCACAGGCCTAAGTAGCCCATCCTTGGTAGCTTGACGAGATAGCCTTTCTTCCAATTGGTGGACACCTTCCCTTCTTTCCAAACCGTTTGCAATAATGGCGTGAGCATATTCGCTACAGTTTCTGAGTCGGTTTTTAGTGCTTCACAGGGAATTCCCTCTGAATATGGTATTTAGTAATGTTGAATAGTTTTCAAAAAGTTGAACTATTATGAAGTCTAGAAATAATAAGCAACAAGGAACTCTGACAATGGACTGGCCAACAGCCTTTTGCCGAACAAATCTGAAAAAGGTGAACTGAACATACACCAAGGCAAGCAACATCGCTATTCAAGCGCTAGAGCAGAACCCCAATGAAAAGCGACAAGACGGGTGTCGGAGAGTGACGTGGTGGAGATCATATCAAGAGGAAATGTAAACTAGTATGCAGTCGTGGGATCACTTAAAAATAACCGCAAAGAACACCATAGAGTAGAGGTGTGCTTCTATAGTCTTATATTCAATTTGATTGGTTAGAGTATTTCATCTTGAGCTGACATCAGTTAGAGAACCATTGGAAAACCTGCAGAGAGCACTGAATAGTACACACCCACTGGGGCTCGAATCCAGGACCTTCTGGTTACAAGGCGAGCTCGTAGACCATCAAGCCATTGAAACTCGATCCAGTAGCCCATGAATTGTAACTTCTGTCAATTCATGACAAAGTGCGACCACATTGCAATGTCTTCTTCGATGAGTTACTGCCTCGTCTTCAACCTGCTGCACCCTACTGGTCACGGCTTCCCAATAGAACCCCAGATAATTGCCTGAATAGAGCCAATCGCTGGTGAGCATCAGATCAATTTTCAAGTATTAGATCTGGTCCCAGTGGCTTATTGGTCTACGAGCCAGCTCACCTTGTAACCAGAAGGTCCCGGGCTCAAACCCTAGCGGTGGATGTGTACTGATGAAGAGTCCCAAACTAGGACAACGGAGACATCTGTCCAGTACTCCCTGCAGGTTTTTCCAATGGTTCTCTAACTGATGTCAGCCCATGATGAAATCCTCCAAACAATCAAACAAAATCCCTACAAAAACCAATACTTGAAAATTATATTCGATTTAGAAACCAAGAGATGAATAATGACAGGATTCCTATGATTCTCAAGGAGTAAATCACTGGAACAAAAGACCACAACATATTGCATAGTATCTTGTAGAAAAGGAGACGGCTAACCGCAGTTTAACAAAACGAAGTTTAGGATAAATGTTGGTGTTGCATTCTAATGACTAGACCGTTCAAATACCATCTAGACATATTCCAATAAATGGGAATTATTTACTGTTTCCAGTGTTAGACCTTCAATGTGTCAGATACCGCGCTTAGCGGAATATTTAGCACTTTATATCTAGTGATTAGTTATAAGTAAATTTTCTGTCTTGTTCGATAGCGGTTATCTGTAGCTTCCGTTGGAGTTTCAGATGTTTCATAACTAAATAATACTTGTTGTATTCTAATACAACAGAATCACATACAACATTGCGTTAGACAGGGGAATCATCACTGTATTGTATTAACCCACAATAAATAATAATAAGGTGTGCTCAATTTCTTCAGAAATATGCAATACCTTATAAGGTTGACGGACCTGGTAAAATATAAATGAACAGGAAGGAAATTCCCATTGATGAAGGTTGTTCTTTGTTGATTAGTTCGTATCCTCGTCTACAATAAGCGGAAACACAGAATAAATGGACATAGACTTTGTGTTCTCCTGAAAATATCTAACACTAGAGATCTTTACTATGCATAAACTCAATTGTGATGGTTTATAATGTCACATATTATAAGATTAATGAAATATGAAGATGTTTTCATTAAAGTTCACCTAATCTACAAGTTATTATTATTATTATTTCGGTTGTCTTAGAAACCCTGTAAAATTGTAGATACCAGTGTCATATTGACATTAGGTAAACCGGTCATTAAAACTGCTTACAATGCTTATAATGCATATTCTAATCTAGCCTTCTATTGAAATGAGTTTAATTTCTTTGAAAATTTTAAATATGTCATATCGAACATTGGATAACTGTAAAAAGTCGAAAGTTGAACAAGTCTCCTTGATATATCTGCGTTACATCAATTGATTACAGTAGAGTGATAATGTAACAACAGAAGACAAGGGCCAGGCAACAGATCGTTTATTAAAGAAAATCAACACATATTTATAGATTTTAATGTACATTATTGTAGATTATTGTTAGTAGAAAATACAGTCTTTTGATTGGCTGTATCTCACAGAAAGTTAACCTTGCATCTCTTTGTGGCTGTGTCAGATCATCCGTATGTTAACTGTATCCGCCTACGCAAAGCCTTTGTTCTCATTTTCTCACCACCAATATTAGGGACATAAATATTGACGTCAATTACTGTCTATCAACTTTGGCTAGCAGCCAGCTCTCACCACAATAAGAGTCTAGTTTGTAGTGATGTTGGCTGATTCCTTCCAGCCAAATGCAAAATGCAGTCAACAACCTAACAATCCTCCCATCGAAGTGCACTTCCTCAATTAATGTTAGGTGCTTGACGATAATCAACAAGAAGCCCTGCATCTATATGCTAGGCATATCGTCAACCTTCAAGTAACTGATATCGCAGAGTCCATTATAACTATTACAACAGTGAAGGAGATAAAGCGTAAACCTGATACCGTCCCTGACTGCAACACTGGTTCGGATCCTAGGAAGGACAAAAGTTCCTTGTTTACGATTACTAACAAGCATGAAATCTAGGTTTAGGGCCTGCTGCGGATTGCTCCTAAACATGTAACAATTACACATGTAGACATTTCAGTAATGACTGGATTGAATCCATTTGCATACTTGACAGTTAATCGTATCATGCACAGACAAGTTTATCCGTGGTCTGATGGGTCGAATCCCGAGCACTGATAAGCTGAATTATACAGTCAGTTTAAAAATTGAATCCATTCCAAAGGAAAATTTAACTTTGACAATCTATTTTGACACTGGAACACTTCCCGACAGTTCGCAACTCACATTTCAGTAACATAATGCAGGTCATCCTAACTGAATGTTTTCTCTATACAACCTCCACCCTGAAATACATAAAAACATATACTTTTCACGATTATTATAAGACATTCGTCTATATATTCTGAGTAAATCTGAAAACGGTCAACTTCTTTTTCAGACTATCACTTCATCCTATCCTTTTTGTTGTGTGTGTCTGACACCTACAGTCGATAAGATCACAATAAGGGCCTTCACTTTCCTAAACTTAACTCGACACAATGACATTCTATACCTTCAGTCAATCCTTCTCAACAAGGTTGTCTAATAAGTGGCAGTAATCAACACCAATGTCATAATTCTCAGCTCCATGGTAAACGTGCATTATTCATAACAAAGCTTAGCAACGGACATTGAATCAGTGAACCAACACAGTTTCCATTTGAACAACTAAAACTGATCAATCACATCTACCGAGATCATTATTTAACCAATCAAATTCACATAAGATGATAAACACACTTCTGATAAAAAATAATCATAAAATTCAAAAATGCTTATAATACTATCAAGAAAAAAAAAGAAAGAAAGAAAAAATCCTTCATCAACTGATATAATTTTTTTCATTATATAGAAAACATTGATTTCACAGCATAAAGGGTAAGACATTTTACTGCAATTCACACACAATATATGCATACACCAATGGATGCGTTTGACTAGTTAATTGATTTTCTGTTAACTGTTATCAACCTTATTATCCTCTTGTTCTTGTTCTTGTTCTTCTTCTGCTCCACTATTCAACAGGGTTAAACAATTGGGCGATGAATGCATAGAATTGTGTAGGGAATAGCCATCACATGAATGACAGAGTAGACATTGACATTTAGCAGATTTGCATGCCTAAAATACGTAAAATAAAATAAAATAAAACCTACTGAACTTTCAATAGTATCAGTAATTATAAGATTATGATAATTAAAATATTGGGTTTTATAAGTGTCGAATCAGTAGTACCTAATAAAATCCAAGGTAATAGATTACATTTATACGTCAGAGAATAGTTAGCGAATCGACCTGTGGGATAAAATTATTCCCATGGAATGCCAATTTCGAATCCC
Source organism: Trichobilharzia szidati (assembly GCA_944472155.2). Taxonomy (NCBI): domain Eukaryota; kingdom Metazoa; phylum Platyhelminthes; class Trematoda; order Strigeidida; family Schistosomatidae; genus Trichobilharzia; species Trichobilharzia szidati. The sequence continues at coordinate 172,518,217 of OX235279.1, forward strand.
AGTAAACATTTATGCATTCCACTATGCATTACTGATAGACTGATTGATATGCGTAGGTTGTTTGTTACCAGTCACGTCAATAAATGGCGCCTGCTAGTCGAATCGACTTTGTCTCCCAAGTAACCATTCAGAATACTGGTGTTTTTTATTTTATTATAGCTTGATTCCCCACAGTATTTAGGTACAAGTATGAAATTTTCAGCGTGTGATATCGGTAGCCCAAATTTAGCAGGCCGACCATAGATATCAGGTGTGCGTCGGCTAGTATCATAATGTCACATATACTGAATGTGGCTCAGTGTCCTGGTGCATACAATTTTTTACCGACTGAAAATGCCCATTGAAATTTTCAAAAGAAAGGATACTGAACAAAGAGTACTCTTTTCGATAAATTCATCATCAGGCTCTACAGTTATATACACATTATAGTGAATGAATGCATGAATTAGTGTTATGAACTACATTAATGCTGTTGTTCAAATAACATCGAATCAATAATATCAATGGATTACAGTTCAAGAGCATCAACATAAAATAAGCTGAATGTCAGAAGAATTAGGGAAGATAATTTTACAAATTCATGAATTTATAGTCTCTACTGAAGGCCAGGGCAGTAGTAGGGGCTGGACTTGTTTCTTTTGGACACAGAGCACTGGTTGTTTGAGGCGAAATGCAATAGCCTCTGTTGTTTGGAGCATGCGGTGCGTCGACGATTTTGGTAGTTTGTTAGGCACCCGGTATATTATGGAGAAGGATTCGTCTACGCTGGCTTTGTGACCGGTTTGCACCAGATGGTCTAATATCGAGCTGTTAATAGTTTTAACTACACCTTTAATTAGCCATAGTGGGATATGCTCTCGAGCATGAAAAATCAAGTTCCTAGAGCAACGGCCAATATAACTCGCTCCACAAGCGCAGTTGAATTGATAGATACAATTTGAAGTGGCTAGCTAGTCTAGGTAATTCATCTTTCAATCGAGGAATCGCCATCAGTCGTGTAGAGAATAATATGTGTAGTTCGCCAGCATTAAAAGTTCTTTGAACTGATTTTCTTAATTTCTTCGTAATTATTTCACTTGGTATGTGAATTGTAGTCGTATGTATAAAGGCTTCTTGTCTACCGATTGTTAGTAGTTCTCTTCGGCTTTCTTGATCATGTGTTTCCTGATAAATGTTTCGGGATAGCTATTTTCGATCAAAGTATCATATACAATGCTTAGTTCATCTTCAATTACTTCCTCTAAGCATATAGCTCTAACTCTGTGGCTGAGGGTCTTCACTAAATTTCTTTTGTAATTGATAGGAACGAAGCTGTGAAAAATGCGTATATTGTATTTTTCGTGCTCGAGAACATCTCCCACTATATGTATATATATATATATATATATATATATAATAAATTCATGTTATTCTTCAAATTTAATCAGCTAACTGTTGTTACGTTTTCTTATTCTTCTTTACTTTTGTATACGGTGTACTGCATTCTGTTAGAGAAGTAGGAATGCAGCCAATTAGTGACCCAGGACTCAGATTTTGTCATCGAGAGCTTATTTAGCAAGAGACATCTAGGTACAGAGTCGAAAGCAGAAGTGAAGTCAAGAAACGTGCAGCGGACGTATTTGGCACCTTTATCTAATGATGAAACGATACTGTTGTGTAAGACGGCTGCAGCGTCTAAAGTGCTCCTACCCTGTCTATAGGCAAATTTGTTTGGGGCCTTCAAAACTTTTAAGGGAGGGTTCAAGTTTAAGAAGTACTAGTTTTTCCATCAGCTTTAGAAACGGGGAAGTAATGGCAATGGGTCTGAATTTTACATTCTTGCTAATTCCAGGTTTAGAGATAGGGATTATTTTGATGTCTTTCCATGCAACAGGTACAACGTTTTTGGCAAAAGAAAAGTTTAGGATGTTAGTAAGTGGAGAACATAGAGCATTTGCACATTGTTTTAGAACATAAGCAGGTACACCATCAGGGCCAAGGCTACGTGGAGGCTTAAGCGTTTTAAGACATTTTAGCACATCAAGAGTATTAAATTCAAGAAAGTTATCAGCTGCGTGATTTGTAACACTAGAAGTAATTATAGTAGAAGGAGAGCGTATAAAAGCCTGATTAAGAGCGTTAACATCAAAAGACGGAAAAGCATTGCATTCTGTCATTATAATGGATAGTAACTATAGAAACTTATGATGGAGTCATCGAAAAGAATATTCTTTGTTCAATAGTCGATCTTTTAAAATTTCGAAAGGGTATTTTTTATCAAATAAAGAAAATATTCTCTATTGTTAGCTGTCTGAAATCCTTTAAAATAATTGTCTTCTTCGTATGTCTTAAATGCTCAGTTTCCTTGGTAGTGCCTTTTGTTTACCATGTATCATCATCGCTGATTGTACTTTTTTGATCACATATACTATCGAAGTATCAATGGAAGCTTTCAAATATCAAAGTAAACATTATCATATGAGTAAATGTAAGAAAAGGTGAAACCTCTAGGATACTTACGACGGTTTCCGACAAAGTACTGTATATACACCCTGAGTATGATTAGGCGATCAAGCTGTGTTTAGTGAATAATTCGTCCGTTCTCTACACGTTGAAAAAGTGCTACACTGCACTTGACTGCTGAAAGAATTTATGCCAACCACCTGATTAATATCATACCTACTATTTTATTTTTTGAATTCTGATCATAGCTTGATGCCACACAGTATTTTTATTGCTAGTATGGAATTTTCAGCATGCGATATTGGTAGCCCAAATTTTACAGGCCGACCATTGATATCAGGTGTGCGTTGGCAGGGGGTCGAACTACGGACCATGTGCATGGTTTGCAAGAGTCCTAACCGCTGCGCCACCGACGCACCTTTTCGTTGCGCGTACGACTGATGTGATACAGGAACTGACTGCTAGAGTGAATTGTCTTCATTTAAGGGGATGATGAAATTAAGCAAGTTTATGTGGTAGTAATGTGAACCCCAATACGATACAATGTACAATTAGTTCGAAGGTTCCGTAAAGTATTATCTGGGTAGACTGTAGATTGTTTTCTAATAAGTCATACAACCTACACTTCACTATTTCCAATTCCTTAGAAGGAGTGAGAGAAGTGAGGGCAAATCACAAGTTTGTAGGTTATGCACCTGTTAACGAGTCATAATTCTCTGTGTGGTTGCTCAAAAGATAATACTACTTCGTAACTAAACACCTGCATTAAGAAGCACTTATTGTCGATATTGTTCGCGATAATAAATGACGGTTTATTGGTCTGCTTCCATTGTTGTAAGTAATAATACAAAATGATTAATGTTTCCTGTGCATTTGCTTTCTATGCATTCATCGCATTATTTTGTTGCTTCGCTTCGTATTGCAATTATATTAGTCTATGCAGCGCATTTCTTCCAGTCTATATTCAAGTTTTATGTCCAAATAAAGAGATAAAATAAGGCTAGTTTCATGTTTATTCGTGTTTAGGTGAACATTTTGTTTTGGAAAAACCGTAAATAGCATGTCGTAAATATATTGTACTTGTGTAAATTGACTCAGTTTATCTGTATTAATGCATTTTCATTTAACATCTGTCAGAATAAGGTTACTACTCTCAGACAATATAGAAACACCATTAGGCCCAATATTAGCTGACTTCTTTCCCGCAAAACTTGAAAACGGGAAATTGAAGGACATCATCAACCAGTTTGATATGTATCACCGATATGGCGATGATACATTTATCTTAGCTGATGGAAATGTTAACATAGACGAATTGTTGCTGAAATTCAACAACATCCGCCCTTCACTTACCTTTACTTGTGAAGAGGAGCAGGAGAATAAACTACATTTCCTGGATGTCTTGCTAAGTAGGAGAGAAGATGGGTCACTTGGGAGAAGCGTGTATAGAAAAAGTACTTTCACAGGGCAATACACACATTTCCTTAGTTACGTGCCCATTAAATATAAAAGGAATTTTGTAAAGTGTCTTGGAAGCAAAGCAAGAAAGATATGTACGGATGACCTCTTACAAAAGGAATTTGGATATATTCACGATTTCTTGATGGAGATGGGCTATGCAAGTAGTTTCATAAAGAAACATATGAAAACATCGGAGAAAAAACCGGAGACTCTGACTGCACGTAAGAAACCTTTATTTATTAAGTTGCAATTTAATGGTGACTTATCTAGTGAGATTTTATTCCAAACACTTTCAAGGAGTATAAGAAGAACATTTTATGCAGCACACCTATGTTTGTCATTCTCTAGCCGACGAATGATTGGGACGCAAACGAAGGATAAGCTTGATAGTTTTGCCACATCTATGTGCATTTATCAATTCAACTGCACCTGCGGTGACAGTTATATTGGGCGTACTACTAGACAGCTTAGCCAACGTGTTAGTGAACATCTCCCATCGTGGTTTGGCAAAGGACAGACAAAAACAATCTGTAGCTCAATTTTGTCACACTTAATTGATAGTGGTCATGTAATCGAGAAAACGAAAGCTTTCAAGGTAATTCATCGTATCTCACCGAATCTTTCCAATAGACTTCGTATTCGCAATAAATAGTGTTCTCTGAGCTGGTTGGTTTAGTTGCACACAGCTGACACGATAGGCATTCGAACTAGTAAACCTAAACTATGTATTCAAAAAAGTTCCTACAGCCATTATCCCTCCCTTGGCCTATTAAGACCTAACCAACTGTCGACTTCTCCACCACCCCTAACTTATACTTTCATCCCCTCTCAGTATTCTCACATCTTCACTAAAAACGTGTTTCATTTACTTCCCTCGCAATGTAGCATTCCTCAGTCGGTTTATTTGTCTTTACTAGCCTTTATCGACTACTACGTATACCTGAACATTTGTTTGTTTAATCATGCTGTTTTTCGTTATTCGTGTTATCACAGATTGCCTCACCTTTTCATCCTCGTTATTGATTAAACCATTACTACTATTATGATTAATTGCACAATTTATATTTATCATCTTATAGACAAAACACCATGATTGGTTTATATTTGAATTTTTATTTGTAAAGTTATGTAGGTATATTAGAGTTAAGCCCGATGAGATCTAATTGAAAGCACAATATTGTTCGCTTAAATGTGTAGTTGTAAATTTGGAAACACACACACAAAAAATAACACAGCTATCGGAAGTATATAATATTTTTTCACATCATAACTACTAGTCACAATTTTAATTATTTTCTACACCACCGATGGTGATTCCTCAATTGAAAGATCAAGTACCTAGACTAGCCATTTCTAAAAGTATCTACCCATTCAACTGCGCCTGTGGAGCGAGTCACATTACCTGTTACTCTAGAAACTTAATTTTTCGTGCTCAGGAACATTTACCAGTGTGGTTAAATAAAGATGTAGTTAGAAACATCAATACCTCCATACTGAACACCTAGTCCAAACTGTTTACAAAGACAATATTGAAGATTCCTTCAAGATCATCTGTCGGGTACCAAATAAATCGGCAAAAGCATCCAAGTACCTCATACTGCAAACAGCAGAGGCCATCGTGATTCTATGTACAGAAGAAGCAAGTCCTGCGAGCCACTACTGCCCTGGCCTTCGGTGGAGAATATAAATTCATGAATTGGTATTATTATCTTTCCTAATTTTCCTGATACTCAGTACATTGTTATGTTGATGCTACTGAACTGTAATCCATTGACATTATTATTGATTCGATATTATATAAACAGCATGAATGTTGTTAATAACACTTATTCATTCACAATTATGGATTGATATATGACTGTAGAACCTGATGAAGATCAGGTTATCGAAGAGGATAATCTTTTATTTAATTGAATTTTAGATTTTCCCGTCGATTGATTGGACTGAGGTGCTCGGTCTCAGGTTGACATGTCGGCTTCTTTGGCTTTGGCGTTTGAAACTATGGGTACTGGGTTCGAGCCTCGGTGGGGACATCATCACTCACCGCGGAAGTGCAGGTACATACAGATGACGAGTCCCAAATAGGACGAAACGCACGTCTTGGATTCCACTGCTAGTCACCATCCACCACCTAAATTCTAGAATATTCTTTGCTCAGTAACGATTCTACTGAAAAAATGACGAAGTAATCAAATAATAGGTTGGGCATTCACAATACTATTAATACTACAACCTACACAGTCAATGCAATGACCTTCGAAAAGACGTTAACAGTTTAGTGCCATTGTTGTTGCTATTGTTGTACTCCCCATGGCTTAGTCGTTAGAACAATGGTATAGAAAATCAGAGATCATGTATTTGTGTATCAGTGGTTCAGTGGTAGAATGTTTTAATGTATGTTCAATTCCCAGCAGATGCACTTCGAAACCTCGCCTGGTTTACTAGTCTCTATTAAATTCGCAAAACAGGAAAGGTTGGGTGTGATGCTAGAAAGTGCGTCGTGTGAAAGCAAGTAACACGAAAATCACTCACTTCCATGGATTCCTAATGTCACAAAAACAAATACAAGTCATGGAAAATACTCATCGGGAGATTAGAGGTAAAAGAACAAGAAGTTCAACCACGATATCTTTTCGGCGATTTCATTCTCAAAAGCAGCTGTACAATCTCATTTATATACATTAGTGTACATGGATAATTATTATTTATTTAATTCCACATAGTAACAAAGAAGGTGATAATAATTTTCAACTTGAGATGGAAGTTTGAAGGTACGAATATAGATTACAAGGGGCTTGGAGACAAGATTACACAGAATTAGAAAACAGTTACAACGTATGTAAAGTTAATACTTCATAACTGGAGAAATAATTTTAAAGGCGAATAAAAAGTGACAATTATTTTCAACTTGATATGAATTAATAGAGGCTTTCTTTTCCTTCACGTTCCCCAGTGGAAGATTGGGCTTCAAGCTAGTGGCTCGAAGTTTCTGTAGCAATGTTTATTTTACAGGATGGGGTTGCTAGCCTCATGCCCAACCTTTCCTCTTCACCAGCATTGTTTCTATCTTAGCGAGGTAAAGGAGTGTGTCGGCCGGGTATCGAACCCCGGACCATGTGCATGGTCGGTGAGCGTCCTAACCGCTATGCCACCGACGCACAAAAGAGACTTAGAAACAAAAATTACACAGGGATAGGAAGAATTACAGGTGTGAAGAAAAGTGAGCATGGAAACAAATTCAAATAATAATTCCCAAAGTGGAATGTAGGTTAGGAGGTGTGAATTTAGATTACAAGAGGCATAGAAACAAAAAATTACACAGGATTAGAATATAATTGTAAAATGGTTATTCTAAACGGATTACAAGTGTGATCAGGAGGAGCATGGAAACAAACTTAGAAAAACTGATTTTATAAATGAAAAAATGGGATGAATTGAATGATGACAAAGAGAGAAAAATACACACACAGAGAACAAAGCAAAACAAAAAAACTGAGGAATAAGGGAACATACCGAACTAGGTCCACGGTAGTTGTAAAGGCTGGTCTAGTTTCTTTTGAACACACAGCTCCGGCTTTTCGATGCATATGGCGAGAGCTTCCGCAGTACAAAGAAGTCGGAAACACACTGCCTTTGGTAGATTTTTGTTTACTTTGTAAATGACTCTGAATGATGAGTCAGTTGAGATGTTGTGACAGGTATTGGCGAGGTGTTCAATTATGGCGCTTTTGACTGAACCAATGCCTCCTCTTTGCAACCATGCTGCATGATGTCTAGCAATCCCGTCTTTCTGTATATGGATGACGTCGTTGAATGTAAAGTGTACGTTGAGTGTGCATCTTAATAGCAACTTTTTCACTCCAATGTGCATATATCAGTTCACCTGCTCGTGCGGAGTTAGATATATAGGTCGTTCTATACGGGTCTTATCAAAACGTGTTTGAGAACATCATCCAGCATGACTGCAAAGAGGAGGCACTGGTTCAATCAGGAGCGCCATAACTACAAATGATTGTCACCTTTTATTCGCCTTTAAAATTATTTCTCCAGTTATGAAGTATTAACTTTACATACGTTGTAACTGTTTTCTAATTCTGTGTAATCTTGTCTCCAAGCCCCTTGTAATCTATATTCGTACCTTCAAACTTCCATCTCAAGTTGAAAATTATTATCACCTTCTTTGTTACTATGTGGAATTAAATAAATAATAATTATCCATGTAAACTAATCTATATAAATGCGACTGTATAAAAACAAATGAATGCAAATCAGTTTATAGAGAAATTAGAGGTGACTGATTTTAAGCACACGAAAAACAAATACTGTGAGAAATAATCCGTCAATATGTATCACCCAAAAAATAACACAGCAGAATGGTGATTTGTACAGGTGGCTCATGTGAGAATTTCGAATCCACACACACACACACCAAACAGTAGTGCCTGCCACTTTGATCTAGGTGATCTTATTACCAGGTGACTGTTTCACTGGTTTTAAGCCTAAACAAAAAGTACAAGTGTAGCAGCTTAAATTCTTCTCAAGGAACTGAATCAGTCCAATTCACCCTAATTCTAACTATATTACTGGTGTGTTATGGTGTGTGATCTTGCTAATTTGCATGAATACAATCTATGCTATTCGAGTAATGCAACCTTAAAGTATGAAATCCTGATTGTGCAGTTGACAGCAGTTCACACCAATCGATAGTTGTTAATTTCCACATGGAAGGGATCGAAATATATAGTGAGTGGAACGCTTATAATGGTTTGTGACTGAACTTATCCCTGGTCTAAGCTTAAAAAATCATTCAGTGTTTAGAAGAAATGTAAGAGCTATAGCACTTCTGATGTGTACACTTGTGTTATAAGTCACAAGAATGCATGATATAACACAGGTTTATAGTCTAATAGGGTTATTAAAAATTACAGCGTGATGAGATATCTTATTTTATGTAGCAGTTTTTATATGTTTAATTCAGACCTTTGAATAAATGAAAAGTGTAGACAGAATGAGTTTGCGGTAATAAATGACCCATGTGAACTAACAGGCAACCTAGTGTTGACGTTTATTTGTCACACTGTTTCCAGTAGTGTTAAGTGCAGCCGACTGACGAATGGACACATAAAATTACTAAACAAAAATCAATAAGTTAGTTAACTAACCGGCAAGATACTAGTAATAATAACAATAGCGTTATTCTGCATAACAAGTTCACACAATATACAGAATATAATGGAGGAGATTTGTTGCTCAGTTGGATGATTTTGATGTAGTTATGTTTTCTGAGCTGGATGGTTTATTTGCTAAGCTTTCATCGCCCTACTAGGCAACATCTACAGCCCATACTTCCATTTGAAGTGAGCTTTTAGATTTCTCCACGAGTTTATCAATCGTATCTCCTGGTGACCGCGAACGTGACTAGTTGAAAACACACAAACACAATCAATAACGTCCAAGGTCACCAGGAGAGATGATTGATAAACTCGTGGAGAAATCCAAAAGCTTACTTCAAACGGAAGTATGGGCTGTAGATGTTGCCTAGTAGGGCGATGAAAGCTTAGCAAATAAACCATCCAGCTCAGAAAACATAACTACATCCAAATGTACAGAATTTTAAAGGCAAATAGCAGCCTATGATACCTCATGTGACGCAGTGACGTTTGATCTAAAAAACCAGATAATCCCTTATAGTTTTTAACTGGTGGATGGTGACTAGCAGTGGAATCCAGGATACGCATTTCGTCCTATTCGGGACTCGTCATCTGGATGTACCTGCATTTCCCAGTGACTGATGATGTTCCCACCGAGGCTCGAACCCAGTGCTCATAGTTTCAAACGCCAAAGCGTTATCCAATAGACCACTTGGGCCACGAGAGCCTCCTCTTGTGCAATGGGTCATATTAATTATTTAACTGAATTCTAGATTTTCCCGTCGAGTGATAATAATAATAATAATTTGCTTTATTCCAGAAACAGTACTAGTGATACAGTGTGGAATTTTCAGCACATATCTACAATATTTGCATCTAATTTTACCAAACATTTAAAAGGAGTATTTCAAAAAAAATAAATATAAAGACACCAACAGCAAAAAAAACAGGATAAACACAAAATAATTATAAATGCGAAAAAGTACCAAGAAGTAGAAAGGAAAATAAACATCATATAATAATAACTCAGTATTGGGTAGTGGAAGCTATGATATGATTATGCATGGTGACAGTAAAGCTATAGTCATACAAGAAGTTATGAAATGATATTTAAGAATGTTTATCGCCAAGATGGTCAGTTAATTTGATTGAAACAACTCTAAAAAATCGTAAAATAACATTTCAGGGTTGTTTACTGGCGGCCTGTTTGACATCTGGGCTACCTTTCTGTACATCTACATATTTGCATCTAATACATCATGTTTTCATTTTTAATTTTAACAAAATATGATCACAAATCGTATCAAATACAGTAATGAATTCATTGATAGGACGAAATGCGCATCCTGGATTCCACTGCTAGTCACCATCCACCAAATAAATACTAATTAAATGCCCAGACATCGTCGAAGCATCTGCATAAGAAGACCGAGCACTTCGGTCCAATCAGTCGACGGGAAAATCTCAAATTCAATTAAATCCCTTTTAGTATTTTACTCTTGTCCCTGAGAAAGGTGTCGCAGTTGGTTGAAAACTAATGACTAATAAGTTTGAGTACATTTAGCGACCCATTGATTTAATTGATTGGTTAAAACAATGATAAATAGTGAAAATTGTATTCATTCACGGAAAATACCCGTCCAGACATGAATATAAGAATAGAAAAAGTTTAGCGAAGTGTTTCTTCTTCTCGGTAAATTCATTCACTTAGCTGTACAAGAGCATTTATACATAATTATTTCGTGTGTGTGTGTGTACATTAGGACTGCCAAACAAAAATAAAGTAAAAATTAGTTAGGGTTACTGTGTTTACGTCATCAAAATGTTTCTAAAGTGTGATGAATAGTCGGAATTGTAACTATGGGGGGGTGAGGATTGGTACATATTGACAAAGGATAATGGAGGCACGTGTTCACAATAAATTACGTAATGGATTGAAAGAGTAAATAAAGGGTTGGTTAAGAAAAAGATGTTACTAAGTTGTCATATAAAAATTCAAAAAACAAAACATTATTAACAATTAGTAGAACTTGGAATTATACTCAAGGTAGAAGGAGGGGGTGGGGAGAAGTTTCTTCTGTGTACATAAATCATCAGGGTTTTCTATCCGGATCGCAAAGGCCTCGTCAGTGCAATGTATACGAAAGCTTACCATTTTCGCGAGGCTTCTTTTGACTTTGTAGATGACTTTGAATGAATTCTCCTTGCCTATTGAGTGACCAGTATTGAATATATATATGTTAAGTTATAGCACTCCTTATAGATCCACTGTTACCTTTACGTAGCCAAGCGGAACAATGTTCTTCGACTCTTTTAAATAAAACCCGTATCGTGTTGTATGGAAATTCATGCAGGCCACTTTAATGAATTTTAACGTCAAAATTATTAATAACCAGTAATTAGTAACTTAATATGAACTAAGGCAGTTGAAATGCCTAATGAAACATGTCATCTGAAATTGAGTGGAGACGAGTAAGTTGAGAGGAAAGGCTAATGATGTACTGATTTAAGCGTGACAATAATTCATGAAATCTCTGACTACCCTATTGAGTCGCTATGCTCAGGTTCTCCACCGGCCACTTAAGCCATTGTCAGCAGACTAAGAAACAAGAAGATACTTGCAACTGCAGAGGCTTGTGCAATTCGAGTTTACAAACCAGGTCTCTGTGTACAAAAGGAGATGGTCGTGACTCTGAATCTACCATGGTAATACGTTTTACTTATAATTCTACCTCTTATTATTATTTTTATTATTATTATTCTCATTATTATTATTCTTGATTCATTTAAAACTATCCTTTATCAGTAGCATTATCTTAACTCACTTCAACACTATTATTATTATTGTCATTATAACTATTACTATTGATATTCCTCTGTTTGCAATTCTTGTTAAATTCTCTAATGTCTAATTGTTTATCTAAGTGATGTAATTGAAGCGTAATGCAATTTATCTTAATTTTGATCTCCCATACTCTCTCTCCCCCTTATCTAATTGAACATGACCTGGAAAAACATTCGCACCTGTCTTTCTGCATGACTAATTCAATGTAGTTTGTTTACTTATCAGTCCTATATCTCCCAATGTAACTTCAAAAGTATATATCCGTGTATGTAGAGTATTCAGCTGACGAGTTCTACCGAAATTTGATGAATTCATTAAATCCTGCTTTATTAACCTTTATTGCTTGTTTTAAACTTAAGCCTAGACAGCTGGGTAGTACATCATCACCCATCACAAAATATGATCATAACAGTCTGATACATAAGATATTTGTTCCGGGTAACGCAGTTCACTCAACCCCCTTTTAATGGGTGTAGAAAAAATATATATATATATATACGTTTTAGTACTTTAAATCATCTTTTATAGGAAGTTCAATGGTAGAATGGTAGCCAGTCACGCACGTGTTCCAGGTAGGTTCAGGACTAATTCACCCTCGAACTTCGACCAGCTGGTAGTAAGACCAGAAAAAAAGGAAGGTTGGCAGTAAAATGCAATACCACCGCTTCGAAAACTTCAATGCTCAAAACGTGACGCCCATTGGTGTACTTACAACACTCCTATAACATTTCACAATCACTAGTAATGTATTCTATTTCTTTTGTTTAATTTTTGACTAGATGAGGTGTGACAATTTAAACTGCTAAAGAAAAATACATTAGATCCTGCATTAATAACTGCGTCGGTGGCACAGCGGTTAGGACTTTCGCCGACCATGCAAATGGTCCGGGGTTTGATCCACTGCTAACGCACACCTGATATCAAATGGTTGGCCTGCAAAATTTGGGCTTTCAATATCACATGCTGAAAATTCCATACTTTTACCAAAAATACTGTGTGGAATCAAGCTGTAGTAAAAAAATGACGGAATGTTCATTCGGTAATGAATTTTGCAAAAACATTTTTTTAAGCTTAAACAACATCAAGTATTTGCTTGGTGTCGTGTTCTGTTCTCTGAGCTAAATGAAAATTTAATATCCGAGCTTTCATTCTGTCCTTTCGAACAGCACCTTCAGCGCTAGCCAGCAGCAATTATGCGCTTAGAGTTTGCATTTTATAGCAAGACAAAATGTGTCGCGGAGGTTGTATCTCGACAGCTATTATTTGACCGGTTCAAGAATTTCTACCAGCAACTTTGCGATTAGATGATATGGCGAACTAATCATATCTAATATTGGGCGGAGTGGATTCAGTTAAAAATGTCAACCTCGCAGATAAAAAACATAGTCTCCCTATACGTCGTCTCTCTCTTCATCAATGTTCCACTAACAGGAACCATATGTTTCCTGTGTGACTTCATCCAATGCAACATCATAGATGTCGGAATACCGATCCATTATCTAAAGCAGCTGTTACTTCGTTGTACCTTAAACGTCTACTTCAGATTCAACAAAACAAAACAAAACAAAAACCTGTTAGCATTCACTAAATATACTGAAAAAAGTTAAGACTGGTAAAACTTTAGTCAATTAACTAGTAAATAATAATAATAATCTATTCAAATAAAAAGCATTGACCTCACAATCCTTATACATTAGTTATTATTGAAATAAGAAAAAGAAGTCAAACATGTTGTCCTAGCAACCATTTGTTTGTCAGCTTGATAAAAACTTTACAATCAACTACACCTTTTCACCTTGTACCAGTTGTTATCTGTGAATATTTACATACTATTAATTGCTATAAGAATGATGACGGCATTAATGATGACTGGCATCGAAACTTAAAGAAATAACGCCTAACAACATTCTTTTTCACAACACTAAGTTTGAAATCAACTAACAATTTTTATATTCTAAGGATATGCTACTGAGATTGGCCACCTCAATGTTCATTTATGAACTTAACTTCTCTTGCGAAGAAAGTTACGTGGGTAGAACCACTCGGCAAGCCCACCGGACCATTTTGGAGCCCTGTCTAGTGTCGATTGGAAAAAGGATCGTAAGGTCTACCACAAGTCTCTTAGTGACACGTAAAGTAGGATACTCAGAAGACAGGGTTAATGCAAATCCACCTTTCAACAACTTATATGGTGTGCCACCTCAGTTCCCTACGTTTGTCTCGTTCGGCTGCTAAACACAGCTCAGACAGTTCCTATTGAGGTTAAGAGACATTTTCTCCAGTTGTTCTTTTTTCTATGGCATTCACGTCCAAATTATCAATACTATCTTGATTTGCATTGTCGTCTTCGTTTTTATTATCACACTAACCTGTAAATGCATATTTGAACCTTAGTTTCGCAATTTATTTTAAAACTTAAAAGTATTTTTTCCTACATTAAACTTCTGAAGTTCTGGCATATCTAAGCAGAGAGGGCATCTGAGTAATTCTAACACTAAATGATACTATAGGCAGTTCTGGTGATACAAAACGGATGGATTGAGCGTGTTGGTGGTCCTCTTGAAAACCAGTTTATAAATGTCCAGTTAATGGGTACACCAATCTGTGATTTACAGAAATGGTAGTTGAATAGTTGAATGCTTGGCAGCCACGCAAATACTCTGGGTTCGATTTCCTTCCAATGCACTCCTAGACCTCGATTACTTCTATAGACGGTAGTCAGCAGAGTAGAAAGAGAAGGTAGGACGTAAGCGCAGTCACCTGACTTCATAAGAAAACATCACCTCTACTAAAACTGTAAAGTTCGAAGCCCTATTTTCCACTCGAAAAGCAATACTAGCTGAGCTTTGATACCCAAATGAAATAAAAATTCTGGTGATCTAACGGTGCCTTAACAATTCAACAGTTTTTAACATTTAGACCTAGGGAGACTCGATGAATTTGACAAAATACGAGGGATTGATATGCAGTCAGACAGAGCGATTTTACTAGCTTTCATTTTTCATGTGTAAAAAATCAAAAGAACAAGGATATTTTTCTTATCACGTAACGATATTTGTTTTGTCAGCTTACAAAACTCCCTCCATTAACCACTAGTCTGATTCATCGAAAAAATAAACAAGAAAATAACAGCTTGACTCCAAAGGCGATGATATTACGAGAGTCGTAAATAACAGATTAAGCGCAACCTTGTGCAGGATGTATGCTGCAGCAAAACCAGTCTCTCCACTCTCAATATCCTCCTCGTTGGTGCAGTCAAAGATCAACAAGTGCCCCTCACAGGTGACCTCCAAGTGTGTATCTGCAGAAGCAGTTACATTGGGTGAACAGGAAGAACGGCCTTAGTCAGATTCTTACAACACATACTAAAGAACTTCCCATTAAAGGGGACAAACAGTTTGAGCTCTTCAACAACCAAACACCTGATAGACGCAGAACACCGAGTAGAGGCGCTGAGTTCATTCAGAATAATTGACAGACAAAATTGCTCAAGTCTTGGGTTTGCTAAGGCTTTCTCAATAAAACGCCTGAAACCTGACCTATATGTCCAAAAGGAACCTTTCGTTACCATGGTGACTCATCCCTTAGCAACACTTTCTGTTTTCCAATTTCACGAACGTATCTTTTCACCCCATCCCCTTTATTTCCGTCTGACTTCCATAAGAGATGATTTTTCTTGACGGTAAGTTTCATTTGACGTCTTGCACACCAGATTTTCATATTTTTTCTTCTCTAACTAAGTAACTGTTACCAATTTTTGTCACCATCCTAACAATAAATTTATCAATCAGTTTTTCGAGAAAATTCACTCTAATAAGATATATATACTGTAATACTTCAGATAACCTGTCATCCTGATAGATAAAAGCATTTTAAATTTGTACACTGACTTATTTTATAAAAGATTATAGGTTGTATGCAGTTGATGAGATCCAACGAAATAAAATGAATCCGTGGTATTCTGCACCAATGTTTATTTTTCCCCTACTAAAGCCTATTAAAAGGTGATTCTTGTATGAAGCAATTTTTGCATGTGAAACTTGATAAACAACATGATTATGACTGGCAGTATCTTCCTTTACATACTTTTATGATTTTAAAATATTCCTTACATCTTAAACGGACAATTAACATGCAACATAGTTGATATAAGTATAAAACTTGGGCATTGTGGTAGAGTATAACTCCATTATGGATAAGATTTTATTTTGATTAATCACACAGTGTTGTACAGTAATATTGACTGATGTGACCACGTTTCGAGCACAAATTATTACTGCTCATAATCATATCAAGTTACTCACACAACTTTTTTCCTTCATTTATATACATGGGTGGAATTGATTAGACATTTGAATAGGAATCAATGTTGCATAATGTACATTCAGAAATAATAATAAAATGAGTGTTATTAATCAAATACAATCACATGAGAAATAAGAAGGATGTTTTTATAGTCATAATGAGTAAATTGTTAGAATGTTGTGATGTGTTTGAATTGAAATAGAATTTTAATATTATTTATTATCCTCCTCTGATTTGACTGAGGGTAATAATATCTTCCATATTTCTGGTATTTGCTTTGAGTCATTTCTGTTGCATGTGTTGGTTGTAGACTCAGTGAACCAGGATTCAGTAATCAATCTCTCTCCCCACCTACATAGATTACTTTTTAGAATTTTAACCCTCTCCCATCCTATTGTGTGACTGTGTGTTAATGCATGCAGTGCAATGTAGTGCTGAACTTTTTTCTAAATTACTTACCTTCTTGGGGTCAACCGTCCTAACCTTAGCCAAATTCTTATGTTCCGCCAAACTGATTACCCCCGATCTACTAGTTTGACTGACCTATATAGTTGACCTCACAGTCAGTCATTTACTATTTCATGTTCAGTTTCATACGGATCAACAGACAACTAGTTAACACCAAGGAAAATCCATTATTTCACTTAGACTTAAATCATTACTGTTATCTGTTTACAACCAACCATGTTTTAGGACTAATAATAATAATAATTTGCTTTATTCCAGAAACAGTACTAGTGGTACAGTGTGGAATTTTCAGCACATATCTACAATATTTGCATCTAATTTTACAAACATTTAAAAAAAGTATTAAACAAACAAACAAACAAAATAAATCTAAAGACACCAACAGCAAAAAAACAGGATAAACACAAAAATAGTTATAAACCCGAAAAAGTACCAAGAAGTAGAAAGGAAGATAAACATCATATAATAATAACTCAGTATTGGGTAGTGGAAGCTATGATATGATTATGCATGGTGACAGTAAAGCTATAGTCATACAAGAAGTTATGAAATGATATTTAGGAATGTTTATCGCCAAGATGGTCAGTTAATTTGATTGAAACAACTCTAAACAATCATAAAATAACATTTCAGGGTTGTTGTTTTGTTTTTTATTGTCAGGTCTAATGCAGTGTTCGTAGTGGTAGTGTGAGTAATCCTGAATAATACAAAATTTTTAAGGTGGTGACTATGGCGTTCACAACCAATGGTTGTCAGTTTAATATTGCCGAAAAGTATAGAAAATAAGAAAAAACAACCACAAAACTAATAATTACATGATGGTTAATGACAGGACAATTTTGTAATACTCATAGTGCTAATAGAGTCGGAACCAGTGGATACACAAAAGAAGGAATATAGTAAAGTACAAAAAAGGAAGCCAATGTTAATAATTTAGGTAGCTAAGTATGTTTGAGAAGGAGTTCACTATAGAATACAAAATAAGAGAGAAATAAAAGAGCCTAAAATTATGTTATTAACAACAAAGCAAGTCATAGGTTTCGCGCTTAACATTGTCTCTGTCGCTTAGAACACGGGCCAAGTATGGTATCGTTGAGTTCCTGTACTTGGTTGTACGAGCATAGATTATTTTATACTGATTTCTGGTTCTACCTGATGAGATACAAGGCGAGAGTTGGGAATAGAGGGGGTGTTGAGGGTCGGAGAGTATGGTTTTAGACCATTTTTCGCATGTATTCAGATGCCTATCTGAATACATGCGAAAAAATACTACTGCATCATTCATGCAAATCTTGTGTCAAATAAAATAATTGATGTTACTGTCTTATCTTATTTACTAATCACTAGAAGAAATAAGTATGAGCAATACTCTTCAATAGCCAAAATGTTATAGGAATGAGACAGAATACATTAGACTGCGTGGCGTTGATTCCTGCTTTAAGAACTATATATGCAAAACGAATATATTCTCGCTATAGAATAACTGGTATGCAAAGTTGAGAAATACCAGTTCTGAAATTCTCAGCCAAAAAACAAGATCCCATATAAGCGCATGTAACTAATACCGCCAAATTCATACGTTCATTCAGCTAAGATAAGTGTAGATTCAGAGCAATAAACGATTAAACAGTTTTATATTGGGTGATTAAGACTTTCTCAGTGTGTCTGTTTTCATCGTCTAAACTGTCTTGTCAATATGATAAAAACAACAAAAAACTAAGAAACATCAATTTAATACAGAACAGAATTTTAAGTGTATATATATATATGTATATGCAACAATAGATACAAGCAAAACAGCCACTTTAAGTAATATTGCTGACGAAAAGTAAAATACCAAATCGCATCACCCTGGAGAGAATAAAATATGCACTGGTTACAGAACTCCGCTCCACTGACCAGAACAAGCTGGATTCACGAAAGGCAAATCATCTGCTCATCAGACCGCAATTCTACGCATCATCATCATCACAGAACAAGGCATACAGTGGCGATCAAACCTGTCTCTACCTTAACTTCCTTCATCAGATTCGAAAAGGCCTTCACCAGATATTGTTGACCAAGAAGTAATTTGTAAACTGCTTCAGCACTGTTGCGCTCAATGCCAAAGTCTTTAACCAACTTCATTCAACAGTTGGCTATATGACAGTGCCGCGTGTCAGGTAATCTGCAGTGGAAAATTCAATGAGGCGTTCTCATTGAATACAGGAGTAAGACACGCCGACTGCCTGCCTATTATCACCAAGGATGATATTCGGAATTGTGTTGGACTGCATTATAAACCAGAATCTACGTTGGGATTGATAAGACATGAATACGCTGAACCACCGATAAGAAGATTCTTCAAGTTCTGGATTCCATGAGTGGATGATTCATGTTCAATGTGACACAAACTCGAAGATTCACAGGCAGGCGAGAACTGACAACAAAATGGCTGAAGACACTGGCTCGCTGGCTAGCTGGCTACTTGGCTGGCTGGTTAAGCACGAAGACATGACTCCAGGTAAACTCAGGGAAAGTGGAGATGGAGTGATGAAAATAACCAACCGCCACCAACACAAGCAGCATCAGCAGCAGCAGCAACAACAACCAGCACCAATCACAGTCAACGCTAGAGATTTGACACAGGTTACTTCCTTCACTCATCCGGCTAGCGAGCATCGTTTCAACCAGAGGAATTCGGAATGGATACCGATGCAGATGGCAAAGCCAGCCAGCCAGCTAACCAAACAAACGGCCAGTTGGTATCGGAAAGGCGATATACTCACGCCTTCATCAACCTGAAACCAGATTGCGAATCTTCTGCACTCCGCCTCAGCACAACCAACAAGATTCGGATTTTCAACACCAATGTCAAGTTGATCCTTCTATACGGGTCAGAAATGTGGCCAGCGTTTCACGAAGGGGATTTCGAACAGTCAGTTAGGGACTTGTATCAACGGCTGCCACCTTCGCTGGCTGCATACTGATGATGAAATCGCCGGCCAGCCGGTTGGCCGGACAGAAGGAATAAGCAACATAAAACTCTGTCTGGCGACAAATCAACATTCAAGAGCCGATTGCTCAACATATACGTGGGAGAAAATGGAGGTGAATTGACCGGGGAGACATTGAGGAGGCCATCTAATAACATCGCGTGTAATATGATTTATCGCTACAGTGAAATCCGAATAGGAAGTGACAAGTAGATCGTCGGTTCGAGGATGACATTGAGGAGATTGTGTATGGAAAAGGGGAGAGGGAGGAGATGAGAGATAATGGACAATTGTGGAGCCAGACGAAGAGGACAGCAGAAAATAGGAGAAAAAGAATATGCGTTGTTGAAGCTCTATTTTCCAATAGGAACCCAAGGAATAGAGTAATAATAATAATAAGGGATAGCTAGAAATCAACAGCTGTTTATGTAGAGATTATAAAGTAGGCTGGTTAGCAGAGTTTTTTGTTTCTTCGCACAATACCTGAGCTAAAAATAGAGTACGCCTAGATTTTTATATTTTTAATTGTACGAGCACAGTTGTTTAGTGATAGACTAACCGAATAAAACACCGATGAACAATGAATGCCCTGACGACTTACAAGCTAACATGTACGAACATGATTTGTCTATACCACATAAAAATGATATGAAATGTAGTCTGAAATCAGGTTAAACCGTTTTAATTGACTATTTCAAATTTCTAATTGGCCAATCTCATTGTAGAAATTTTTATTGATTCGGTTACATATCGATTAGACTTGCTTCATCCATTCATTTATTAACAGAGTGCTGATTAGTACTTAAATATGAATTGAGAATAGAGTCAAATTAGCTTTAAAAAATGCACAAAGCATTGATGAATAATAAATCCGTACAAAATTGGCAACACTATAAATAATAAGAGTCTTTGTAAAGTGACCAATCAGGAGAAATAGAAGTGAACATTGATTTTTAGCTCGGAATAATTTGAAATTTTTCTTAAAAGTCTGTATGAATAAAGAATACTCTTGACAATAAATTCCCGCCCCTTAGCTTCTTATAAGTTATATGAAATAAAATATTCACTACCATTATAATTAAACACTCAGAAACTGAAGGACCAGGACACAAAGGACATCTTCACTGCAAGCATCAAGGACAAAGCCGAGACACAAATCAACACTGGCGAAGAGGTCAGCGTCGAAAAGCACTGGAACAATTTGAAGACAGTGTGGAGTCAAACCTGCATGGAAGTTCTAGGCACAAAGAAGAGACAGGAAAAACAATGGCTCACTACGGACACTTGGAGACTGATAGAAGAGAGAGGGATGGTGAAACAAACGATTCTCCAGTGCACCGATGAGCAACAAAAACAGGATTTGAATGCAAGCTACAAGACACTGAACAAAAGAGTAAAGAAGAGTGGCAGAGAAGACAAAAGAAAGTACTATGAAACCATGGCAAGTGAAGCAGAACAAGCTGCAGGCAAAGAAGACCTCGCAACACTCTACCAAACTACTAGGTACCTATTGGGCAAAAGTTTGACACAAATTAAGCCGGTGAAGGATGACAATGGAAAGTCACTCAACAAAGAAGTGGAGCAAAGGAAACACTGGGCTGAACACTTCAAAAGACTCCTAAATCGACCACCACCTACAACGCGCCCAGCAATACCAACAACGGAGACAGAGCTACCAGTGAACACCAATCCCCCGTCGAAATCAGAAGTCCTGAAGGCAATCAAGATGCTAAAAGCTGGAAAAGCAGCAGGACCACATGGAATCCCAGCAGAAGCATTGAAAACGGACCCAGAGACAACACCGAACTTGATGACGCCACTACTGGAGAAGGTGTGGAAAGAAGGCAAAGTACCCGAGGATTGGAAGAAAGGATACTTATTCAAACTACCAAAGAAAGGAGACCTAAGTCAATGCAAGAACTGGCGCGGAATTATGCTCCTGTCCATCTCAAGCAAAATACTAAGCCGCATCATCCTGGAGAGAATAAAACACGCAACACTGGATGAAAAACTTCGACCAGAACAGGTTGGATTCAGGAGAAACAAGTCATGCACTGATCGGATCGCCACATTACTGATCATCATTGAACAAAGCTTGGAAGGTCAGTCAGCTCTCTACCTCACTTAAATTCATCGACTTTGAAAAGGCCTTCGACAGCGTCGATCGAGAGGTGATTTGGCAACTACTTCGTTACTACAGGGTGCCACCGACAATTATACATCTCATCCAACAGTTGTACGACAATGCTGCATACTAATAATCCACAACGGGAAACTCGGGGAATCCTTGGAAGCGAAGCTGGCTTATGACTATGTCCAATGATTTTCCTGATTGCAGTAGACTGGATAATGCGACAAACAGCGGGCAATGAGGAAACAGACATAAAATGGACCCATACAAAGAATAACTTGGAGGATCTGAACTTTGCCGATGATATATGTCTGATTTCACACAGACTGGAAGATATGCAAGCAAAAAGCAACAAGTTGGCATAAGAAGCATCAAAGATAGAACTTCCTTCAGGTGAACATAGAGAAAACAGAGGTGATGAAGATTCCTGGGCAACACCACCAACAGCAACAAAAACAGACAACAATCAGCATAAATGGAAGGAACCTGAAAGAAACAACCTCCTTTACCTACCCGCCTACATGGGAAGCATCGTTTCAAATACAGGCGAACGGAACTGACGAGGATATCAGAGCAAGAATCCGAAAAGCAAGACAAGCTTTCATCACTCTCAAGTCTGTGTGGAGGTCAACAGCACTCAACATCAAAACGAAGATAAGATCCGGATTTTCAACTCCAATGGGAAGTCAGTCAGTGCTGCTATACGGATCAAACACTTGCACTGCGCATCATAAGGAGCATCTCAAACAAACTACAGACCTCCATTAACAGTTGTCTTCGCTCAATACTCAAGATCAGATGGCCGGCCAGTAAAGGTCAGCAACAGAGATCTCTGGCAATGAGCGAACCAACACAGCAGGAACCGATTGTGAAACAAATAGGCAGGAAGAAATGGAGATGGATTGGCCGGTCATACTCTGAGAAATCAAACCATCAAGTGAGTGACATCACTAGACAAGCCATTGCTCGAGTGGAACCCGAAAGGGAAGCGGCGAGTTGGTCATCAGTGCGAGAGTGGGTGACTTGGAGGAGGTCATGTGAAGAGGAGATGAAAACGTGTGGGCAGACTTGGAGCCAGGTGAAGACTAGCAGAGAACCGAATGCTGAAGCCCCTATGTTCCTCTAGGAATTAAAGGATACAATAATAATAATAATAATGAAACAGTGGTTGCATGGTAGAATGCTAGCCAGCTAGCCAGTACCTGGTTGGTGCACTCCCAAGTCACACCCCCAGGCGGTAGTTAGTGTTATACACCTGTTACCAATTTGTTATGATCTCATTGACCGCTGATATAACCCAGTGGACTTATGCGCAATGCACAACTCAACTGTGATATGCTAATACGCCTATTGGGCCGTAGTGCCTTGCGCTTCACTGAGCCACGTAAATTTCAAAAGACAAGGACTGTCCTGTGACTGTTAGAATACCATCTTAAGCTGATTCCTATTAGCAAGTCCGGAAAATAGTGAAGCTGGATTATGAGGTTAGCAGCTTCACCCCCTAAAAATCGAACGCCACCGCCACTGAAACTTCAAAGCTGAAAGCTTGAAGACGTACATTCCACTTGGAATGTCAGCAAGAAAAAAAGATAATAACAAGGAATACGGTGGATACATTTTAACCTACTGTGGATTCCGCTGTCAAGCATAATCATTAAATCTAACACAATGGGTGTGTAACAGGTTTGATCACTGGTTGATATTAATCGGAGTGCTATTGGAAAATATAGGTTTACTGGACAACTGTTTTGTCCTACTTTGGGACTCTTCAACAATGGTTCTTTAAGTATTGTCAAATTGTGATCAAAACTGTAGTCAATCAAATCCCCCTGCAAACCGACATTTGATGATTAATCTGACGCTCACTAGTGACTGGCTTTATACAGGAAGTAATCTAGAGTCGAAACAAGAAGTCGTAACCAGACGGGTGCACCAAGTTAGGTAAGAGGTCAGTTAGTCACCGTTGACATGAGCTGGCGTTGCGCTATCTATAACATATATATATATAAATCTTGAAAGGCCCTGAGTTCGAAGCCCGATGCGTCCCGAACTAGGAGGAAACAACCGTCCAATACTCTCAGGTTTTTCAGTAGTTCTGTAAATTATGTCAGCTCATGATTCAACCTGTAATCAATCAAATCCGTACAAATCAACACGTGACCTTAGTTGTGTCTCACTGCTATGGTTGCTGAGTAACACAATTCCTGTTCACTTCAAAACATTTAATCTGAAAGAGCATCTAAACAACTTCCCTACGAGTACATGCCAGATGACAAAGTAATTAAAACCATAGTGTTGTATTAATTGAATTTTACATTTTCCCGTCGATTGATTGGACCGAAGTGCTCGGTACATCCAGATGAGGAGTCCTAAATAGGACGAAATGCGTATCCTGGATTCCACTGCTAGTCACCATACACAAATTAAATGTTGTATTAAACTGAAGAAATAATTATCCTAATTTATAGAAAAATAATCCAATTTGAAATAACTTCGCTATCCATTCAAATAAGATTGGCATCACTTTCAACGTTGAATGGGTATTTTTTCTAATGAAATGACTACCTAAATATGAAGACAAATTGTGAAGAAAAAACACCTTTCAACATTCAGAACAGCATGAATACAAAGCATTTTACCTTTGAATACCCATTGGTGGAGAGTTAAAACATTCCATTCGATAACTCTTTCCCTTTAGGGATTACACAGTTATCTAGTCATACTAATCAAGGAATAATTAATTATTAATAAGACTAATCTTCTTTAACTAATCCAACTGATGCGATTGGAGAATTCGATGAAGGTGTTTGAGGTTGGTAAGAGAAAAACACGATAACACTGTTCAACACTAATTAATACATCTGAAACATTAGATTGCTACATTTCTGCATGTTATCATATGCACAGGCTTTTCAAATTGTATTCATATAACAGTTGAATGAGATGTTACCACTCACATACATATTCGTAGCGCATAAAACACTCAGACTGTTTTAATTCAATGATTCATTGTTATAAAAGCACTAATGTAGTCCTACAGTCCTACAGGAGGTCAATCGCGAGCCCGAATAGCTCAGTGGTAACGTCTCTGACTGCTGGTAGCACTGGATGACGCGAGTTCAAATCTCAGAAGGGACATGAGTTCCTTCAAGGTTGCAGATACGCCTTGCTGATGAGTGCGTTAGTGGTTCAGCGGTAGAGTGCTGGCCAACCATGCACGTGGTCCGGGATTTGAGTCCCAACCGGCTCACACCTTCACCCCCCTTACTCGGTTACAATCCCAACAAAGAGGGAAGGTTGGGTGTTAAGATGAAACTTGGGCGTTAAGCCAGCAACCCCACCACGTAAAAAACACCACTGATTCTGAAATTTCAAAGCTAAAGCTTGAAGCCCTATGTTACACCCGGAAGGAACGAAAAAGGGAAAAAATAAAATGCTAACTAATCACATCAGTGTAGTCATATGACTTCTTAACTTTCTTTATGTGCCTCACTCCCCTCGTTTTTGGATACAATTTCCCATTTAGCCGGGATAGGCCTTACGTCACTTCCATTGCAAGTATCTTGTGTTTATTCGATAAACAAGTATTCATTAGATAGCTGGAGGCGACGCCTTGATGAGTGTCAACCAGCACGAAACCTGGGTCCAAGGCTTCCTGCCGAGTGCCTTCAACTATCTAATGACAACAATTCTCAGTGCACAGTGGTGGCCAGCCACCTAGAATGCTGGCCACATTGCAAACTTGACTGACAGATTCCATTCTGCAACAAACAAAGGACTAGACACATTACTCTAGTTAGTGACTAATGTCCAATCAAAAACAAGTAATCTCTGAGTAACCTCTGTCTGTCACTCTTTCATTCACTCAATAAATTACATTTTAGTACTTTTAGTCTATTGTGTGATTACATACAAGCGAATGCATTGCAGTATATGAGCTATTCTTGCATTATTTAACTCAGCATTCTAGATCTAGTTCTACACCTTTGTTTCGACAAAATAGATTACCCTAATCTTCTAGTTTAACCTACGTAAATAATCCCACAGTCATATTTCATAAATTCAGATTTTACTGAATCAGGTGTATCGGATGTCTAGGACGAGACAAAGTTTATCTCATTCAGATGACACAAAGTTACAACTCATATTTTCTTTCTGCGTTATTGACTCAGTCGACAATATTAATATTTCCAGCATCTTATGTAGGAAATAAAATTTGTATTACATGTAAAAAATAACAATAAACATTTCGAAACCAAGTTACTTATACAGTTAGATGTTTGGAGGCAATTGGTAGGAAGCCCTATCTGATCTAGGTTTTGTGCTAGTTAGCACTCGTCAGCAAGGCATATCTGCAACCTCGGAGGAACTCATGTCCTTTCTGAGATTCAAACCCACATCACCCATTACTGCAGTCAGAAGCATTGCGAACTTGACTGATAGAGTCCAGTCTGCACCAAAGACAGGATTAGGCACACTACACTAGTTACTGATTAGTATCCAATCAAAAATTACTTACACAATCTTGGAAAAACTTTAAAGCAATGGGAGACTAAAAGTTACCATTCTTAGTAGAGTTATTCACGAAAAGATCATTATTTGGAGAATTAAAAAAAATCTTCTTCCCTTATATAAATCATAAAAATTCATCTCTGACGTCTAGATTTATGTGGAGAATACTCTTTGTCCTCATGGAAATCCATCAGTAGGATTTAACTGTAGCCTTCAGAAATTGGGTGTATCTTAATCAACTACTAAAACCAAAAACTTTGCACATTTATTATTCAGGATGCCGAGCAAACATTACTAGACTCAGTCACGATGCAACAGTATTGTTTCAGAAGAAAGAA
Source organism: Trichobilharzia szidati (assembly GCA_944472155.2). Classification (NCBI taxonomy): domain Eukaryota; kingdom Metazoa; phylum Platyhelminthes; class Trematoda; order Strigeidida; family Schistosomatidae; genus Trichobilharzia; species Trichobilharzia szidati. The sequence goes on from OX235279.1 coordinate 172,544,844, forward strand.
AACGATAATTAATTTATAAAGCATAGGAGGGCAGTTCGTGAAAGTCAGTAAAACTTAGAATAACGTCATAAATTCAGCAATTTATATATTTTTGGAAGGAATTTCGAGTGGTGATTATCAAATAAGACCGTCGCTGATACTAGATAACAGAAGTAACTAAGATGAATCGTGGAGCACAAATTTAAACGCTGTCATAAAATCTACTGAGATTCTAGTAAAAGCGACCACATCTGACGCAGCCGTGATATCCGGGTATTCATTAATGGACGCCCATGTGCTTTTTAAAGGTGTAGCCACTTGTACTGATTCTGAGTGACTGAGTCCCAGCATGGAACTCTGCACAGAAATACACCAGTCAAAGTTACCACACTAAATGTACCAACCACCCAAAGGTACAGAAAATTGATTCAAAATAACTGTAAAGAAGGTAAATGTGTGGGAGAACGAAAAAATAGTACAGTGGAAAAACAGAACAGTTTACGGCATACAGAAGATCACAAAGTGTGAATGCGTCTGAACCACGCTAATCAGTTTGGAGCCATATCACCAATACTCTCCAGCTTATGATTCTTAGCACTCCGACAAGTTCAACCAAGCAGCCTACACTTTCCAGCGTGGTTGAAACCAACTGTCTAAGAATTCATGAATTGGTGGCAGGTTTCGGTGTGACCATCCATAACCCATTTTTGACCCATTCCTATGTCAGTTAACATTGTCTTTCAAGGAAGATGATGGTGCAACTACATGCGCAACAATTGTCCTAGCTATTCCATTCGACATATATTCTTATTTACCCTCTTCCACAAACGCTGTACGCCCAACCTTAATATTAATCACCATATTAAACCCCGCCTAACACGGGAACTGATGCACTTCGGTGCAAAGTCTTACGCTGAAAACTTAGTTAACTACATTTATACAAGTACTGAAAAGGTATCTTTGTGCTTCGACTCCAGTAGATTTGGTTATAGAATATACTGTCAACATTAACTGGTTATTTACTTCTTTTCAAACAAAATACTACATGAATAACTCACAGTCTAACAAATGGAAACTGACTTCAGTAAAAAGAAAACTGTACAGAAGGATTTAAACCCTTAGATGAAGAACTATACCTTGTGTAAGTTGTATAAGAACACGATAGATAGACACTTATGGACAATGATAGAAAAGCAGCAGCGTATACGATTAGACGATAAACTTTTGATTGTATGATGTATATATATCACCTGGATCATATGTAGTTCGACTGGACATCAATAAAAAAGAATTCATTGTGTCGAAGCGCATACCTAAATAATGATTTCAGAAACACAAAAGATCAATAAAATATCGATGTGAATAAAGCAAGAAAAATAGTTTTTGCAGAATAAAATGGTACCATCATAGATTATTTAGTTGACGTCTCATCAACTGCTTGCAGCACAAAGACATTACTAAGTATGTCTACAGAAACAGTTTTAAGATACACACTGAGTTCATTTTTCAACAAAAAATCAATTAATTTATGCATATAATGCTAAAAATAATAATAATCACTTTATCCTAAACAACAACAATAATAATCATACACAATGGACTAATCAGATGAAAGCGGGATAAAAACATCCAGTTACCAGTCAGGGCAAGCAAAGACTCATAACCACATCTTTTGGAATGCATATATCGGATTCCAGGCAATTGATGGAGATTGCCTCGGAAAACATAAGGAGAATTGTACTCCCTTGCTAATAGATAATTTCGAACGATCATGTGATGTGCACATGATGGCCCATGTCGATGAAATGCCTGGCGTTGGCAATGTTGCGAACATTTATTCCCTTGAGATACAGGCTTTTTGGTACATGTTCAGAAAATCGCAGATATTCACTACTTTCTGTTCTTCCAATATAACTGCTCTCGCAGATACATGCTAATTTGTATACACAGTCGGAGATAACATGAGAATGGCATCTGTCGATAGACGGGAACCAATTTTGCGGCTGACTGATGACGTCCTCAATCTTCGGTTGACCATAGCTACAATATTTTCACCTTTAAAATGATGCTGGGCTTTACACCCACTGTCATTTCTTTGACACTTCAGCCTCACATCGTCCGCACTAGTTAATCAGCTTTTGAGGATGACCGTCGCTTTTCAACAGCTTTCCGAGACACATAAATTCTTCCTTATATATGTCCAAGCCTGAAAGTGAAATAACCAACCTGACATTTGAGAGGACTTAGCTCAAGACCATCTGACAAGGACCTCAGACTAAAATCTAGTAAAACGTTATTCAGCTTAGAACAGTTTGATTGAGAATTGGCTTGATCAAAGTCGGACTAGCTATGTAAGAAAAAAAGAAGATTAAAGGAAGACAAAACAGAGCCTTGCGGTACACCAGCTAGAGCAAGTAAGGCAGTGGAGGACTTCCCATTATATACGGTGTACTACTTGCTGTCAGGAGAGTATTAATGCAACCACTTACTAATCCAGAACGCTATTTGTGTCACAGAAAGCTTCTTGAACAAGAGATCTTGGTACATAGTCAAAGGTAGATGTATAATCCAGAAAGGTGCACCAGACATATTTGGCATCTCTGTCTATACTGTAGACAATACTATGATATCAGACAGCAGAAGCACCTAAAGTACATCTACTATTTTTGTAAGCGAAATGCATTGGGTTGGTGAAAGCTTTCCATGAAGGTTCAAGGTTATCTAAGAGCAATTTTTCCTGTATTTTCAAAAATCAGGTGTTAGCAACAGATCTAAACGTCCAAGAGAAGCTCTTTCATAAAAGATATGAGTTCTTCATATCTAAACTTGGCAGATGATACACTTGATGATTTCGGCAATGGGACAATTTTAATGTCGTTTCAAGTAGCAGACACAGTTATGGGAAATGAAGCGTTGAAAAATACCAGTAGGAGAGTGACATAAAATATAAGAAAATTTCCTGGGGAAAAAGCAGCAACCACTCTGTCGGCACCTAGAAGTTAGAGGCATTTAAAAACATCATTTGTATTAGTGCCAGGACAGCGATCATTTTTTATCATTTGTAACATCAAAAATGATGACGTCTGCTAGACGACATATGAAGGACCTTTTAAGCGTACCAAACATCAAATGAAAAAGGAACATTATTTATTTGCTTCCCACCGGAAATCTCCTCAAATAGCTTTCAGTCATTTGAAGAAGTGTACTGCCCCCACAATAACTCTAACCGAATGCTTATAAAACTAATTCATGTAAACATATTATGCGTTTACAGAAACCGATTTCTCATGTGCCTGCCGAATATCTGTTATTGTAGAAATGAACACTGGTCTTCGATTGTTTTATGTATAATTTGTGCAGTTACGCACTCTTGTCTTTAATTGGCATACTTCAAAAGTCAATTTTGCTTACATTACATTTTCTCAAGTCTTCACTCGTGCTTTTTCTCATACAACGTTGTTCATATACACTATATACACCCTTTAGCACATAGCAGAACGTGAAGACGTGATGCAGAATAGTGTATTAATCGGAGTCTGATATCATACTCAACCGAGGTTCAGAATTATATGAATTTTTAGTTATAGACTACACTTAGTCCTTGTATTTCCGAACTGATTAAAATGTTCAATTTCTTCACGCCAAGGTTGTCTTTCATTTTATGCAATCGCTCCCTTTCTCGACGAAGCTTTTTGAGTTCAAGAGGAGAACGGTCAAATCTCATTGTTTGTGTTTCCCCTAGGCAACAAACATTGGGACGGAATTTGAGATAACATGTTGTATTTGTGATAGTATTATCTAGCAACTGTTCACTGAATAAGTCCCCGTTTATATCTATTATAATATACTTCTTAGATTCTATATATCGTCCTGACAGCAATATGCTATATTGACTGTTTTTGCAGTACACTCATTAGTCAGAACATTGAGTGTTTAGATTAATATTCCACAGAGCCTAAAGCTTATGACTAATAGGATTAAGTGATCGGCATCCAGTCAGTGGATCACACGTTCAAACCATAGTCTACCTTTGAACAACCACACATTGTCACTAGTCTTTGGACAGTATGTGTTGTTCATTGTTAACTGCATGGGAATATAAATGAATATTGAGTAACCTATATCCAACAGCAAAAACAACAACGACAAAAATCAGCATAAATGGAAGGAACCTGAAAGAAACAACCTCTTTTACCTACCTACTACAGGCCAATGGAACTGACGAGGATATCAAAGCAAGAATCGGAAAAGCAAGACAAGCTTTCACTACTCTCAAGTCTGTGTGGACGTCAACACCACTCAACATCAAAACGAAGATAAGATCCGGATTTTCAACTCCAATGTGAAGTCAGTCAGTGCTGCTATACGGATCAGAGACTTGCACTGCGCGTCATAAAGAGCATCTCAAACAAACTACAGACCTTCATTAACAGTTGTCTTCGCTCAATACTCAAGATCAGATGGCCAGCCAGAAAAGGTCAGCAACAGAGTTGGATCTCTGGCAATGAGCGAGCCAACACAGCAGGACTCGATTGTGAAACAAATAGGCAGGAAGAAATGGAGATGGATTGGATTGGCCATACTCTGAGAAATCAAACCATCAAGTGACATCACTAGACAAGCGTTCGCTCGAGTGGAACCCGACTGAATGGGAATCGGTGAGTTGGTCGTCAGTGCAAGGGTGACTTGGAGGAGGTCATGTGAAGAGGAGATGAAAGCGTGTGGGCAGACTTGGAGCCAGGTGAAGACTCTATCAGAGAACCGAACGTAATGGAGACGCACGGCTGAAGTCCTATGTTCCTCTAGGAATTAAAGGAAACGATAATAGTAATAATAATAACCTATATCCACCTCGTAGAGCAATGCCTAATCTCACAAGAAACTAAAATTATCGATCATTTTTAGCAACTTTAATTTGTTCAGCAAACAAACAACAAACTTTGATTTCAAAGTCATGCTACCAAAGAAGGTTTTAATACAACGACATCTTGTTCTTCTATCTCCCCCCCTCCTCTACGGACAGAGCTTCAACTGAATTATCTTTCTAAAAAGTTTCATGGACGCGTTTGTATTTATGGTTTTCTGTTTGCAAAAACTTGGTGAGACAGTTCAGAGATATATTAGCCTAGAAATGTTACTCCAACCACTACATCTGAATTAATTCGCTACTTGTAATCCCTTTATCTTATATATATATATATATATATATATATATATATATATATATATATAAGTCTACAATAACTCCCAATAATGTATGTGGTCATATTAACAGATGAAATGCATTTAGGAAAGTTTTTTCGACGAAGTCGAATTTTCAGAACCAAGTAATTTATCATGCATCAAATGATATCAGAGTTTTAAAACCAAGTTAGCCAGAAAAGAAAGGGAGATTGAGATGAGACAGATTTTAAAGAGAAAGCTGAATCCTGCAGATGAATAATAATTAAGTTATTTTATGTTGCTCAGTAGACTGTAACAAAGCTATATATATATATAAAGCCGAAAGTCAGTTTGTCTATCCAGACTTCTAATCGAAAGGAATTCAGTAGTTTGATCCAATAACTTAAAGCATTCTCAAAACATAGATCGATCGTTTTCCCTCACGTCAGACAGAGTCAGCTGAGGAAGAAACTAATTTTTTAGACAGCCTAATTTGATAAACGCATGAAATATTTTAAAGAAAATGACATAAAAGAAAGAAAGAAATGCTTATCGCTAACAGTAACAACCGGTTTTTATGATTATATAAGATAACATCTGAAAAGCTTACGTTTTCTTCACTTATGCATAGCCGACGTTCTAGCTATGCATGGACAGAAACCTAAATTATGCATTCAAACACGTTTTGTCAAACGCCTTCCTTTACCGTGGTTATAATAATGTTCTTTTATATTTTATTCCATTTTACCATTTGAATTCATTCCACACTTCACTTCACCTTCGCCATCTTTATTGTTATCGTCATCGTACTCTTAATTTTTCAGACAACACTTGACCTACTACTTTAAAATCTTAACACCGATTCATTTATTTAATAATCTTTAAATGTTCTGTAATTCATCCACTTCAACTCGATCCCCCTTAAAACATGATTTTAATCGTCTTTATTCTTATCAAATGTGTAATATTGACTGAGTAATTTCTAGTACCACCTAATGCCTTTTTCTGTTATATAGATACGACTGTACAGTTGGCTTGAAAATGAAGTCGTTGAAAAGAGATATTTCTTGGATGGACAAAATCTGTATTTTTCCTTATGAAATAATTGGTATATTTCGTAATTGTTAAATAAATAGTCTCCTTCAAATTTATTTACGCACATGTAATTTTAATGTTTCTGATAATACTAGATGGTTGGAGGCAATTGGCAGGAAGCCTTGGACATAGGTTTCGTGCTAGCTGGCACTCGTCAGCAAGGCGTATCTGCAACCTTGAAGGAACAACTAATGTCCCTTCTGAGATTCGAACCCGCGTCACCCAGTGCTACCAGCAGTCAGAGACGTTACCACTGAGCTATTCGGGCTCGCAATTGACCTCCTATAGGACTGTAGTGGATATTTTGATTTGACACTAGTAACTAGTGTGATGCGTCTAGTCCTCTCTTTGGTGCAGACTGAATTATATCAGTCAGGTTGTAATGTGACCACCATTCTAGGTAGCTCACCTTCACGATGTACATTGTTTGTGATGATGTTTATGTTATGATAATTATACAACACAATCTAAACAAACACAAATTTCGGTAATTTCCCGTGAAGTTTTACAAATACATAACAAAATATTAACCATAGACAATTGAAACCAATGTGGTTAGTAGAATTGAAGTTCAGGCATATGAATTAGTGGATTATAATCGAGATGATCATAATAATAACAAGGAAAAATTTAGGCAGGTGCTGATTCAATCCAGGTATGAAGGCAGGCAAGTAGAATGCGTATACCTGTAGAAGCAGAGGAGAAAATAACTACTACCTCATAGAGATTAGATAATAGGGTGCTTAGTTTTAAAAGAAATTGTGAAAATTAGATTAAAACACGCAACTGTAGCACAGTATGTTATTGATAATAAAGTTAACGGTAGAGATAAAGATGACAATAAAAGTCAGTCTGTACGCACAGTAATCTTTCGAATAAATTCCTTTCGAGTTCTTAAAATTATAAAACATAGTATATATCACTGCACTGATAGCATCATCCTGGAGAGAATAAAATATGCACTGGATATAGAACTCTCCCCCCCCCCCCACTGGGAACAAGCTGCATTCAAGAAAGGTAAATCATGTGCTGAATACGTTGTAGCTCTACGCATCATCGTCATCGAACAGGGTGTATAATGGCGGTCAAACCTGTCTCTACATCAACTCCTTTCATCGACCTCTAAAAGGCCTTCACCAGATAGCTTTGACAGAGAAGCAGTTTGGAGAGTACTTCAACACTATGGCGTGCAATAGCAAAGTCTTTATGAACCTCATTCAACAGCTAACTATAGGACAATGCCACAACGGAAAAATCGGCGAGGCGTTCTCAGTGAATACAGGAGTAAGACACGCTGGCTGCCTGCGTATTGTCACCAACGATGATATTTCCAATTGTGCTGCACTGCATTATACACCAGACTCTGCACTGTGAGTGAGAAGACAGGAATACGCTGGACCATCGATGAGAAGATTCTGCAAGTTGTGGATTCCATGAGTGGGTGATTCATGTCCAATGTGACACAAACTCGAAGACTCACAAACAGGCGAGAACTGACAACAAAATGGCTGAAGAGATTGGCTGGCTGGCTGCCAGCGAAGATAGGATTCCAGGTGAACATAGAGGGGGAGGAGATGCGGGTGATGAAGATAACTAACCGCCACCAAAACCACCACCACCAACACCGACAATATCAACAGCAACAACAACAACCAGCACCAATCACCATCAACGCGAGAGATTTGACACAGGTCACTTCCTTCACTCATCTGGCTAGCGAGCATCCTTCCAACCACAGGAATTCGGAACGGATGCCGATGCAGATGTCAAAGCCAGCCAGCCAGACAGAAAGCCAACCAGCCAGCGGGAATCGGAAGCTCGAGATACTCAGATACGAGTTAGACTCACGCCTTCATCAACCTGAAATCAGTTTGTAAATATTCCGCACTCCGCCTCAGCATAAACAGCGATATTGGCATCTTCAACAAAAATGTCAGTGAAGTCAGTCAGTCAGTGATTCAGTCAGTCAATCAGTCAGTTCTTCTATACGGTTGAGAAACGTGGCCAGCGTGTCAATAAGAGGATTTTGAACAGCCAGTTAGAGACTTTATCAACGGCTTCCCGCCTCGATGGCTGCATACTGAAGATAAAATTGCCAGCTGGACAGCAGGCCAGAAAGAATTAACAACAAGAAACTCTGGCTGGCGAAAAACCAACAAGCAAGAGCCGATCGCTCAACAAATGTGTTGGAGAAAATGAAGATGGATTGGGCACACATTGAGGAGGCCGTCGCTCGTGTGGAATCTCAATGGGTGGAGACGTGTGGGTCGTCGGTGCAGGGATGACATGGAGAAAATCGTGTGGGGAGGAAGAGGAGAAGGCAGAGATGAAAGATTATGGTCAATCGTGGAGCCAGGTAAAGAGGACAACAGCAAATAGAAGAAGGTGGAGATGTGTTGTTGAAGTCCTATGTTCCACTCGGAACCCATAGGAATAATAATAACAGCCAGTTATGCAGCGGATACATTTTTACGTAGAAAAACAGATTAGTTGTAGAGTAACGAAATAAAATGGTATTTGTGTGACAAACGTGCTGGGTTGAATGCAAATGCAAAATATTGCGAAATGTGAGACAATTAGGGTGATTCCATATATTTGTTGTAACTGCATTCATTTTAGCACTTCGTCACACAAATTCTACTATTCACTTTCTCACCCCATAACTAATCTGTTATTCTACGTAAAAATTTATCCGCTGCATAACTGGCTATTTTTCGTAATGATAACAATAAATATTTTATTTTATAATTGTAATAAGCAGAAGAGAAATTATCGAAAGGAATATTCTTCGTTCAGATCAGCATTTAATCCATAATATGGGAATACTTCACACGCTTAAAAGATAACATTTTAAGTTACCCCGTTATCACTGGGAAGGATACCTATTCTAGCCTGTAGTTGCAGGCCATGAAAGAAGAAACAGAAACCCATAGACTGGGTTGATATATTTTACAGCAATCGCCTGAACCATATTTAAGAATCGAAGGCGTACAAATATCACGAATTGAGGTACCACCTTAAATGGAATTGTCAAAGTTGAGTCTTTGTCAGTCTTGTGCTCCACACCTAATAGGTGTGCCAGTATGGAACTCCTGACTGACTTTGTAAAAATCTTTTTCTTAAGCAAGTTGAACAATACTCAAGAAGGCGACGATGAGCTTGCTGATTCGATCTGCCTATGCAACAATCTTACAGTAGTTAAATGTAGAAATGTACATTGTTGTCACTTGTAGCTTATCCTTCATTCTGGATTGGAATTGTACAATGAGTGGTAAATTTAAAACACAGTGATGAAGCAAATAATTTTTTTATTAACCACATTGGCTTTGAAAGTCTGTGATTAATATTTCATTATGTAATTGTACTCACATGTACACATAAGTCAAAGTCACCACAATGTGCATACACTTGAATTTCTAGGTGTGCCTAGCTACACACAATTAACCAAAATGAAATGGTACAGACGAACTTCACAGGATATTTTGTCTCCGAAAAAACAGGTTCAAGTGGTAGGCAGAAGTGTTGTGCTTTTATGAATATAGAGAAAATCAAATACCCGTCCTGAATAAGAAGAAGAATAGGGGGCATACAACACTACTATTGCTACTGCTATTACTAATACTACTATGGCGGGTATTGTATACACTCCAGTAACCTCAAACATATGAAATTATAGTTTATATAGTTGAGAATTTATCACCCGTATTGTGCAATTAACCCCTTGGTTAACTCTATTCACAATTATATTTATAACACTATTTAGCGATTATCTATTGAGCAAGAGGTGAGTTAGTAATATAAAACTTGAAATGAATCAAGTAAATCAATCATCAAAATTACCTAATCACAGTTAAATCACTAGGAGCAGGTTCAAATGTTTTTAAATGAATATCTGAGAAGAAAAAAAATGAATGAAATAACTTTTTAAAATAAACAGCTCTCGTAGTTTTTAATTCATTTTGGACTTCGATGATGTTTGAGGATTTTACCTGAAATAATTTGTTCGACAACAGACAACGATCAGCATAAATGGGAGGAACCTGGAAGAAACAACCTCTTTTACCTACCTGGGAAGCATCCTTTCAAATACAGGCGGACGGAACTGACGAGGATATCAAAGCAAGAATCGGAAAAGCAAGACAAGCTTTCACTACTCTCAAGTCTGTGTGGAAGTCAACAGCACTCAGCATCAAAAGTAAGATCCGGATTTTCAACTCCAATGTGAAGTCAGTCAGTGCTGCTATACGGATCAGAGACTTGAACTGCGCGTCACAAAGAGCATCTCAAACAAACTACAGACCTTCATTCACAGTTGTCTTCGCTCAATACTCAAGATCAGATGGCCGGCCAGAAAAGATCAGCAACAGAGATCTCTGGCAATGAGCGAACCAACTCAGCAGGAACCGATTGTGAAACAATTAGGTAGGAAGAAATGGAGATGGATTGGATTGGCCATACTCTGAGGAAACCATCAAGTGACATCACTAGACAATCCATTGCTCGAGTGGAATCCGAAAGGGAATCGGTGAGTTGGTCGTCAGTGCGAGAGTGGGTGACTTGGAGGAGGTCATATGAAGAGGAGATGAAGACGTGAGGGCAGACTTGGAGCCAGGTGAAGACTCTAGTAGAGAAAGGAACGTAATGGAGACGCATGGCTGAAGCCCTATGTTCCTGTAGGAATTAAAGGAAACAATAATAATAATTTGTTCGACGGATGGTGATTAGTATTGAAATACAGGATAACGCGGATTTCGTCCTATTCGGGACTAGTCGTCAGCTGGACGTACCTGCATTCACCAGGCGGTGATGGTGTTTCCATTGACGCTCCACTAGATCATTTGGGCCAGTAGTGGATGATTCTTTGGCGCCTAAAACGATCGCCGCTGGGTTCAAGAATCAGTGCGAATACCATCACTCGCTGACTGGGGAATGCAGGTACATCCAGCTGACGCCTAGTCTCAGATAAGGCGAAATGCTTCTTATCCTAAATTCCACTGCTAATCGCCATCCAGTAAATTAGCTGTATTAGCGATTGTCTCCAGTAATATGTTTTAAGCAAATTTTCTCTTGAAAATAAGAATGCTTACCAATTACCATTTCAACAACACGCGATTATCTATAAATGACAAATTATACTTGTAGTCAGTTATGTTCAAATGTCAATACCATTTATATTTTACTTAAAGGGAAAATGGTATGCAACATATACACGAACAGCTCACAGGGATAGTAAACAATCAGTCTACCTAATATATACACGGCGTAAGTGTTTCCTACAACAAAAATTATACATTGTATCTTATGAATGTAGTTAACAAGAAATAAACTGAATAAAAGGGCCTTTCAATGACTGAAACATGCCAACATAGTACATTACAAAAAAAAATACATAAGCAGTTCGTATTACTGAGGCTCCTTGTACTACTCATATGGAAGTAAATTTAAAATAAACTATTTGTAGGTATCGGAAATCGAAGCAGGCGGGAGAAGGGGTTTGACTGAGGTTCTTGGGATGCAAGTAATCTATGCTAATAGTTTGCAATCACACAATTATACCTATATATATTCACATCCTGTCACCTGTACACCCCCATATATTATAGTTCACTTAAATTCCTTCTCCGAATCGTGACAACCACAACGAATTCCCTTTTTTGTAAAGTTCTTCGTTGATATGTCAGTCAACTGGTCAGTGGTCCCGAATCAACTGTTAAGTAGTAGGAGTTACAGGATTTCATCATGAGCTGACATCGGTTAGAGAACCATTGGAAAACTTGCAGGGAGTACGGCACATATGTTTCCGTTGTCCTAGTCTTAAACTCATCATCAGTGCGCATCCACCAAGCCGACACTTCAAAACCAATGAGATGCTCACTGGCTACTGGCCCTATTCAGGTAGATAATTACCTGGGGTTCTAGTGGGAAGCCGTCACCAGTAGGGCACAGCAGGTTGAAGGTGAGGACAGTTACTTGGTGAAGAAGACATTGCGAAGTGGTCACGCTGTATCGTGAAATGGCGGAAGTTGGAATTCATGCACTGGCCATTGGATCGGGTCAGGTCTCAGTGGGTTATTCATTATAATCAGGCGCTAAAGGTAACTCACTGCTTACTTCCATTTTACATCTGTTCTTAGCACATTTTTAAATATATATATATAGTATTGAAATAAGTGCAGGAAAGCTTTATTAACATAAACCCTTACAAACCAAACTATAGAAAATTAATCTGATGCTCGCTAGTGACTTGCCACAGGATGGAGTTTCCTGGAGTTCTAGTGAGAAGTCGTGACCAGTGAGGTTTAATTAGATGTCACGTGTGTGGATGGATGTCCCACCAAAGACAATGGTTGGGGTTGCGCTAAATCACAAGTCGGTAGAAGTTAGAATTCATGGGTTGGCCATTGAATCGGGTCCCAGTGGCTGAATGGTATACAAGCCAGATTGCCTTGTAACCGGAAGGTCCTGGGTTCGAATCCCAGTGGGTGCGTACTGCCGATGATTCCCAAACTAGGATGAAACAGCAGCTGTCCAGTACTCCCTGGTTTTCAATGGTTCACTAATTGATATCAATCCGTGATTAACTCGTAAAAACATAACTAACCCTTACAAACCTAACTATAGAAAATTAAGCATCATTATCAAACATACAATACAATGGCAGTCAAACCACTACCTCAACTTCATCGACTTTGGAGAAACATTCAACAGCAGTGAGAAGGAAATAATTTTAAAACCACTTCAACACTACAGAGTGCCATAAATCTTCATCGGCCTCATTCTATATATATATATATATATATATATATATATATTGACAATGCCACATATCGAATGATCCATAATGCAATAACTCAAAGAAGGATCTGAAGTGCATATAGGAGTTAGACAAGGCTATCTACTATCATCAGTGATATTCCCAATAGTTACTTACTGGATAATGCAGAACACCGTAAGTGAGGAACGACAAGGCAGAAACACGTTGAACCGATAGGAAGGCTCTAGAAGGTCTGGATTTCGACAGCGATTTTTGTCATATATCACATAACCTTGAGGGTTGCACGCGAAAACCAACAAACTGGCTGAAGAGGCAAGCAGCGAAGACAGGACACAAAGAAGACTAAGGTGATGAAGATAAGCAACTAACAACGACAACAACAGGAATCAATCACTATCAACGGGAGAGGTTTGAAAGAGTTTACTTCCTTCACTTATGTAGGAAACATCGTTTCATTTAGAGGTAGGCGGCACGGATAAGGGTATCAAAACGAGAATCGAAAAGTCAAGGTACACCTTCATTACTCTGAAATCAGTTTGGAAATCTTCTGAACTCCGCCGCATCATTAAGGACGAAATTCGGATTTTCAACAGAAATGTGAAGTCATTCATTTTTTCTATTTGAGTCAGAGACTTGGCACGTCAGCAAAGCATTTCCAACAGCCAGATTCAGATTTTTACTAACAGCTGACTTCGCTGACTCCATAATGAAGATCAGATGTCCACAAAGAATAATCAAAAAGAAACGCTGGGGATGACCTACTGCACAACAAATATGCTGAAGAAAATGGAGATGGATCCGATGGACACACACTGAGGAGACCTCTGGATGACAGCGTGCACCTAGCCATCGCTTAATCGGGACCTGAATGGAGAGTGATAAGTTGTTAGTGTTTCTAAGGATGACATGGAGGGAATCGTGCAAGGAGGAGGTGAGAGACTGTGGACAGTAGCGGAGCTAGCTCAAGAGGACCGCAGAGAATAGGACACGGTGCAGATGTGATGCTCAGGGCCTGTATTCCACTCGGGAACAGTAATAATAATAATACTATATAATGAACTGCTCACGTAATGAACAAAATATATCCTCAGTTTTCAGGCTGGCATACCACTACACCTGTTGTTAAGTTTCAACAAACACCACGCTTGAGATTGATCCGACACCTGGATTGTATACAACTGGTTTAGTAATAATAATGTTAACAATAATACTTCTTAAATGCATACAACGCCCAGCACTTCTATTCCTTAACCTATGCTTGAATACTGATTCTTGAAGTTTATAATTAAATGGGCGTACAATCTATCATGTCTTATAATTTTCTAAAAAAGAAAGCAAAATTAAATCATCACAAAAAGAATGCATCAAGATATGGAAACAAAAGCTGTCAATAAGATGTATCTCTGTATGAGACAAGCATTGATCTTTCTGAAAACTGTCTCTCTATTTTCAAAGGCATTTTAATCTACGAGCAGCTACTATATTTTATCAGCTTTTATCTGGCTATTTCTCGTTTTTACTTTCAAGATGTTTGAATCATAAAATTAGTGATTAAAAAATATATATCTTCGTTTATTTTCTTTTGCCAAGTGAATTTCTGAACTTACCGCAAATTAGTCCCTTATAATTGGTGGATGGTGACTAGCAGTGGAATCCAGGATGCGCATTTCATCCTATTTGGGACTCGTCACTGGATGTACCTGCATTCCTCAGTGAGTGTTGATGTTCCCACCGAGGCTCGAACCCAGTGCCAATAGTTTCAAACGTCAAAGCTTTATCCACTAGACAGCTTGGGCCACAAAGGCCACCTCTTGTGCAACGGGTAATGTTAATTTAATTTTTTTAATTTTAGATTTTCCCTTCGATTGATTGGACCGAAGTGCTCGGTCTCAGGTTGACATGTCGGCTTCTTGTGCAGATGCTTCGACGATGTCTGGGCATTTAATTAGAATTTAGTTAGTGGATGATGACTAGCAGTGGAATCCAGGATGCGCATTTCGTCAACCAATTAAATTCTAATTACATGCCCAGACATCGTCGAAGCATCTGCATAAGAAGCCGACATGTCAACCTGTCACCGAGCACCTCGGGCCAATCAATCGACGGGAAAATCTAAAATTCAATTTAATTAGTCCTTTCATTTGATCTTTATTTCTGTGATCAATCGAAGATTTTGATAAATCGGATTACTTTTATTCGTGCATTTTTAAAAACATCGCTTACCGTTTTCCCCCTCTACAAATCCAAGACAAAATATATCAAATTTGATCTCAGTAGGCAGTGAAGCGTCCAAATATAAATTAAATGACTACCACTTTATTATTAATATTACTTTCTTGGGTTCCCAGCAGAGCATAGGGCTTTAAAAGTACACCTCCATTTTGTCCTGTCCTCTTCATCTGAGCGCCCGATTGTCCATAGTCTCTTATACTTCTTCAAACCTCAAGAGTCATGGCGATTCACATGTTAACTCCTTAACTCTGCATACAAAAGAAGTGTGTTCAGTCATTAAATCTACGCTGGACCTGATCTATCCTCACCCCAAATACGTAGTTTTTATTTTTGTCTCTTATTTGTATAGTATTTTCTTCCACCACCCCTTATTAAATCTCTATCCATTATTACCACCACTGTCAACTTGACTGTCGTTCAATTTTACCTGAATTCCACTCAATCCGGCCAGCTGTATTACGTCACTCAACTTACTTATTTTATTTTTTTCTATTTTAGTTTCTACCGGATTAACGTTTTCCACATTACGTGATTTGTCATCTGAAATTTACATTTCGAATGACAAATATTTTCCTATATATTCTTGCGATTTTACAGCTTGAGAATGATATCACCGAAAATAGGAACTCTTCGCTTGACCGCTTTTCTTTTATTATATGACTCAATGGGGATTTTCAAGTTGCTATCACGAGAGAAATGAAAAGTATTAGTTGTTGGGTTTTCATCTAGGTGCTTACTCAGTAACCTTATTCCTTTGAAAGTTCATAGGTTCGCACTGTCAAAGAATTGAAAACAATAAGGATAAAACAACCATTTAGTACTCTCTACTTTTTCCACGGTTTTTTTCACCAATACCAATACAGGAAATTGTCGATTTTGAGGTATTATATTCGCCTACTTTATATTACGTGTAATCCCCTTATTACTACTCTTTGGAAAGCTTTTTTATATTATTATTATTATTACATATTCATTTAAACTCTTTTTATCTCCTTTCCATATAGTTTTTTTTCCTTCACGTTCCCCAGTGGTAAATAGGGCTTCAATCTAGTGGCTTGAAGTTTCTGTAGCAGTGTTTGTTTTACAGGATGGGGTTGCTAGCCTCATGCCCAACCTTTCCTCTTCACCAGCTTTTTATTTCTGGCTTAGCGAGGTAAAGGAGGAGTGCGTCTGTGGCCGGGGATCGAACCCCGGACCATGTGCATGGTCGGCGAGCGTCCTAACCGCTATGCCACCGACGCTTCCATATTGTTTAGTGATATGCAATTCTTTCATTTTTATGATTAAGTGGACAGTTCGCATTCATTGTATTATCCGATTAATAAATAACCATGACTCGTCTATATTTAATATATACGAAGTTATACATAAATTTATGCCCACTAGAGTAAAGCGTGAGAGGATTAATTAATTTACTCCTTGATAACATCAACACTGCAGCCGATTTGGAACTGAGGCCAGTAAAAAATTATCTATCATCCAGTAAGTTGCTGATCTTACGCTAGGTATTTATTTGCCCGTTTAGCTTTCTTGTCTGTACCTGTTAATATATAATGGCCAAATTGACTGATACGAGACTTTGATCAAAATAATCTCTAATAAATGCCCAAGCAGCCTGAAGAAGTTTAGATAGACCAAAAGGAAACGAATGGTGAAAACTGTCAAGAACTATACATATCTTAAATCGATTGAGAATTATTGAAGTCATCTATTAAGAATATATTTTTGTCTTAGGTGGTTGGAGGCAATGAACAGGGAGACTTGGGCCTAGGTTTTGTACTAGCTGGCACTCAGCAGTCACCAAAGCTTATCTGCAATCACCTTGAAGGAACTCATGTGCCTTCTGAGATTCGGAACCACAATCACATAGTGCTGTTAGAGACGTTATTACTGATATATGTGTAAAACTTGTGCACTGTGGTTGTAATTACTTCCTCATTAGTTTGTTTATTAGATGTATCACACAGTGAGTGAAACAGTATTATTTACTGGATGACAATGTTTCGAACAAAATTTATTGTTCATAAACATTTCATCAGCTATAATCACACGTGTTCGAAACTTGAGTTTTATAGTTTTCTTTGTTCTCTCCTATTTGTAGTCGTTGGGATAGTAGAATTTTCCAGATATCTGGGTGGATAGGTGTTGAATCATTCCTACTACACGTGTTCTCTCTCAGTTGATTTGATAAACAAAGCTCCCGTTATCAATCTCTCCCTCCACCCTGTGACATCAGATTTTAAAACTGCCATCTTATCCCATCCATCCTATGTATGGTTGTGTGCAATTTCATGAAGCGAGTGCTATAGCTGAACTATTCTCTAGATTTCTTATCTTATTCTGGTCAACTAATCTAGATTTTGCTGCTAGATTTTTATGTTCGGCTAGTCTAACTGCACCTGTTGTACTACTTTGACCTGACAATCATTGGAGGCAGGGTATTAGATAAACTAAATTGTTTTGTTTTAAAGGCTCCACACCACTGATCCTTTAACCGACAAAGCTTGTTTCTAATTGAGTTTGTGGGTGGTTTGAATGCCAGCCACTTTTATTCCTGCCAGCATTGTTAAGAATTCTGCTTAATGTGGTTTCCGAGGTTCCTTCCTTGTATGGAATTACTACTGATGATTTAGATTCCTTATTTTTGTTGTTGTATTGCGCACATTTGACATACATGTCATAATTGATATTATTACTATTATTATTATCACTATCAAAACTATCATTATTTATTTTATTTCTATATTTCCCTACTTACTTTCTGAATAATTTGTCAGGATAATTATTAAGTTTCAAGGCTTCTTTTATGTGTATCAGTTCCTGTTTTAGATTTTCTTTGGTACTACTTAGTTTTTGTGCTCTGTCATTTAAACTTTTCACCAATCCTATTTTCACTGACATAGGATGGGATGATCGGAAGTCCAAATATCTCTTTGAATGTGCAAGTGTTCAACTTCCCATCTTCTTTCCTTTTTACACTGCAATCTAACATTGGAAGCTCCCCTTCCTGACTTTTTAGTTCATAAGTGGATTGAATTGCCTCCACCTTTGAGTTAATGTGTTCGAAAAATCTATGTATATCATGTGTTCTAAGTACAGTGAATGTGTCATCTACATACCTCAACCTCAAGATATAGATAGATTTTTCGAACACATTAACCCAAAGGTGGAGGCAATTCAATTCACTTATGAATTGGAAGGCTTTGAGTTTCGTCAGCTTCAACCATCCCTCTTTTCTGGTGCAACTAGTGTCAATCAAGGTTTACAAGTGCATCAGCCGAGAATCAACCTCGGAACTTAAGTATGTCTGACAAACATTCTACCGTTGAAACACTAGTGCACATTTACGAATCTATGAGTTACGCATACTACCTAATAGCTGATCATAACATCCAGTTGTTCAGGTTGAAGTATGAGAAACTTTACGTGAACACAGAACACATTGACTGCAAACTGATGAGGTGAGCTTTTTGGTCAGTTTTTCCAATTAAATTCTATGAGCAAATAAAAACTTTTTCCATTTAGTTAAAAGAATAGAGTAAGTTGTACGGCTGCTATTGATTGACGGATAGACAGATTCAAAATTAAACTGATTTCAGATTTGAATAAAGCAAAAACAATAGCTTTTGCAGAATAAAATGGTACCATCATTTATTTCGTCGGCTTCTCATCATCTGCTTACAGCCCAAAACATTATTAAGCATACCTATGGTTGAGGTTTAAAGTTGATGATTGCCAGAAAAATAAGACAAAGGCAGACGGAAAAAGGCATCACAAACGCATCTTCTAAAGAAGAAACTGAATGACAAAAACACTTACAATGATTTAAAACTGATAGGATCCCGCATAAAGTAGTATATCATCATTCTCACGCATGTTGTGAATAATTATGCGATCAATCATTTCTCACAGCTGTGAGGCCGACTTTATTGTTGTAAAGAAAATGTGTAAATACCGTGTGTTCTTTTCTTAGTTGTCGTTGTTGTTATGTTTGATTACAATACACAGTCACAAGCCAGCCTTTGTCTTTTGATATTTGCGTGGCTCAGGGAATCGGAAGGTACCACAGTCAGATAGGCACATATTAGGCAGGCGCAGACAGAACAAAGTGACTACAGTTCTCATTTAATTCAGTATCAGTTATAACAAAAACCCCGAGGGTCTCATTCTACGCATATGTATGGCCTTCCAAAGACACACGGAAAACTAGTCCCCCTAACACATATACTTCCGATGATCAACTCACCTCAGCATAAGGTTGATCGTTGGCTTGAGTAGAAGTTGGGAGACATTCGTCAACGTCTAGCCGTATGCACCATGAAAGACTCATTTTTATTTCGCCGAAAGTGTTTGCTGTCCTTTGTCTCCGATTTGCCGAAGCGATCGCAATCAAACGATTCAAACCAGACTTAGGCATACAGAAAGAGAGTGTCATTAATCCCTCACTCCTTTGGTAACTGAATTTTGATTTTGATTACAATAATTAGTCATCTTAATCAGTGATCTCAACTGACTGAGCAAATCTTAATCTTATAAACTGTAACTGCTTTCGCTCTTTGAGTTGCTATGTGAACCTACAAGCGAACACTGTTCTGTTGATTAATATTTTCTGTTTTCTGTCTTACCCCTCCCCCCTCTTTTCAACTTTGAAAGCGTATAAATTGATGATGAAAACTTAAACTAAAAATTGCAATACTTACATTTTGGATGTGTCAGTTTTACAGTATTTCTTCTTTACTACTACTCAAACATTAAAGTATGTTATTATCATTTATATAACCGTTGTAATTTCAGGTAGTCTGCAGCTGATGAGAACCCATGAAATGGAATGATATCATTTTTTCCTTATTATTTTTTCATAAGTGTGAACATCATTTAAGCTGTCTTATAACTTAATTTTGTATTTCTCCTCACCATAATATATCAAAAGAACATTAGATTCAATAATCTATAACATGCTAAAAACTCCAAACTGAATCGACAATATTTCAATGTCTTAATGGGTATTTTTCGTGAATTAAAAATAAGCAAGGACCCTCTGGCAGTGAAGGAACTGATTGGGTTTCTGCGATATTCTGTCAAGCTTGCTGAAGTTAATGCGAAGATTAGTTTTCTCAGAGACTGTATGAATAATCATGAATATCCCAAGTGGTATTGGAAAGCTCTACGTCGCAATCACATTTATCCGAACTCGAAATCCCTCAAGCGTCATACCCTGAACCATATTGATTCCATTATATCACGTGTGCCAGAACTCGAGAGGAACACAGCGCAACGATCCTCTGCGTTACACGAATTGTCTTGTGATGAACGACAAGCATTTACCGACTATGTCACTCTGGTCACGGAGAAGCGTACACAATCCATCCATTCTAACTTATTGAAAGTCTCAAAGCTACAGAAACACGACGCAAGTTTCCAGAAGATCCTACCAAATTTGTGTTCAATTATTCTTCAGTAACGTTATCTCCCATACAATTGGAGGCCTTGTCTCTCGGGCCAAGATTTTGCGACATGAACTCAAACATAAGCAAGCTCAATACTTATGTCGAGTTTGAAAATTTGATCAATCAGACTACTGATCTTGTCCCAGCTTCCGAAGAAGAATTCAAACATTTTAAGTCTACTATTCTAGACTCCTGTCAACAGTATCTCAATACAAAGTCCAAGTTCAACAATCTTTTGACCAAAGAGCATAGAGAACAGCTCAGCCAACTGAGGCAGAACAAAGAATTGCTTATCATACGCCCTGACAAAGGTACAGGCATAGTCTTAATGGATAGAAAAGATTATATTAATAAAATGGTGGCGATTCTCTCAGACAACAACAAGTTCTCAATATCCGAAAAAGAGAAAGACAAAACCGAGGCAACGGAAAAAAACAGCTAACTGAGATCTTGAGAAAGCTAAAAACTGATCAGTTTATCTCTGAAAATGTCTTCGAGAGCATTCGACCTACAGGCTCAATGGTACCCCGACTATACGGATTGCCAAAAACTCATAAACAGGGTCTTCCACTGCGCCCTATTTTGGACATGTCAGGATCCCCGTATCATCCAATAGCGAAATGGCTAGCAGAACTCCTACAACCTTTTGGAGATCGAATTTCAAAACATTCTCTTCGAGATACTTTTGAATTCATCGATTGTATCAAAGATGTTAAAGTGGGAGACAAACGTATGATTTCACTCGACGTCGAGTCTCTCTTTACAAACGTCCCTATCACTGAGACGACTTGTTTTCTATGCAAATACTTGGAAGAAAACAACCTGAATATTGGAATACCTACCACCAAGCTAAAAGAACTCCTACTCAGATGCACCCTAAATGTCCAGTTCACATTCAATGGGCACTTCTATAGACAACAAGATGGCGTGGCGATGGGATCACTTTTGCGTCCGGTGCTGGCTGATATTTTCATGGCAAGTTTGGAAAACGGTCCGCTGAAGGCAACCATCGACAAATTCTTCTTATACAAAAGGTATGTTGATGATACTTTCGTCATCTGCCATAACAAATGTGATCAAAATATTGTTCTTCAAGTTTTCAATAGTTGCCACCCCGCCATCAAATTTACAATCGAAGTAGAAACCAATGAGATAATCTCCTTTCTGGACGTTCGTTTAAGTAAGAAGACCGTTGGTACCTTGAACAGATCAGTACACAGAAAACCTACATGGAACGGTCAGTTGACAAACTTCTACAGTTGGGTACCAATTAGTCGCAAGCGAAACTTGATAATATCTCTGGCGACCAGAATCCGAAAAATCTGCAGTCCTGAATCAATAGAGGAAGAGATCGCCCTCTTAAGGAAGACACTGCTCGAGAATGGCTACCCACCTCGTTTTATAGACAAGCATATTCAGCCTAAGACTTACAAAGAACAACCCATTACAGTGCAGAAGAAGATGGTCTACATGAATGTACCCTTCAAAGGTGACATTCTGGCTGACACCTTGAAGAAGAGGATATCTACTGCTCTCAGAAGGACATTCTTTGCAGCCACACTACGACTGACATTTTCCTCCCGGCCATTGTTCTTCAACTACTCTAAAGATAAACTATCGCATTTGACCACTTCCATGTGTATCTACCAATTCACCTGCTCTTGCGGAGCGAGGTATATAGGTCGTTCGATGCGAGTTTTATCTATAAGAGTTCAAGAACACTATCCCGCCTGGCTACGGAAAGGTAACAACGGAGCAATAAGGAGCGCCATTATTGAGCATATACTCAACACTGGTCATTCGATTTGCAAGGAGAAGTTGTTCAAAGTCATCTATAAAGTCAAAAGAAGTCTTCCGAAATCGACAAGCTTCCGTATACTTTGTATTGCCAAGGCCTTAGCGATTTGGATAGAAAAGCCTGATTTATGCACACAGAAGAAACTTCTCCACCCCCTCCTACTACAGTGGGTTTAATTTCAAGTTTATCTGTCATCAACATTTTGTTATCAAATTTTTTTGCAATTTTCGTGTAATAATTTTAGTAACTAACCCATTCAATCTTTTCACCTATTATCTAGTTTATTTTCATAATTGTCTCCATACTCCTTCACTAACATCTGATCTTTCTAAACATGTCTATATTACGTAACCCTACTCACATCTTACCAATCTTCACCCCACTTAGTTACAACTTTGATTGTTAATACTGTTTCAAACAAACTCACTGTTATTATTATTATTATTGTTATTATTATTATATTAAATATTCTCAATTCGTGCTTCGAATATTTTTGACTTTATTTCTTAAAAGTGGACAAATTCCTCTGGTTAATTTTGTTTTAATTTTTAATTTTATTTATATTTTAAGTAAATCAGACGGAATATTGTGACAAATGCTGAGAATTCCATTCTGTATTATAAGTACTGTTTTTGGAATAAAGTAGATTATTATTATTACTTTATACTGCAAATTTCGTCTTCTTTTCTTTATCGAACATGAAATTGATTGACATTAACATGTAACGCCTAGAAATTGGTAGTCTCCAGAGGTTAATTCACCAAAAGCCAACATGGAATGGACAATACCTACATTTTAATAGTTTTTGTCCCAATAGCTTTAAACGAGCAGTAATCAAGATTCTGTACTATAGAGCTAGGAGAAATTAGCGGAAGAATTTTATGTTTCTCGGAAAGCTGTTGGAAAGCAACGGTTACACTCAAAGGTTGATTAACTAGTAAGGAAGTTGTTAAGGCTGAAATGTCAAACAAATCACAGTGTGGAAAAAGGACTACTTTCAGTCAACTTGATTTTAAGGATGAAAATATGACAGCACTTGTCTACAGAAGTTTGAGGACGTCACTAACCAGAGCCTATCCTGCAGCTAAGTTGGTTCCCGTCTATCGAGCAACATGCTGTTTGTTGCAATCGAAAGCCGACGTATACCCTTCTCGTGTAAACTCCGACTGCGTACACAAATTTACATGTATCTGCGCGAACATTTACATTGGAGAAACAGAAAGAATGGCATACCTCCGATTTTCCGAACATGTACCAAAAAGGCTACGTTTCAAGGGAACAAACTCTTATAATAGTGCTATTACCAGACATCTCCTTGATACGGGTCATGACGTGGAAATTGCGAAATCCTTTAAAGTTATCAATGTACAAAGGAGCTTGATTCTCGTCAAGTTTGCCGAAACGATTTCTATCAAACGCTTGAAACCCGATTTATGCGCTCAGAAGGATGCAGTTATCAGTCTTTGCCTTGCCCTACCTGGTAACTGGATGTCTTCATTCTGTCTTTCAACTGATTGCGTAACGCCGTGAGATTCCATTGTGTATGATTATTATTGTTTGGGATATTGATTATTATTATTATTATTAGGTTTGTAGGCATATATTGATTGATTGGTGTTTTGTTTAAAAATGAGCTCGCTGTGCAAGTATGTTAAAACGTTTCTGTACATTAACTTAATTATTTTTCTCGGCTGTAAGCAGCTGATGAGAAGCCAACGGAATAAGCAATGATGGTGAGAGCTGTCTACTAGCCAAATTGGTAGACAGTAATTTACGTCAATGTTTACGTTCTCAAGATTGGTCGTGAGAAAGTATGAACAAAGATTGATTCAAAACCGACCACAACAGACTTTGCGTAGGCGGATACAGTTAACATTTAGAGGATTTGACATTCAAGAAACAGTCACAAATAGATGACAGATTAACTTTCAGTGAGAAACAACCAATCAGATGACTGTGTTTGTTTGCTAAACTAATCTATAATAATGTAGATGAAAATATATAAATATGCTTTGATTTCCTTAATAAATGATCTGTTGCCTAGCCCTTGTCTTCTGTGTTACAATGGTACCATTTTATTCTGCACAAACTATTTTTGTTCTTGCTTTTAATCAAATTCATAAATGGGAATAAATAGATGAATTCAATTTAATTTTTAATATCATGTTACTAAGCATATCACGCATCAAAAGTAAATTTCTCAAAAAATAAAAAAAATCGAAATTATGAAAAAAAACGAAATTTATGAAAAGGAGATATTTGTAGGTTGGAATCTTATCAGTGAATAAATGACATTCTTGAGACAAACGCACGTGACATTTCTCACAATGGCACCTTATTAACGAACTGACGAATATGTGCAGATACGTGTGCATCTTACGTGTCGTTATAATGTATGAACTGTGAGCGAGTTGGTTAAAATTAACATCAGAGGATGAACTGAAAGCAGATTAAGCTGTATTTGATGCCCCTGATTGACTGACTGTTCAGGAAATTTTTTTTAAAATTTTATCTACAAAACTTTTTCGATAACAGTTTTTAAACCACTTATGGACTATTATTTCAATGTTGTTGTAACTGATTTTTTGAGCGAATAATAATAAAGCGTAGGGTGTGCTACAGCTGAGGGAATTTCGCGTTTTACGTAATCCATTTAAGGTCGCTTATGAATGTTCTATTATGTTCATCATTCATTGTACATTCTGTGTCTCTTTTCACAGGTTGAGCATTTGATATTCTTTTATAAAAAAGTCTAGTAAAACTCTATCCTTCAAATAAACTAGTATTGTAACAACAGAAGACAAGGACTAGGCAACCGAACTTTTATTACGGCTATCAACACATATTTATAGCTTTTCATGTACATTATTATAGATTAGCTAAGCAAACAAACAAAGTCTTCTGATTGGTTGTTTCTCACTGAAAGTTAATCTTTCATCTCTTTGTGACTGTTTTTTGAATGTCAGATCACCGATATGCTAACTGTATCCGCCTACGCAAAGTCTGCTGTGGTCGGTTTTGAATCAGTCTTTGTTCATATTTTCTCACGACAAATCTTGAGAACGTAAACATTGACGTAAATTACTGTCTACCGATTTGGTTCGTAGACAGCTCTCACCACAATAGTACTGATCATTTCGTCCACTTTTTGCAACTGGTTATTTATCGGTTGATAAACTTAATCCATATCGTCACGTGTGTTGACTACACAACAGCCTGAGTGCTTAAAATGCTGGCTAGGTGTTCTCTTAGGTGTTTTCGTAGTCTTAGATTACTTCAGTTCATTTGGTCTCCATAACTGTTTATGTGCAGTAAATGGAAGGAATGTATTTCATGTCATTTGACAGTCAACTTCTGTTTATAGATGTAAAGTTGAAAGCGACGTTCACTTTGGTCACTCTAGTACTGCTGAAGCAATTTATTTCATGAATGAAGTTTGTTTTACCTCCTTTTCTGTTTGACTCTTTTAATCTACACAGCACAGAATGAATCGACTGTGTTGGCTAGCGGACGACAACAAATCATAGGACTTCTTTCATGTATGTTAAGGTGATCATCCGTGAACTTTTGGAATATGGTTTTACATTCTTTTATATATGTCCAAACCAAGTTCACTTTTAACAGTATGAAAAAATTTGGGCATTGGGTATATCATATTCATTATAATAAAGGTTTTCTTGTATTTTCCAATGAATGAATGAAAAAAAACGATATTGTTGTTTTTACTGACGTTTCGCTATTTAATGCTGCTGCTAATAGCTTTATCAAAGTAGTACTATTAAACCAGAATTTGTTTGATTTAAATTAAGGTTGCTTGTCATGAAGTGTTGTACAGATATTCACTTTTTCGGAAGACAATGAGAGATTATTTCTCATTGTATTCTCTTCACGACAAGAGTGATACACTGTCTTATCTTCTTTCGAATAATGCCTGCTTATGGTTTCTTTTTGTATAAACATTTGAATTTTTGCTATTGTAATTCTGTAGGAAGTGATATTTTGTTGCCTGATTCCTGTTCCCGTGAGAATTTGTTGCTACTTACTAGGTTCTGAATTCAGTCGAAATCAACTCTTCCAAGTATAACAAATGATCAGAACTATGGTTTATAATTTTTGCATATTATCTTCGACAACGAATTACAATAGCTTACTTGTCTTCCTTTTCCACATATTTAAAAAATGAACTGAAAACATTCTACAACACATGAATATGTGAGCTTCATCTAACTGAAACATCTTAATCTTTTGCTTCCAGAGAAGCCTCTTCATCTTTGAAATGTCTCTACCCCCTTCCTTTTGTCATTGTGTGTACAACCGAAATATGTGAAGTCAATAACTAACTACCCATGACTTTACTGCCATCCAGTTGTATGTCAATGACTTTCTCCACAAACTGAGTTAGTCATTCTACAGAGTAATCTCGCGATTCTGTTGGTCATCTTCGTTTCCAGTACGGTTCTTCTTTCGTCATCTGCCATAACAAATGTGATCAAAATATTGTTCTTCAAGTTTTCAATAGTTGCCACCCCGCCATCAAATTTACAATCGAAGTAGAAACCAATGAGATAATCTCCTTTCTGGACGTTCGTTCAAGTAAGAAGACCGTTGGTACCTTGAACAGATCAGTACACAGAAAACCTACATGGAACGGTCAGTTGACAAACTTCTACAGTTGGGTACCAATTAGTCGCAAGCGAAACTTGATAATATCTCTGGCGACCAGAATCCGAAAAATCTGCAGTCCTGAATCAATAGAGGAAGAGATCGCCCTCTTAAGGAAGACACTGCTCGAGAATGGCTACCCACCTCGTTTTATAGACAAGCATATTCAGCCTAAGACTTACAAAGAACAACCCATTACAGTGCAGAAGAAGATGGTCTACATGAATGTACCCTTCAAAGGTGACATTCTGGCTGACACCTTGAAGAAGAGGATATCTACTGCTCTCAGAAGGACATTCTTTGCAGCCACACTACGACTGACATTTTCCTCCCGGCCATTGTTCTTCAACTACTCTAAAGATAAACTATCGCATTTGACCACTTCCATGTGTATCTACCAATTCACCTGCTCTTGCGGAGCGAGGTATATAGGTCGTTCGATGCGAGTTTTATCTAAAAGAGTTCAAGAACACTATCCCGCCTGGCTACGGAAAGGTAACAACGGAGCAATAAGGAGCGCCATTATTGAGCATATACTCAACACTGGTCATTCGATTTGCAAGGAGAAGTTGTTCAAAGTCATCTATAAAGTCAAAAGAAGTCTTCCGAAATCGACAAGCTTCCGTATACTTTGTATTGCCAAGGCCTTAGCGATTTGGATAGAAAAGCCTGATTTATGCACACAGAAGAAACTTCTCCACCCCCTCCTACTACAGTGGGTTTAATTTCAAGTTTATCTGTCATCAACATTTTGTTATCAAATTTTTTTGCAATTTTCGTGTAATAATTTTAGTAACTAACCCATTCAATCTTTTCACCTATTATCTAGTTTATTTTCATAATTGTCTCCATACTCCTTCACTAACATCTGATCTTTCTAAACATGTCTATATTACGTAACCCTACTCACATCTTACCAATCTTCACCCCACTTAGTTACAACTTTGATTGTTAATACTGTTTCAAACAAACTCACTGTTATTATTATTATTATTGTTATTATTATTATATTAAATATTCTCAATTCGTGCTTCGAATATTTTTGACTTTATTTCTTAAAAGTGGACAAATTCCTCTGGTTAATTTTGTTTTAATTTTTAATTTTATTTATATTTTAAGTAAATCAGACGGAATATTGTGACAAATGCTGAGAATTCCATTCTGTATTATAAGTACTGTTTTTGGAATAAAGTAGATTATTATTATTACTTTATACTGCAAATTTCGTCTTCTTTTCTTTATCGAACATGAAATTGATTGACATTACCATGTAACGCCTAGAAATTGGTAGTCTCCAGAGGTCAATTTACCGAAAGCCGACATGGAATGGACAATACCTGCATTTTAATAGTTTTTGTCCCAATAGCTTTAAACGAGCAGTAATCAAGATTCTGTACTATAGAGCTAGGAGAAATTAGCGGAAGAATTTTATGTTTCTCGGAAAGCTGTTGGAAAGCAACGGTTACACTCAAAGGTTGATTAACTAGTAAGGAAGTTGTTAAGGCTGAAATGTCAAACAAATCACAGTGTGGAAAAAGGACTACTTTCAGTCAACTTGATTTTAAGGATGAAAATATGACAGCACTTGTCTACAGAAGTTTGAGGACGTCACTAACCAGAGCCTATCCTGCAGCTAAGTTGGTTCCCGTCTATCGAACAACATGCTGTTTGTTGCAATCGAAAGCCGACGTATACCCTTCTCGTGTAAACTCCGACTGCGTACACAAATTTACATGTATCTGCGCGAACATTTACATTGGAGAAACAGAAAGAATGGCATACCTCCGATTTTCCGAACATGTACCAAAAAGGCTACGTTTCAAGGGAACAAACTCTTATAATAGTGCTATTACCAGACATCTCCTTGATACGGGTCATGACGTGGAAATTGCGAAATCCTTTAAAGTTATCAATGTACAAAGGAGCTTGATTCTCGTCAAGTTTGCCGAAACGATTTCTATCAAACGCTTGAAACCCGATTTATGCGCTCAGAAGGATGCAGTTATCAGTCTTTGCCTTGCCCTACCTGGTAACTGGATGTCTTCATTCTGTCTTTCAACTGATTGCGTAACGCCGTGAGATTCCATTGTGTATGATTATTATTGTTTGGGATATTGATTATTATTATTATTATTAGGTTTGTAGGCATATATTGATTGATTGGTGTTTTGTTTAAAAATGAGCTCGCTGTGCAAGTATGTTAAAACGTTTCTGTACATTAACTTAATTATTTTTCTCGGCTGTAAGCAGCTGATGAGAAGCCAACGGAATAAGCAATGATGGTGAGAGCTGTCTACTAGCCAAATTGGTAGACAGTAATTTACGTCAATATTTACGTTCTCAAGATTGGTCGTGAGAAAGTATGAACAAAGATTGATTCAAAACCGACCACAACAGACTTTGCGTAGGCGGATACAGTTAACATTTAGAGGATTTGACATTCAAGAAACAGTCACAAATAGATGAAAGATTAACTTTCAGTGAGAAACAACCAATCAGATGACTGTGTTTGTTTGCTAAACTAATCTATAATAATGTAGATGAAAATATATAAATATGCTTTGATTTCCTTAATAAATGATCTGTTGCCTAGCCCTTGTCTTCTGTGTTACAATGGTACCATTTTATTCTGCACAAACTATTTTTGTTCTTGCTTTTAATCAAATTCATAAATGGGAATAAATAGATGAATTCAATTTAATTTTTAATATCATGTTACTAAGCATATCACGCGTCAAAAGTAAATTTCTCAAAAAATTAAAAAAATCGAAATTATGAAAAAAAGAAATTTATGAAAAGGAGATATTTGTAGGTTGGAATCTTATCAGTGAATAAATGACATTCTTGAGACAAACGCACGTGACATTTCTCACAATGGCACCTTATTAACGAACTGACGAATATGTGCAGATACGTGTGCATCTTACGTGTCGTTATAATGTATGAACTGTGAGCGAGTTGGTTAAAATTAACATCAGAGGATGAACTGAAAGCAGATTAAGCTGTATTTGATGCCCCTGATTGACTGACTGTTCAGGAAATTTTTTTTAAAATTTTATCTACAAAACTTTTTCGATAACAGTTTTTAAACCACTTATGGACTATTATTTCAATGTTGTTGTAACTGATTTTTTGAGCGAATAATAATAAAGCGTAGGGTGTGCTACAGCTGAGGGAATTTCGCGTTTTACGTAATCCATTTAAGGTCGCTTATGGATGTTCTATTATGTTCATCATTCATTGTACATTCTGTGTCTCTTTTCACAGGTTGAGCATTTGATATTTTTTTATAAAAAAGTCTAGTAAAACTCTATCCTTCAAATAAACTAGTATTGTAACAACAGAAGACAAGGACTAGGCAACCGAACGTTTATTACGGAAGTCAACACATATTTATAGCTTTTCATGTACATTATTATAGATTAGTTAAGCAAACAAACAAAGTCTTCTGATTGGTTGTTTCTCACTGAAAGTTAATCTTTCATCTCTTTGTGACTGTTTTTTGAATGTCAGATCACCGATATGCTAACTGTATCCGCCTACGCAAAGTCTGCTGTGGTTGGTTGTTGAATCAGTCTTTGTTCATATTTTCTCACGACCAATATTGAGGACGCAAATATTGAATTAAATTACCATCCACCAATTCGGCTAGCGTCTGTGTCGGTGGCGTAGCGGTTAGGACGCTCGCCGACCATGCACATGGTCCGGGGTTCGATCCCCGCACTCCTCCTTTACCTCGCTAAGCCAGAAGTAATGCTGGGGAAGAGGAAAGGTTGGGCATGAGGCTAGCAACCCCATCCTGTAAAACAAACACTGCTACAGAAACTTCAAGCCTCTAGCTTGAAGCCCTATGTACCACTGGGGAACGTGAAGGAAAAAAAGATTTTGGCTAGCAGCCAGCTCTCACCACAGCATGATTTGTAACTGTATTCTGATGTTGTCTTTGTTAGGAACCCTTCTGACCTCATTTCTAAGGTAAGCATCGCATGACGACTGTTATAACTCAACATTCTTTTAGTTGAATTTAAATTTGATTTTTATTTGGAAGGAGAGTTTCATCATGAGCTGACATCGGTTAGAGAACCATTGGAAAACCTACAGGGAGTACTGGACAGATGTTTCCGTTGTCCTAGTCTGGTACTCTTCATCAATACGCACCCACCAAACCAATACTTCATAATCAATGAGCTGCTCACTAGCCACTCTCCCTTTTCAGGTAGATAATTACCTGAGGTTCTAGTTGGAAGCCGTGACCATTAGGGTATAGCAGGTCGGGCGTGAGGACAAATAATCTCCGCCAGTAATATTAGTTAGGGGTCGGGCTATGTTGTGAATTTTCAGAAGTTGGAATTCATGCACTGGCCATTGGATCGGGTCGAGTCTCAGTGGGTTAAATGTCTACGAGCTAGCTTGCCTTGCGACCAGAAGGTACTGGGTTCGAACCCCCCTGTGTTGAGCGCGTACTGCTGAAGAGCCCAAAATTAGGACAATGGAGACACCTGTCCAGTATTCCTTGCAGGTTTTCCAATGGTTCTCTAACCGATGTCAGCTCATGATGAAACTCTCCAATAAATTAAACAAAATCCCTAAAAACAAACAAAAACCGATACTTGTTAATTGATTTTTATTTTAAAAACAAAGGTTACTGAATATTTAGGTGTAATGCGATTGCTCATGGAAAAAGATCTCAGCAAACATTAACTCTTTCACCTTAACTCATTGAAACTTGATTTCATTTTTTTTAAGGTGCAAATTAAAATCTGTATTCATCTACATTCCTGCTAATTTTATTAATGGCTTTGTGATCTTCGACCACTTTCACTTCTTTCATAAAACTCTTCAGATGAATAATGTTACCACCTTTACTTATATGTGAATTAGACTTAAATTTTAGGCTTTTACTTCTCTAGTTGCAATAAAATGACGTCTCTGTTTCGACCATAAATGACTGACTGAATGCTTTCAACATTGAACTTAGCACAGAAGTGCAGAAGATCAAGATGTCACAATCCACTTAGCTAATAAAGGCAGGTAAACGATAACAGAAAGAGATTCGAAGGAAGAGTGGAAGAGTAGCACCACGGAGGAACAATAGGGTTTAGTGAATATTACAGATTACAGAGTGTGGATGCATCTTGGCTATTGAGAACGATTTTGAGTCATATCACCAATAGTCTTAGGTCAATGGATTTTAGAGTCCCTAGGACCCAAACCAGGCAGTCTCTACGTGGTTCAAGCCACCCGTCAAAGATTTCATGGAGTGATTCCATGTTTTTGTTTCACCACCACTAGCTTTGTCATCGCCTTAGAAGCAGTTGAAAAAGAACTAACTGCAGATCCTGAACTCACTCATAGAACAAAGCTGCCATTAAAGAAATTATTTTAGGGATTCAGTTATGCCTCACATCTACTATCTTTAAATTCCAAGGCAAAATATATAGACAAACAGATGTAGCAATAGGATGGATCACCAATATCCCCTACTGTAGCAGACATTTTTATGGACAGCTGGGAAAACATTGCTCTTAATACATTTAATCCTGCTCCGAAGATATGTTGGAGATATGTGGATGAAACTTTCACTCTTTTTAAAACAGAACATATCTTTTGCTTCTTGACACATATAAACTCACAAGTAGAAGAAATAAAATTCACATTTGAATCAGAAAATGAACAAGGAGAATTAACTATGTTAGATTGAAAGATAAAACGAATAGAAGA
The DNA here is from genome assembly GCA_944472155.2 of Trichobilharzia szidati. NCBI lineage: Eukaryota > Metazoa > Platyhelminthes > Trematoda > Strigeidida > Schistosomatidae > Trichobilharzia > Trichobilharzia szidati. Next base: position 172,577,716 of record OX235279.1, read on the forward strand.
AGGCAAACTACACACTAGTGTTTATAGAAAACCAACGCATTCTAATAGATATTTAGACTTTAATTCGTCTCATCCATTAACTGTTAAGGCATGCTTAGTTAAGTGCCTAACAAACCGAGCAGTAGGAATAAGTATTTTTTTTTATTTATTTTTGATTTTTTGATTTACAGCTTGATTCCACACCGTATTTTCAGTACAAGTATGGAATTTTCAGCATGGATATCGGTAGCCCAAATTCAGGCCGACCATAGATATCGGGTGTGCGCCGGCAGGGGATCGAACCCCGGACCATGCGCATGGTCGGCGAGAGTCCTAACCACTGTGCCACCGACGCACAGACCTAAATGATGAATTGAAACAGATAGAAGAAGCGTTGATGTTAAATTACTATCCTATAAAATTCAGTAGGAAGATCAGTAAAGGCCAAAAGCAAAATGGAAATAATTGTGAAACTAGTAATGATAATATAAATAGGAGAGAATATAAGTCATCCACTGTTATACCATATAAGGGGGGAACTTCTGAGACCCTACGTAGCATTCTTAATAAATCAGGAATTAGGGAGGCATTCGAACCTACAAACTCACTCAGTGACAAGCTCTGTAGGTTAAAGGACGCTGTTGACCCAATTGGACAAAATAATATAATTTACAAAATACCCTGCAATGACTGTGAGGTCAACCACATAGGTCAGTCAAACTAGTAGGTCGGGGGAAGTCTGATTATCAGAACATAAAAATTTAGCTAAGGTAAGAACGGTTGACTCCGAGAAGATGAGTAATTTAGAAAAAAGCTCAGTAATTGCACTTCATGCATTAACACACAACCAACAGGGTAGGAGACGGTTAAAATTCTAAAAGGTAATCTAGGTAGGTAGAGAGAGGTTGATTACTGAATCCTTGTCCAACACTATCTCTTTTCCAACTTAATCCAGTATTGGCTAACATTGCCTGTCGAGGAAGGCGATAGCTTAGGGGGTTGAACACATTTCCTAGACACTTCAATCTATGCAGCCTGAAAACCTCATCAATTGGCTTTCCCTCCTTACCCAACACTACACGCATGACTTCAATATTACTCACCTATGATCAAAGATACTTAGCCGGGCTTTTCATGTCTTCCACATTCTATGACCATGTCTCACAGCCATAGTGGAGGATGCAGCGAGCTACTGCTCCGTCCTGCTGCACATCTGTCTGTGTGCATTCGACATAGAACTTTGCACATATGTGCGGCAGTTCACGTTGCCACACTCCATGTAGCACACAAAGCAAGAGAAGAAAGTAGAAGAAATGCGTATTATAGACAGTAAACAGAGGTGTGAGACAAAGGAATAGTAGTAACGAAGAACAACATAGTTTCATTGGAAATCATAAGTCACAAGCAGTGGATGCATCTGGGCCATTGAGAACGAGGATTTTGAGCCATGTCACCGATTGTCTCCAGCCATTGGTTTTTACCGTCCTGAGGACCCCAACCAGGAAGTCTACACCTTCCTACGTGACCGGCTTAAACTAACTGTTGTTGATTTCATTGACTGATGCCATGTTTTGGTATGACCGTCGCTACCTCTTTTCCAGCCTGATCCTATGTCAGCTAACATTTCCCGTCGGTGGAAGAAGGAGATGGCTAGGCATACGTAACACATGTCCTAACCATCTCAATCGATGTAGCTTCACAGTCTCGTCGATTGATTCCCCCCCTAGCCTAACCTCAGTATTGCTCACCCTACTGTACCACTTCACACGGGAGATAGGACGCAGGCACCTATGATCAAAGACAGCTAATCTTTTCATGTCTTCCATTCTCAGTGGCCAGGTCTCACAGCCATAAAGGAAGATGGAGCGGACTGATGAGCAGTTCACCGGCCCTTTGGTCGATAGTCGGATATCACGTCTACGCCAGAGATGGCGTAAACTCGCATTTGCGAAACTAGCCCTCTGTATTCGTGCTGAGATTTCGTCAGAGATCAACCCGTTGGCACTGGCTGATGGTAATTCCCAAATAAGTGAAGCGGTCAGCGTGCTCTACCACTTCACTCTCTGTTTCTAAACTAGGAGTCAGTGTAGTCCAATCCTGTAACATCATCTTGCATTTGGCGGGAGCGAATCGCACGAAGCCTTCCTGCTGCACGTTCTTTGACCGATAGCTGGATATCACGTCTACGTCAGAGATGATGTGTGTTGGTAGATATACCACATTAGACTCTTGTATACGTTCTGAGATTTTGTCAGCATTAACTCCGTTTAGGGCTAATGCAACTTCCCGAATAAATGAAGTAGTCGACACGTTGTATCACTTCACTCACTCCCTAATTCTACGCTGTGAGTAGTCGATGTAGTCCAGTCAGTTCTGTAGCATCATCATGTTTATGAGAGAAGTAAAATCACTTGCCACAGATTTGAAGATTTCTGTTCAAGGTGTTCAGAAGACTGCAGTTTGTCAGCATCTTCATTTAGAAGGATTATATTATCTGCATACTCTAAGTCAATAAGACTATACCCTGGTAACAGGTCAATCCGTAATTCGCTGAAGTCAGCAGTTAGGGTTAATTCCATTAGTACATCTGTAATGAAATTAAATAGAAACGGGGACAGTGAGCATCCCTGACAGATACCGATGTTTGCCGTCACTGCAGATGACAACTCTCCGTAAGCGCTTACACGATTTCTTGAGTAGACCACCTTAATAAGTGCGATGTACTTTCTCGGCACTCCCTTCATGGCCAAAAATTACCATAGTGCCTCTCAGTTGACAGAGTCGAATTCTGCCTTCAGGTCACGAAACTTTTTAACTCTTGGATGCTGGAAAATATGCCTATATTCCAGAATCTGTCGAAGGATGAAGATACGATAAGCACATCCTCTAACTGGTCTAAAGCCTGTATGGTTTTCTCGTGTTTATTTCTATCGAGCACTAAATTAACCTACGCATGATTAATTAATTAATTAGCTACTATTCTGAATTCTTGTGTAATTCACACATCATCCTCGTTTCCGACGTTTCTTATTCTCCTTTTTATAAAATGAATTTATTATTCACCTAATGTTACATTCATTATACTTATGTACTGAATTAGTTGTGTTCCCTGAGCTGGTCAATTTAATTGCGAAGCCTTCCTCATCCTTCCAGACAACAACTTCTGTTCAGGTTTCAGTATTAAAAAAATATCTTCAGCACTGAAGATGTTATCTAGAAGGACTACGAAAGCGTGGCAATTAAATCAACCAGCTCAGAGAACAAATCTGAGCCATAAATCTTCTTCATTATACGTATGTGTTTTTTATTCAAGTTGTGAGCAGCTGAAGAGAACCCTATAAAATAATAAAATGAATTCATCTCATTTTGTTATCCGAAGAAACTAATCGTATGAATTCTCGGAGTGGATAGATTCAAGTTGGGAGAAACTTCTACACTGTTTAAAAAAACTGTACCAATATATGCATTTGTAATCTCTTCCTTCGGATGGATCAACAACAAACACTTCAGGTTTCCTAAATAAGACAGACAAAAACGCACCGTTTTAAATTTACGCGGTGCTCCTCAAAAACTGATCGTAGTGGCCACATGCATGCAACAATCATCTAGGTAAATGTTTCGCTTTTTCTTCCTTCAAACTGTTCAGAAACAACTATGCCCGTACTTTTACTTTTCTTCCCCAGGTGTTTCTTCCTACCACAAAACAGTATAAATCAATACACAGTGTTTCCACTCATATTTGTAACAATGATGGTCACTCTATTTTACGAAATCACTTGATTTTTATGCCTGGACTGTTCTCAATCCTCACATGCTCTTTAAAACGGTGAGTGAATTTATTGTTTTGTTTTGTTTTTCTGAGACAGTGTAACGAAATGTTTGAAATGAATATACAAACCCAGGCAAAATTAATAAAAACCCAAAGACAACTAGGATAGGTACAAAAAAATTCCCTTTTCAGTCCACGGAAGCTACATCTAATTAGGTAAAGTAAGTTGCACGGAGAATCCATCACCACCTTGAGAAGAAATAAATGATTACGACTTAATGTGGGGCATAAATCAAGTAAAATTAGTCCACATTCACTATTTAGAGAGTGTTGCTGTGAAGCCGCTAATCTAGACATTAACCAATTACTTAACAACGCACTACTATAGTGAAATCAGTGTATGGAATGCACAATATATCGGTATCAATAATAATAGTACTGTTAAGATTTTGCTTTTACTTTCGGTAGACTCACTTTCTTCTACAAAAATATCAGAGAGTCGAATGCATGTCATCTTCCTTTAACTGTGTCTCTAAAACCACTCCTCTTTTGCTTTCGGGAATAAAAGATAAACTGCTTAATTTCACCTCTTCCATGTGTATCTACCAATTTAACTTCTCCTGTGGAGTGAGCCAGTTACATAGGCTGTACAATTAGGCGTGTTTCTCGTCGAATTTCCGAACATCACCCTGCGTGGTTAATTGAAGGAGAAACAAAATCTATTCGCAGCGATATTCTATCTCACCTTGTGGATACAGAACACAAGATTGATGTTAAAGAGGCTTTCAGAGTCATTTACCGCATACCAACAAATCTTAACTCCTCCTTAAGAGCTCATTTACTAAATATTGCTGAGGCTAGCCGTTGAGATCCGCATTAAGAAACCTAATTTATGTGTCCAAAAGAAGCTAGTTCAGACATTGTCCTCACTTTGGCTATTCAGCTTCGAATGAGTTGTAGAAATTTCCTTAATTTTAATTGATATTCTATTTGCTATTGCACTTTTATGCTTATTATAATTTAAGCATCTCTAATGAACTGTAATTCCATTGTGATCTTACTTTACAAATCGACATTATTATTTAAAAAACACTAATATTGTTATTGACTACTAATCTAGAATATTCTATGTATATAAACATATATATATATCATTGTAGATCCAGAAGAGGATATTATCGAAAAGGATATTCTTTGCTCAATCATTTTGTGTTTTATAGATCCCTTTAATTGTACAAATTAAGAGATTTAGCTTCAAATCCTGTTCATAGATCTACAACGAGAAACAGACGTCACATCTGAAACTTCCAAAGCATTAGTTCCTTTAATAATGTTATCCAAGTCTCATCTGCAGAACAAACACTCATTGGTGGGTATACATAAATATAATTCCATTGGCTTCCGAGTGGAACACAGACCTTCATTTCATCCTATTTCTACAGTCCTCGTTATCTGGTCCCACGATTGCCGATAGTCTCTCATCTCTTTGCACGACCTCCAAATCACCCCCGAAAACACTACCAGCTCGTCATTCCCCATTTGGTTTCTAATCTAGCAGTGACCTCACGTGCTGTGTCTCACTCAGATCCATCTCCATTTCCTTTGGCATGTTTGTCGAGCAGTAGATTATCAAATCGGTTCATTCTCAGAAATTGTTGTTGCCGATTCTTTCTGACTATCCTGATCTTCAGTATACAGCGAAGGCAGATGTCAATAAAAGTCAGCCGCAGCCTGTTACAAATGCTTTTCGTGACGCGCTGGCCAAGTTTCTGACCCATACAGAAAAACTGACCGACTTCACATTGGTGTTGAAAATCAGAATTTAGTTCCATATGCTGTGGAGTGGAGAAGACTTACAAACTGATTTCAGAGTGATGAAGGTCTGTCTCGCCATTGCTGTTCTCGTTTTGACATCCTCATCCATGCCTCCCTCCGTCTTTAGTTGAAACGGTTCAGCCTAGAAAAATGATCTCTTTCAAATTTCTCCCGTTGATAGCAATTACTGCTTGTTTTTGTTGGTAGGCTATTTTCATCCCATTGAATGTGTCATCCACTTCAAAAGACTCCTAAATCGACCACCACCTACAACGCGCCCAACAATACCAACGACGGAGACAGAGCCACCAGTGAACACCAAACACCCGACGAAATCAGAAGTCCTGAAGGCAATCAAGATGCTAAAAGCTGGAAAAGCAGCAGGACCAGATGGAATACCAGCAGAAGCATTGAAAATGGACCCAGAGACAACACCGAACTTGATGACGCCACTACTGGAGAAGTTGTGGAAAGAAGGCAAATTACCTGAAGATTGGAAGAAAGGATACTTATTCAAACTACCAAAGAAAGGAGACCTAGGTCAATGCAAGAACTGGCGCGGAAATATGCTCCTGTCCATTCCAAGTGAGGTACTAAGCCGCAACATCCTGGAGAGAATCAAACATGCCCTGGATGAAAAACTTCGACCGGAACAGGCTGGATTCAGGAGAAACAAGTCATGCATTGATCAGATCGCCACATTACGGATCATCATTGAACGCAGCTTGGAATGGCAGTCACCTCTCTATCTCAACTTCATCGACTTTGAAAAGGCATTCGACAGAGTCGATCGAGAGGTGCTTTGGAAGCTAATTCGCTACTATGGGGTACCATCGAAAATTATACATCTCATCCAACAGCTGTAAGACAATGCTGCATGCCAAGTAATCCACAACGGGAAACTTACGGAATCCTTCGAAGTGAGGACAGGAGTAAGACAAGCTGGCTGCCTACTATCGCCAATGATTTTCCTGATTGCAGTGGACTGGATAATGCGACAAACAGTGGGCAATGAGGAAACAGGCATAAAATGGACACACAAAAAACTTGGAGGATCTGGACTTCGCCGATGATATATGTCTGATTTCCCACAAACTGGAAGATATGTAAGCGAAAAGCAACAAGTTGGCAGGAGAATCATCCAGAGAAGATAGGACTTCAGATGAACATAGAGAAGACAGAGGTGATGAAGATTCCTGGACAAGAACAACAACAGCAACAACAACAACAGACAACAATCAGCATAAATGGAAGGAACCTGAAAGAAACAACCTCCTTTACCTACCTAGGAAGCATCGTTTCAACTACAGGCGGACGGAACTGACGAGGATATCAAAGCAAGAATCGGAAAAGCAAGACAAGCTTTCATTTCTCTGAAGTCTGTGTGGAGGTCAACAGCACTGTTCAGCATGGAAAATAAGATCCGGATTTTCAACTCCAATGGGAAGTCAGTGCTACTATACGGACGGAACAGAGACTTGGCGCGTCATAGAGAGCATCTCAAGCAAACTACAGACCTTCATTCATACTTAAGATCAGATGACCGGCCAGAAAAGATCAGCAACAGAGATCTCTGGCAATGAGCGAACCAACCCAGCAGGAACCGATTGTGAAACAAATAGGCAGGAAGAAATGGATTTGGATTGCAGGCCATACTCTGAGGAAACAAACCATCAAGTGACATCACTAGACAATCCATTGCTCGAGTGGAACCCGAAAGGGAAGCGGCGAGTTGGTCGTCAGTGCGAGAGTGGGTGACTTGGAGGAGGTCATATGAAGAGGAGATGAAAACGTGTGGGCAGACTTGGAGCCAGGCGAAGGCTCTAGCAGAGAACCGAACGCAATGGAGACGCACGGTTGAAGCCCTATTTTCTTCTAGGAATTAAAGGAAACAATAATAATATAATAATAATGTGTCATCCACATATTAACTCCACCATAATCTAGGAGGACTGAACTGTTCAACTGTCCACAAATCTGTTTGTTACTATTGGGGATATTGATGATCCCACTGCCAACCCATTCTTTCTTTAAACAGTTTATCTTGAAATTTCAATATAGTGGAGGTTAGACATAGCTGAAGTGCTGTGATTTCATCAACTTAATCTTATTGTTGAGTTCAGGACTAGCGTTCATTTCATTCCTAACTGCCCCTCTAGAACTGTATTAATCAGAATATTAATGCGCAAAACTAGTTATGTCAAAACCTAGTCATTTTCTCATCTTTTTCTATTTGAATTTTCTGCACCTTCTGTTTCATAACATGAGAATTAGTTAGCCTGGAATTTGACCTATCTCTAATGGGGCATAATATTGGTGCCAAGCATTTGGATAACTCGTATATCGGAGTGTTCCTTTCCTAATGGCAACCATTGGTCTAAAAAGGGGCATCCTTCTCTATGAATTTTAACGGTGGCATATATACTGCTAGGTGGGAGAGAAATATACACCAAGCAAATTATGAAGCCGTGTGAATAAACTATGATTATCACGAATGAATTCGACTCAAAACTTCATGCAGTTATTAACACTGTATCACTGTGTTGTTACATCAAATTAACTTATATGAAATTATACTCTAGCACAATGCCCACATTCTACTCACATATTTTCAACAGAGAATATTACCTCAGTTTATGTCCCCTTGTATATACACGTTCAGCTAATATCAGGTGAACAGTAGACGAGACTCAAGAGTAGTTCAGTTAATAGGGAACTCCAACGGTCCCTCAGAAGTCAAGCATTCATACTGTTCAGATGCAAGTGAACAATTAAGTAGTGTCAATATCTTAATAAATCCATTCTTAACAGTCTATCAGTATTCTTAACTAGCAAGCAATAAGTTCAGCCTTCCACCTAGAATATACGCCACATCAGGATACAGTAAAATTGGAAGATGTGGAAAGGCTAGCTGTCTTTGATTATAGGTGTCTAAACTCTATCTGTCGTCAAAGCTGGCATGATAGGGTGAGTAATATTGAGGTTATGTGTGGAGTGTTATGAAGTTACATGGATTGAAGTCACTAGCCATCGCCTTCCTCGACCGACGGGCAATGTTAGCCAACATTGGATTAAGCTGAAAAAGATGTAATGGTAGTCTACCCAAAACATGGAATCAGTCGATCAAATCTTTCAGCCACACACACGAGTGTACTGAGGTCCTAAGGATTCTAATAGCCTATGGCTGGAGACAATCAGTGATATGGCTCAAAATCCTTCTGTCATTGGCACAGACACATTTCCACTTCGCAACATTCCACATCCCATAAACCCTAATGTTTTTCAGTGTTACAAATCTTCCTCCTTCACATTTCCGCTTACTGTAGTTCTTTCGAATCTCTTTTTTGTCTTTCTTTGTGTGCTGCACGGCGTGTATAACAACTTGGACTGCTGCACTTCTGTACAAAGTTCAAGGCTGAAACCAGTCAGTCAGTAGAATCCACTGCATTCATTTCAACCTACTTTTGTTATAACACAAGTCAGCTGTCTGTTTTCGACCTAGAACTTTGCACATATGTGCAGCAGTTCAAGTCGCCACACTCCATATAGCACACAAAGCAAGAGAAGAAAGTAGGAGAAATGCATATTAGAGACAGTAAACAGAGGTGTGAGACAAAGGAATAGTAGTAACGAAGAACAACATAGTTTCATTGGAAATCATAAGTCACAAGCAGTGGATGCATCTGGGCCATTGAGAACGAGGATTTTGAGCCATGTCACCGATTGTCTCCAGCCATTGGTTTTTACCGTCCTGAGGACCCCAACCAGGAAGTCTACACCTTCCTACGTGACCGGCTTAAACTAACTGTTGTTGATTTCATTGACTGATGCCATGTTTTGGTTTGACCGTCGCTACCTTTTTTCCAGCCTGACCAATCCTATGTCAGCTAACATTGCCCGTCGGTCGAAGAAGGAGATGGCTAGGCATACGTAACACATGTCCTAACCATCTCAGTCGATGTAATTTCACAGCCTCGTCAATTGATTTCCCCTCCTTACCTAGCACTTGACCGAAGCCTAACCTCAATATTGCTCACCTTATTATACCACTTCACTCAGGAGATAGAACGCAGGCACCTATGATCAAAGACAGGCAGCTGGTCTTATTATGTCTTCCACTCTCAATAGCCAAGTCTCACAGCCATAAAGGACGGAGCAGTACACCCGCCCTTTAGTCGATAGCCGTATATATATATATATATATATATATATATATATAATACATATACGCCAGAGACGGCGTAAACTGACATATGCGAAACTAGCCCTCTGTATTCGTGCTGAGATTTCGTCAGAGATCAACCAGTTGGCGTTGGCTGATGCAACTTCTCAAATAAGTGAAGCGGTCAACGTGCTCTACCACTTTACTCCCTATTTCTAAACTAGGAGCCAGTATAGTCCAGTCCTGTAACATCAACACAAGTCAGCAGTATTATTTCAAAGAAAAGAATATTTTTTTTGAAATTTTTTGGAGTGATTAAAAAAAAGACGAGGTAATGAAGTGTAGTTCAAATCATATCTCAGTAGTCAGTCATGCGATTTTTCTTTCCTATTGTCTATTCGCATTATTCTACGTCAAAAGACTATATATTAATATAAACTTTTATTTCTCTTGGTTAATTGGAACTGACAGGCAGTTGGATGTGTGAATTATCTACATTTCAACAGATATTCCACTTTTGCATTTTTTGTATGTCTTCTGTCTACACTATACTCCACTGATTTTTGCATTGTCGTTCAGCATCAGGATCTTATGAACGTATGAATGTCTTATCCTGAGTTTTTGATTAGTCCAACTACACAAAACCCTCGCTTTCGATCAAGAGGGTGAATGCTTATTTAATAAACTGCTATGAATTCAGGTATTCAAATCATATTCAGGTCTACAGCAGCTAAGTTGCCTATCAGAGACACCTGTAACTAGAATACTGAGCTGTCTATTTCGAGAACACCAATCTTGAAATATCTACTATGCTGCTAACTGATTACAAATTTCTTGTTAAACACTTGGGCACTGTGGTAGTAAGTAATTCCATATTAGTTTGTTTATTGGATATATCACACAGTATTATTTACTGGATGACAATGTTTCGAACACAATTTATTGTGGTTCATAATCATATCAATTATAACCACACGACTTCGAAACTTGAGTTTTATAGTTTTCTTTGTTCTCTTCTATTTGTAGTTGTTGGGGTAATAGAATTTTCCAGATATCCGGCTGGACACGTGTTCTCTCTCAGTTGATTCGATAAGCAAAGCTACCGTTATCAATCTCTCCCTCCACCCTGTTACATTATGTTTTAAAACTGTTATCTTATCTCCTCCATCCTACTGTATGGTTGTGTCTAACTGCATATAGTGACTGATATAGCTGAACTATTCTCTACATTTCTTATCTTATCGGGTCAACCAATCTAGATTTTGCTGCTAGGATTTTATCCTCGGCTAGTCTGACTGCCCCTGTTCTACTAGTTTGACCTGACAATCATTCCAGCAGGGTATGAAATAAACTAAATTGTTTTGTTTTAAAGGCTCCACACCACTGATCCTTTAACCGACAAAGCTTGTTTCTAATTGAGTTTGTGGGTGGTTTGAATGCCAGCCACTTTTATTCCTGCCAGCATTGTTAAGAATTCTGCGTAAGGTTTCCGAGGTTCCTTCCTTGTATGGAATTACTACTGATGATTTAGATTCCTTATTGTTGTTGTTGTTTTGCGCACATTTGACATGCATGTCGTCATTAATATTATTACTATCACTATTTATTTTTATTGCTACATAATACTGTCTCACTGTGTGATATATCTAATAAACAAACCAATATGGAATTGTTAAGCACTGTTACACACTTAAAAATCAAACTGAAGAATCCATAAATAACAAAGCAACAATAATCACGAAGTTATTTAATTCAATTAGGACTTTTTCATCGATTGATTGCACCGAAGTGCTCAACCTCTGTTGGCTCCTTGTGTGGATGCGCTTCGATAATGTCTGAGGATTTAACTTGAAGTAATCCGGTAGATGGTGACAATGAGGAAGTTCAAATTGAATGAAGTAATGATTGACACATAGTATATAAGAGTTGGTTCTCGTTGCTTTAGCGTTTGAAACGATGGGTACTGAATTCGAGAGCCCCAGTGGGAACACTACCACTTACTGAGGAATCCAATTATACATCCAGCTGACAACTAGTCCCAAATAGGGGGGGGGGGGAATGCGCATTCTGGATTCCACTGCTAGTCATCATTCACAAAATTAATAGCAACTGTGTAGTCAAGGTACAAAACGAGCATAGAATTAAGTGAAGTATATACGAGGAAGTGTGCATTCACTGTGATATCTTAGATAATAATGAATAACTATGGGACATTATCTAGAGCTGCGGATCGTTAGAACACCCTAACTATAATGGATGTGTCTACACAGTTATCTATCCATAATGAGACCTCATATTCAGTTCACTGAAAAAGTTAATTATTAAGCATGATTGACACACGTTACCATAGTAACTCGCCTAGTTTTACCAGCTTGCTAGTTTTCTAGCCGGTAGTTAGCCCGGGTAAAGATGAAGGGTCAGGCGTGGGACTAGTGACGCTACACCACAAAACCAATCAAACCGCTACAGAAACTTCAAAGCACAATGAAAATATTAAAAATAAAAAAAAACATGAAAAACAGAATTATTCTTCACTGATATAGGAAAGTCGGGTTGGTGAAAAACTTCAGGAACCCGGTCAGCCAACTGATGTATCCTCTCTCACCGAAAACAAGGATAAGAGTGAGGACATGGAATGTCCGTTCAATGTACGCAGCTGGCTGGGAAGGTTGATCAGGTAACCAAAAAAAACGAGAGAATATGGCATAGAAGTGCTGGGAATCTGTGAGAGCAGATCGAATGGATGTGGACTAGCAAAATTGTCAAGTGGATCAACAGTAATCAGCTCCGGCCTCGTCACTCAAACGATAACCAAGAGAACACTCCCTCGAGTGGAATCTGAATGGGAAGCGACGAGTGTCTTCGGTGCCAGGGTGACATGGAAGAGAGCGTGTGCCTAGGAGGAGCCAGCTGAAGTGGACAGCACAACACAGTGGAGATGTGTTGTTGAAGCCCTACGTTCCACTCGGAACCTAAGGGAATAATATAATAATGATCATAATAATAATAAAACACAGTAACTCAGTACATCCTAATGACTGGAATTCCCCAGATTCTTGTGAGGCGTTTCGATATTTAGATTTGACTTCATCGAGTATGAAGACAATCAACTCACTCATAACACTAAAGGACAATGACACGATACAATGATTCGACAGAAGTTCGAAGTTGAAGTTCTCTAATGACTGAATAATATTAAAATGCTCACTTACAAGACGACGTAAGCAGCCCTGGCGGTTAGATTTCGCATGAGATCATGGGCTCACATACTACTGATGAGCAGAGTAAGTAGTAGTAGTAGTAGTAAAGTGATAAGAAAAAATTGCTTTTATAATTAACTGCCTTTCCAAGCCTTATATCGAAATTGTAATGCATAAGTGCGTGTGTGTGTATATATACATGCCAGCTGGTAATTGCTGTTTGTTTGTTGGTTTTTTTGCTTCAGACAACAAAAGCAATCCGTGTTCTCATATCATCCATTCATCCATCCATCCCCTGAAACTGATATAGGCTTATTGAAATACAATAAATCATGCATATATCATGTTGCATGTGACTCTGAATTTGTATTAACAATCAAAACAGTTGTAATACATATAGTATGTAGAAATACCACTACTCTCTATGTATATATATATTATATTATATATATATATATATATATATACATATCAACTCAGAAATAGATTTCATTGTGAAGGCTTTATTTAATATAACTATTTTTAAAATAAAAGACTACACAGTCAGCATAATCAAGTAAAAAGTAGAAACGTCAACTGTGTGTGTGTGTGGGAGTGTTTGTGTGTCTAACTGTAAAATGGTAAATTTAACATACAACAAACGAACAGTGAAAATAATAACCAAATCGTTCAGTTAATTAATATATATAGTGAGTAAGGTAGGTAAGATACGGGGGGAATGGTAGGTAACACAGGCTAACACAGGCCATCGTATATGAGCAGAAACTGGACAATTTATTATTTCCTCTCTATTTATGTTTACCTACATATATACCGCTACAATTTTATACAGTGTAAACAGTTTCTCTTTGTTTTGTTTTCTTTTTAATTTTTTGAAGAAAACGAAGAACGGGAAAAAGACAGCAGCAGCAACAACAACAACAGAGAATCGCCCAAAGGTAGGTGTGTATACTGTGACATGGAAGAATAGAATAACGGAATCACAGAAACTGAAGATCTACACACACACACACACGCACCGATGAAATGTAAACAGTAAGAATGGAATGTTTATGGATTAAAATAAGAGAATAAACATAAAGGAATTGGGATAGTATAGGAAGTAAAATGTTCAGTGTAACACATATAAAACCACTTACTCACTTATTGAAAGGTAGATATATATGTATCGGTTTCAATAAATAATTGTTTTCCCTATTAGTATTGCTGTTATCCTCTAACCCCTGATAAAGGCTTCCATATCTTGCACAATATGTATGTATGCACGGGAATATATAACCAATGGTAATGAAAGAAACTCTTGCCGTTAAGAAAAGATGGAAGGTATAAAGACAATTTTGAATTGGAAAAAGGGACAAAGAAATTGAGTAGTACCCTATATATATATATATATATATATATATATATGCAGTAACTTCACCGTACAAAATTCGGATAGTTGTATATCACAGGGGGGGGAGAAACAATTTCCGGTATTTCTGATATATAAAGAAGGCTGAGAGTATATCTCGCCTCTAGAGAATAAGAATAAGTGTAAACACACAGATCAACCAACATTCAAGGAGAGAATATAAGATAGTTAAGTTAACTGTACAATTTCAGCATGCATATATATATATATATATATTTCGCATAAAGTTTACAATACACAATGCAACACACACACATACTACAACTTGAAAATATAATTCATTAATAATCCTGTGGTGTGAGTAAGTAGTACTTCCTAAATTTAAAAAAATCCATTTGATTTTGAGTTGATTTGTTCAATTTGATATATTTCCCGCCAATCAACTCTTTTGTTTGAATTTACAATAAAGCCTGGTAGACCAATTAAATCCAGCAGATTACGCCATACACCATGATCATATGGTCGACTATATTTTGTTGTTGCTGATGATGATAATGGTGTCATATTATTCGCTGTTACCGATTTCGAAGTGTTTGAATTATTGGATAAATTTAAACCGCCAGAAAACTCAACATATCGATCTATGTTGATACGTTCATTTGTAGTAGCATTTAACCAAATCATCTGATATACATGTGAACCGAATAATAAAGTTGTCCAAAAACAATAGAAAGCTGCATTGACAAAACAGAATGTGACCCATGGATTACATGATATACGCGCTACTATTGAACTGGTTGGATCTTTAGAAAAAGAAAAAAAATTGGTATAACAAAAAGCAGATTAAAAACACACTTAAAAATAATTATACTAACACAGTAGGGATATTTTTACGGTAAAATAAAATTTTATTCAGAATGACTAACTTCCTGATCTGGAGCGTTTTGTGTTTTTATTGTTTAGCTTTGCCCAGGGGAATACAGCGAGGATTCAAAAGCTTCAATAACAGTGGTGTTATTTTTTACGGGATGGGGGGTTGCTATGGCCTCATGTCCAGCGTAACACATGTCCTAAGCATCTCAATCGATGTAACTTCCCGGCCGACGCACTATGCTTGTGCGTTGGTGGCACAGTGGTTATGACTGTTGCCAATCATGCACATGGTCCGGGGTTCGATCCCCTGCCGACGCACACTTGATATCTATGGTCGGCCTGCAAAATTTGCGCGACCGATATCACATGCTGAAAATTCCATACCTTTACCAAAAAATATGGTGTGGAATCAAGCTGTAATCAAAAAAAACCTCGATTGCGATGGTTAGGACATGTCTTACGCATGCCTAGCCATCGCCTTTCTCGATGGGCAATGTTAGCTGACATAGGATCAGTCAGGTTGGAAAAGAGCCAGTGGTGGTCAAACCATTACCGTATTCTGACTAATATTAATTTCGCTACACGAGTTCACCTTCTACATACAGCTGAAACTATAAGAATCCACCTGAAGAAGTTAAGTCTACGTGTTAAGAAGAAATTCATGCAGCCACTTTCTCCTTACCTTGTTCATCGTTACATGAATGTCAACACCGACAATTCCCCCATGCCCCTAAACCTTTTTTTAAGTTATCATTGTTCAAATTATTTTCTTTTCTTCTGACTCCTTCACATTTTTATTTGCTTATTAAGCAATCGACTTGGAAACACACTTGTTCTTTGACTACTCCTTATTTTTCCTAGAAATGGCGGTTACCGAAAACCTCCACCAATATATATTTATTATTGTTCCCTTGGGTTCCTAGTGGAACATAGGGCTTCAACTGCACTCTCTTGTGCTGTACTTTTCACTTGCATCCATGTTATTCCATACTGTTTCAACTCTTCTTCACACGATCTACTCAATGTCACCCTTGGACGTCCCACTCGCCGCTTCCCTTTCGGGTTCCACTCGAGTGATGGCCTGACGCGCGATGTCACTCAACGGCCTCCTCAGCGAGTGTCCAATCCATCTCCACTTCCTCCTGCATATTTGTTGGGCGATTGGTTCCTGTTTCGTTTGTTCCCATAGTCTCTTGTTGGTTATTCTTTCCGGCCATCTAATCTCCACCAATATACTCTGCATATAGTCTCTTCTGTTTTCGAGTATTTCAAACATTTGCGACGCGCTGGTTTGTAATTTACTGCTAACCATGAGAAAAAGCATTATCCCCGGTAGCAGTTTATCCTAATGAGATGACCGTTCCTGAATGGTATCCTTGGTTCACAAAATGTACTCCTAAACCTGTTGTAATTGGCATTCAGCCAAGTGTTTTGTATTCCCCAAAGGGAAGAAAAAGAGATATCATAATGGATTGGTTTGCGCTTCAGGTCATGTAAGCACTCTGTCACATGACCTACTATCATTTAGTCTTTCAGTTGAAGGTCATGGATGAAAATATGGATCAAATATCACGCAAGAGACTCCGCTGAAAATTCTGTATATTACATAAATACTGTTTCAGAATAAAGTTGTTCCTATTATTATTATTATTATTATTATTATTATCCACCCTTTAACTGTTTGCATTAATTTTTCTGGTTCCCCCACTAAAATGCTGATATTTATTAATTTTATTGTTAACAAACATATCGCCACTGAATTGGTAAAATTTTTTTTATATTATAATGAAAATGCTATGAGTATTATTAGCGTAGAGTAATAGATGAAGATCTAATTGGAAAAGGAAATACTTCACCACTCAATCCTTTAATCTTCATCATAAAAATGTCCTAACCACACTCTGACCTACTGCTATAGAAAAACAGCTTTCACTCTATTTAACTACCCAAAAAGGAGAAGACACAAGGAGACTGTTTACTTTTACTAGAGTCTAAGTACTAAGAGCTGAGAGTAACAGATGAAAACTTTGAACATCGGTATAAAGTAGCTCACAGATCGTGTGCATCAGCTTCAACAGGTTGATCGCTGACGAAATCTCACGACGGATGCAGAAAGCTCGTTTCGCAAATGCCAACTCACGTCATCTCTGCTCTAGCAGACGTGATATCCGGCTGGCTGTCGACTGGACGCCGTGTGTAATCCTCAGCAGCACAGTTCGCTCCATCCTCTTTTATGGCTGTGAGACAAGGCTATTGAAAGTGGAAGAAAGAAAAAGGCTAGCTGTCGTTGATCACAGGTGTCTGCGTCCGATCTCCCGTGTGAAGTGGTATAATAGAGTGAGCAACATTGAGATTAGGTCTCCTTCGAGTGCTAGGTAAGCAGGGGAAATCAGTCGATGAGATTGTGAAGTTACACCGATTGAGATGGTTAGGACATGTGTTACGCATGCCTAGCCATCTCCTTTTTCGACCGACATAGGATTGATCAGGTTGGTAAACAGCTAGCCAATGGTGGTCAAACCAAAACATGGCATCAGTCAATGAAATCAACAACAGTTAGTTTAAGCCGGTCACGTAGGAAGGTGTAGACTTCCTGGTTGGGATCCTCGGGACGGAAAACACCAATGGCTGGAAACAATTGGTGATATGGCTCAAAATCCTCGTTCTCAATGGCCCAGATGCATCCACTCCTTGTGACTTATGATTTCCAATGAAACTATGTTGTTCTTCGTTACTACTATTCCTTTGTCTCACACCTCTGTTTACTGTCTCTAATATGCATTTCTCCTACTTTCTTCTCTTGCTTTGTGTGTGCTACATGGAGTGTGGCAACGTGAACTGCCGCACATATGTGCAAAGTTCTATGTCGAAAACCGACCGACCGACCATCCAATCGTTTTATGAAAAATAACCGAAATTCTGAGTACAAGTAAAATATCTATAGTCACTTAAAAAATTTTGCCAATGGAATTATTATAGATTAAAAACAGGAAACCAACTTCCAACCTTTCAAAAAACAAAAAAAAAACAGTCAATCAGAACAGGAAGTACAGAGAATGTCATCGTGACTTAGGAATAATAAAAGACTATTGATTTTAGTTTTCAAATCGGAACAAAGTAATAGGAAACAAAAGCTACTGAAGAGGAATTCATTCACATATTAAGCATAACATGGACGAGTCGAAATCAGTGGAGGGTGGGGGGGGGGCGGGTTGTACATGCTAGTTGCCAAACAACTATGTTATTCCGCTCCAAATGCAACAATCATCTAATATGAAATCATGGAACATTTAAATAATTGTTGTGAATGATCCATACAAGAAGGCTGGTAAGGATTTTGACTTTCCTACAATCACTCACTCACTCAGTCGTCCAACTCCTGTTCTTAATCTTATGAATATCAGAATTGTGAGTTTTTCCTCAACAATTTACCGAAACCTAATAAGGTAGAGAATCTCGTCTAAGTCAGGTGAACCAACATGATACATCAAGAGGATGTATACATCTTTTAAAATCCAAACAGGTATTCTTTACTAGTATAATCAGAAAGTTTAGATTGCAAAGTCACAGATACGACATTGCCAAAGATAGAGAGGTTTCGCGTGCATTTCGGATTTGTGAGGGCGATTGTTACTTCCCGGCTACCCACACCGTGGAAGTTGGTTGAGCGACCACAGAGCCCAGGGGACAACTGCTTGAGGCCGATCACACGCGGCCTGTTTTCACTTGTTGTTTTTCATTTGGTGTGTCTCAGTAGCATATTTATCACTTCTGCCCTGTGACACGGCAGCAGGAAGCGCGGTCGTTGTTAATCCGGGCCCCGACCGACCCGGCATGATATTTTGTGATTTTGTTTGGGTCATAGTAATTGGATTGGGTAACTGCATTTTGTCTAACCACTATCCAAACAATCTTTCTGGCATGGTAGGACCTCAAGCGACATAAGTCTCAGCCAGTATATCTTGTTGGATCATTGCGGTGTTCAAGCCCGACCACCACGTCAAGGTAGCAGCTTTCGGTCGGGACATTGCCAAAGAACATCACGTCAATAGTAAGGAAGTATACGTGTAAGACTATTAAATCTTTCATTTATAGATAATATGTAACGCATAAACGCATGTCAAAATAACACCATATGAACTTACCAGATTCCACAGCAGTCTTGCTACTCGACCAATAGGGTAGACAAGTGAACTCACTTTGCCAGTAGGTAATTGTACCCAGCATAAATAAACCACAAGAAATACTCGTAGAGAATAGATAGACAATAAAGTAAAAGTGATTCTGCATTCCAACACAATTACATATCCATGGACAGTGGTGATCAAACCTTGCAACACACCGATCACATGTTGCACAATGCTTCGACCTTAATGGTTTACGAATAAAACAAGTTGTACAGAATCTTTGCAGTGGATTAACAGGAGGTGGTGACGGTGCCTTTTGTACATAATCCTCATCATTGGTCAAGTTTAAATCATTTGGTGAAAAAGCTAATGCTTCTTCGAGCAGTTGAAGGATAGTCTTCTGTTGTGATTCCTTGCTGACATCACTCACATAACCAGGATCTTTTGTACAACATAGAATGAAGGAAGTCCATAGTAGAGTGATAAAAAATAGAAACCAGAAATGCAATATCCAATGGTCGGGTGTGCGTAAAGTGATATAGAATAAATAAGTAACAGTTAGGAGTAGTGTTGTACTTGTCGCTAGACTGAACAGCATAGTGGCCTGTTAAAATGTAAAGGTATACACAAATAGGCCAGCATTAAGACAGATATCTCTTCAATCATGAACTATTATTATTATTAATTATTATAAAATATAGAATATTTTAGAGGAAACAAACTTCCTAGAACCTTCAATGCCTTAACATGGAGAGCGGAAGATAGCACCTGATATAGATTATAGGAAGAACAGTCATAGTTAGTTCATACATGGGAGATAAAAGCGCATGCGTATGCTTCAGTTACTTTTCCTTGTGATGTATTTATTTGCACGCTGCTTTGTTAGACTGTTCAGCCTGCAAGAGTTTCACCAATTTCATATTTAATCTTGTCACGAATTGATACGTCAAAAGAATAATTAGCAACTAAATACCAGTCCAGGGCCATTTCGTGATCATGTGGGATTCTCAGCCAGTACGCCTAAACGACTCTCTCTAAAAGAGGACTTCAGACTCATCAAGTGACTAGGGAGACACGTCAATATTCAGATGCTATATCAGAATCCAAAGGTACCAGATTTCGAACTTCTGTCAGATTTTGCCATGACGACACACTACCTTTCAATATCATCTATAAGTATGTTTTTAAATTCGCTTCAGTGTGAGTGCTACTGGCATAGCTCACAATTGGCCTAAACACTAGACTTCAAGGCTGATGAGTCCCGTATTCGAATCCTACTCCACCTAATTTAGCCTGCACAATTGAATAGCACAATCAGCAGTGGCATAACAAGTTTGTAACATAGGTAAATACACAAAGAAAAATGTTTCATTCGGGGGAACGCTAACTGATAGGCGAGGAATTCTAGTTAAAAAAAATGCAGGAAATCCATATCAAAGTCGACACTTGGCAAAATATTCAACTATGTAGTAATTAAAATCTGCATTATTTGAATCTCGGCGAACAATCTTGTTGATTTAGAGTATGCAGATAATATAATCCTTCTAAATGAAGATGCTGACAAACTGCAGTCTTCTGAACACCTTGAACAGAAATCTTCAAATCTGTGGCAAGTGATTTTACTTCTCTCATAAACAAGATGATGATGATGATGATGATGATGCTACAGAACTGACTGGACTACATCGACTACTCACAGCGTAGAATTAGGGAGTGAGTGAAGTGATACAACGTGTCGACTACTTCATTTATTCGGGAAGTTGCATTAGCCCTAAACGGAGTTAATGCTGACAAAATCTCAGAACGTATACAAGAGTCTAATGTGGTATATCTACCAACACACATCATCTCTGACGTAGACGTGATATCCAGCTATCGGTCAAAGAACGTGCAGCAGGAAGGCTTCGTGCGATTCGCTCCCGCCAAATGCAAGATGATGTTACAGGATTGGACTACACTGACTCCTAGTTTAGAAACAGAGAGTGAAGTGGTAGAGCACGCTGACCGCTTCACTTATTTGGGAATTACCATCAGCCAGTGCCAACGGGTTGATCTCTGACGAAATCTCAGCACGAATACAGAGGGCTAGTTTCGCAAATGCGAGTTTACGCCATCTCTGGCGTAGACGTGATATCCGACTATCGACCAAAGGGCCGGTGAACTGCTCATCAGTCCGCTCCATCTTCCTTTATGGCTGTGAGACCTGGCCACTGAGAATGGAAGACATGAAAAGATTAGCTGTCTTTGATCATAGGTGTCTGCGTCCTATCTCCCGTGTGAAGTGGTACAGTAGGGTGAGCAATACTGAGGTTAGGCTAGGGGGGAATCAATCGACGAGACTGTGAAGCTACATCGATTGAGATGGTAAGAACATGTGTTACGTATGCCTAGCCATCTCCTTCTTCGACCGACGGGAAATGTTAGCTGACATAGGATTGGTCAGGCTGGAAAAGAGGTAGCGACGGTCAAACCAAAACATGGCATCAGTCAATGAAATCAACAACAGTTAGTTTAAGCCGGTCACGTAGGAAGGTGTAGACTTCCTGGTTGGGGTCCTCAGGACGGTAAAAACCAATGGCTGGAAACAATTGGTGATATGGCTCAAAATCCTCGTTCTCAATGGCCCAGATGCATCCACTCCTTGTGACTTATGATTTCCAATGAAACTATGTTGTTCTTCGTTACTACTATTCCTTTGTCTCACACCTCTGTTTACTGTCTCTAATATGCATTTCTCCTACTTTCTTCTCTTGCTTTGTGTGTGCTACATGGAGTGTGGCAACGTGAACTGCCGCACATATGTGCAAAGTTCTATGTCGAATGCACACAGACAGATGTGCAGCAGGACGGAGCAGTAGCTCGCTGCATCCTCCACTATGGCTGTGAGACATGGTCATAGAATGTGGAAGACATGAAAAGCCCGGCTAAGTATCTTTGATCATAGGTGAGTAATATTGAAGTCATGCGTGTAGTGTTGGGTAAGGAGGGAAAGCCAATTGATGAGGTTTTCAGGCTGTATGGATTGAAGTGTCTAGGAAATGTGTTCAACCCCCTAAGCCATCGCCTTCCTCGACAGGCAACGTCAGTCAATACTGGATTAAGTTGGAAAAGAGCTAGTTGTGGTGAAACCAAAACCTGCCATTAGTCCATGAAATCTTTGACGAGTGGCTTGGACCACGTAGAGAGGTGTAGGCCTCCTGGATGGACGCTTCGGAATGCTAAGAACCATTGACCTAAGACTATTGGTGATATGGCTCGAAGTTGTCATCAGTGGTTTAGAGACATTCACTGTGTAATTACTCAGAAATATTAAACCCTCATGTCCTTTTTAGTGTTACTATTTTGTCTACCGCACATTTCAGCTCAGCATAGTAGTCAACAATACCGTTCTTCGACTGCGCCAGAATTGACTTAGCCAAAATTCGGTGCAAAAACACGATGACCATATGTAGTCCTTGAGATGAATCCCATTCTCGTCTTCGAAACACCACAACTCGGGATAATACTGGATTTGGGTACTTGTACTGTTGCTTCAAAGCACGTCAATATATATATATATATATATATATATATATATGAACGATCACTTGACTACTGTTCTTACACTGCGGAAGACAGAAGACTGACTGAGAAAGCAAAGATTTGTGCCTTCATTTAAGGCAATACGACTCAAAAATACATTTAATTGTTCACCTATTATACACAACGAAAAAATTACAAGTTTAAGACATATTAACAAACATTGTTCTCATTGGATACCCTGCGCCAATAATAAAATAATAATAATAATGTGACCCATAGTCGTCCATGTTAGGTTCAGATGTCTAGTTCATACATCACATAAACACTGAATCACAACATGTCGACCTTACATCCTTAAAATATATCTGTAGTACATTTATTAACCATTACAGTCATCCAAAATGCATAATTGTGTGTCGGTGGCACAGGGGTAGTACACTCGCCAACCACGCTTCATGTTGTTCGGGGTTCGATCCCCGACCGATGCCCTCACTCATTTACCTCGCTAAGCTAAGTATAATAAGACTGGTGGAGAGGGAAGTTTGGGCATGAGGCTCACAAGCCCCCATCTCGTAAAAATAAACACCATAAATTATCAAATTTATTTTGGCATTATTAATAATAATAATAATAATGTGCCTACCTGTGATTTATGATCCGAAAATCTGTCGACAATAAAACGTGTTGTAAATGATACTGAAAGGAATAGGATAAATTTTATCAAATAAATTATCCATAATGAAATATGTGAAGACTCTTCAACAAGATTCAAACGATATACAGTGGATGTTATATCCCAGCTGAAAAGAAGACAAAAAATGAGTAGAACAATAGGCGGAAGTGAAACGGTTATCCTTTGACGCCATATAGGTGAATGATGCAGCATAGAACAACCTAGACGGGATAAACGATTCGATGAAGTCATCATCTGCTGTCCAGTTGCCATTTGTTTCACTCTATCGGTTAACCAAGGGACTGTACGAACCTATAAAAATAAAAATTAGTATTTAAGAAGAAAAAAAGGAAACAAGACAAAAACAACACACTTTTAGCTGTAAGGAAAGTATTTTACACCAGCCGACTAAACAAATATAACTTGTAATGAGTAGGTAAACACTTTTGTCTCAGGAAGGCTTCGTGTGCTTTTGGAAGTGTGTGTGGGCGGTTGTTACTTCCCGGCTGCCCACACCGTGGAAGTTGGTTGAATCTTTGGGTACCTGAAACAGAAAGAGGGTTAGTGTTACATGACCGCAGAGCACAGAGGACAACTGCTTGAGGCCGGTCACGCACAGCCTGTATCAACTGGTTTCTGGGATTGGCTCCGTATTAGTAAACTTACTGCCGGTTACGGACCACCGTAGGGTAAGGTGGGATGCACAATTGTTGGGGTCGATCTTTTCTAACCCCCTTCCTCCAGAGTGGAGAGACAACATAGCTGGCTGGCATGCCAGTCATCTGAGAGAAACACCTCACTGCTGTTATAACCCTGTTCCCCAGAAGTAAGAAATCGCCCATAGACCCGCAGCATAAGTGTGAAAAAAATCCTTACACAATGCCGGTAACTGCTTTTAGTCTAATCGCTATCCTAACAAACTTCCTGGCATGGTAGGACCTGCAGGAGGAATAGTACCACCCAGAGTAGTTCGTTGGGTCACTGCGATATGTAAGCCCGACCACCACGTCAAGGTAGCAGCTATCGGTCGAGAAACCAACAAAACACTTTTGTTGGTTAGAGGGATTAAATAAATATAAGGACTATTAAATATGAGATTTATATTTTTGCAGCCCATTTATATTGCTTCGTGAGCATAGTAATTCAAAGACATCCAGTCTGTAACTATTAAAAATGCAACTGGACAGCAGCACAGTCAATACAGTTCTTATTAATAGGCATAAAGTACCAAGATATTCGATTCGCTGATTTCACCTACGATTAAGCAGTATGACTGTGGTGAAATCCTCATTGCCAATTACAATTTGTTGGCTAATTTCTTGCCTTATAATAATCCGAAGGTCACAAATTTCTTACCTTCTCACTCCCAACGGTCTCACGCATAATGCACTTCATCATGGACTAGTGATTTCCCTTAAATATACAAAAATGCTTTGATTTTAACTATACAAAATCGTATGACTGACTGACCTGTCTTCTGTCTCTAATATGCATTTCTTCTACCTTCTTCTTTTGCTTTGTGTGCTACATGGAGTGTGGCGACTTGAACCACCGCACATCGGTGCAAAGTTCTGTGTCAAAAGCAGAAAGACAGATGACTGACTGGTTTCAACGCAGAACTTTACACAGGTGTGCAGCAGTTCCAGTTGACACACTCCATCCTTGTAGCACACAAAGCAAGAGAAGAGATCAAAGTCAACCCCTCAGTCGCCGCAGTGAGTTAGGATTCAGTCCATTAGTACCTCTATGATGAAACTGAATGGAAATGGGGATAGTCGGACACCACTAGTTATCGCCAGTTCAGATGACAACTCGCCGTAAGCTCTCACCTGGCTTACTGCATGGGTTCGAGTAGAGTGCCTTGATCAGTGCAATGCACTTTCTTGGTATTCCTTTTACAGCCAAGCATCGCCATATCACCTCTCAGTCGATAGAATCAAATGCCGCCTTCAGGTCAAGATATATGACGATTGTTGGATGCTGACGGTTCAAGAATCTGTTGAAGGATGAAGATACGATCAATACACACTCTTCCTGGTCTAAAGCCTGCTTGGTTTTCTCATGTTTGTTCCTTCTGTGAACCGCTTAGTCTACGCATGAATATTGAGCCTAGAACTTTAGCTACCACATTGGTCAAGCTAATCCCCCTGTGAGTATCACAGGAAGACTTGTCTCCCTTCTTGTATATCGGGATAATCAGAGACTTAGACCGACCCGACGGGACTTCCTCTGATTCTCAGACGCTGCTTAACACCTTAGTTAAGGCAGACAGAAGACTGTTTCCGCTGTACGTGGAGTCATTCAGTCAGGTGCCTCTGCTTTACCTTGTTTCAGACTAGTTACAGCTTTTGTAACCTCAGTTAGGGATGGAGGACCTGTGTCTATATCCCATTTACGGAGGTGTTGGATGCTGGGTAAGTTGAGCGTGGCTGTAGGCCAATTAAACTGCTTCTCAGAGTGTTCTCTCCAACGTTCCAGTCGTCCATCCTGGAAGCTAATTATGGTGGCATTTTTCTCAGAGACTGTTTCACCTATCATTTGTCTTTTACCACCAGTATTAGTACATACTGTACTGTCACTATCTACTTAACACCGAACAGAGTGCACCAAGACGTTTATTCTCACTCCATCTTGAAAACATCTTGTTACTTTATCATGTTTACGTATCTGACAATGATGGTTGGTGACATCATCTGATCACAAAACACTGACAAATGGAATTACTCCACTTGCTGAAAGTTCAATGTCTACACTAAATAACCACAGTTATCTAAAAATTAGATGGCCTAGTCACATACTTTCGACAAATGATAACACCGAAGGAGGCCGGGCAATGAACTGTGCTCGAAACGTGGTCATCAGTCAATATTACTGTATAACACTGTGAGACTTTATCAGAATAAATTTTACCCACAATGGAATTATACTCTACCACCACGGTGCACAAGTTCTATTCTTATATCAACAGAGTTAACCTAACCTTAACCCGTCCTTGGCTTAAAGCGTAAATTAATCTTACCCAAACCTAAGCTGAAACTTGCCATAGCACAGCACTTCGATGAGCATATTTTATTGATGATGACAACATTATTTGCCAGGTTTCACTAACTTGCTCAGTGAGCACTTCAAGGTCATTGGTGCGGTCGCACTCCATCGGTAGTCAGTGGTGCTTAAAGTTTAACTTGGCCATGATTGATTAGAGAATGCAGAATTTTTACGAAGTACTTAAGATGTACACTTGTAAGTCAAAACCGCTACTCTTTCTAAAACTATC
The DNA here is from genome assembly GCA_944472155.2 of Trichobilharzia szidati. Lineage (NCBI taxonomy): Eukaryota > Metazoa > Platyhelminthes > Trematoda > Strigeidida > Schistosomatidae > Trichobilharzia > Trichobilharzia szidati. The sequence goes on from OX235279.1 coordinate 172,604,461, forward strand.
CAATTCTATACAGGTGACGTAAAGTTGGATTTTTTTTTTAAAAGAAAACCTAAGCGTCCATAACATTAAAAGTATTTTGCGCTAAAACTATTCTTGTATATTTGAAAACAATAAATGACAACATATAAAGACGACAACAACAACAACAACAATAAAAGGAATCCTACCTCATATGCCGCTTTGCCTTCACCATTTACTGCATTCCAATCAGCACCACCCTTGTCCAATTGCATAACAGCTTGAAAATTTGCAAAATTTACAGCATAATGCGCTACAGTATTCCCGCGTGGATCAGTCAAATAGAGATCAGCACCCCATGAGATTAACAGGCGAAATATATCAACTGATCGTACATGCATACAGGCTATCATTAATGGAGTGAGTCCATTGGCATCACGACTATTTTTTTTTTAAATAATAAATTGGAAAGTTGATTACTATTGTTAACAGTTGAACGAATAGTGAAAACATAAAATTTGATTTTTCTTATTTACAAAACATGTTATATATCTACACTTTCAATGTATCCTGATAACAGATTAGCGTAACACTGTAGATGGGGAAGTGAATACGATATATATATATATATATATATATATAGAGAGAGAGAGAGAGAGAAAGTGCATTTTTAACAATCAGTCTGTTACAATTTACTTCCAAGTGTGACTGGTTTCAATATAGAACTTTGCACCAATGTGCAGCAGTTCGAGCCACCACACTCCCTCTTTGTAGCACGCAAAGAAACAGAAGAAAGTAAAAAAGAAATAAACAACACACACAGTAAACAGAGATATGAGGCAAAAAGAATAGTAGCATCGAAGAACAATATAGTGTTATTGGGTACTGTAAGTCACAAGGAGTGGATGCATCCACGACAGCCATTGAAAACGATGATTTTGAGCTATATCAGCAATTGTCGCCAGACATTGGTGCTTACTGTCCCGAGGACCCCAACCAGTCCGGAAGTGTACATCCACCTGCACTTATGAGTGTGTAAAGTAATATATGCAGCTTATGAGACAATTGAGTTTTTATTTGTATACAATAAGTTTTACTAGGGACTATACCATAAAGAAGCAGTTATCACTAAGTTCTACTACCAAAATTCTTGAATAAAATCCAGATGTAAACATAATTGACTCAAATCACCGAAAATACCCCTTGAGTCATGAAGAAAATAAAAGACAGATTCAGCCAGCGAAGAAAATGCTTCTTTATCGACGAAATCATCTTCAGAGGCTGTACAATCATATTTATACTTACCAAAAATGTATTGTGGTCTATTATTGAGTAATAGGGGGTAACATAATTGATATAATTACTCAGAAGTGGTTTTAGAAGTGAAAATTAAAAGTTGTAAATTACGTGGTACTCAACGGAACAAAGATAGAAATTTGATAAAGTTAAAATTACTATTGACTCAGAATAAAGGTAGTTGAGTGTTAATTCGACAAGTGTGAAGAGGGTGTGGAAATGTACAACAGGGAACATATGAGAGTGATAATAGTGAATTAATTCTTACAGTGAAAGCAAACTATTACTCAATAATAGACCACTATATATTTTTTGGTAAGTATAAATACGACTGTACAGCCTCTGAAGATGATTTTGTCGATAAAGAAAATTTTCTTCGCTGGATCTGTCTTTTATTTTCTTCATAATTGACTCACTTTACTCTTGGAAAACACAACACAACCCAACTCATTTCACGTTATTTAAACCGCTCGAATTATTAATAAACATTCGAATAAAGCAAGAACAAAAGTGGTTTGTGCAGAATAATATGGTGACATCATTGCTTAGTTCGTTGGCTTCTCATCATCTGCGTACAGCCCAGAGAAATTATTAAAAGTACAGAAACGAGTTTAACATACTTGCAAATTTTACATGATGTCAGTTGACATGAGGTCCTGGAATTAGTGAACAATGTTCAGAAAATCACGCTTATATAGTTTTTACACACGCAGTTCAGGTTTAGACAAGGTTAATGTATGCATACAATGGCAAAGGAATTACGTAATCAAGATGAGAGGTGTGTAAGATGATGAGTGACTAATAAATAAGGTAACAATCTACTGAGTTCAACTCAAATAACAGAAACAAGAGATAAGCAAGATTACACTATATTAAAGGGGTGAAGTCACAGCCAAAGATTATGTAATCAAATGAAAGAGAGAATGAAGACATCCAGTTACCAGGTAGGACAAGGCAGAGACTGATAACTGCATCTTTCTGAGCGCATAAATCGGGTTTCAAGCGTTTGATAGAAATCGTTTCGGCAAACTTGACGAGAATCAAGCTCCTTTGTACATTGATAACTTTAAAGGATTTCGCAATTTCCACGTCATGACCCGTATCAAGGAGATGTCTGGTAATAGCACTATTATAAGAGTTTGTTCCCTTGAAACGTAGCCTTTTTGGTACATGTTCGGAAAATCGGAGGTATGCCATTCTTTCTGTTTCTCCAATGTAAATGTTCGCGCAGATACATGTAAATTTGTGTACGCAGTCGGAGTTTACACGAGAAGGGTATACGTCGGCTTTCGATTGCAACAAACAGCATGTTGTTCGATAGACGGGAACCAACTTAGCTGCAGGATAGGCTCTGGTTAGTGACGTCCTCAAACTTCTGTAGACAAGTGCTGTCATATTTTCATCCTTAAAATCAAGTTGACTGAAAGTAGTCCTTTTTCCACACTGTGATTTGTTTGACATTTCAGCCTTAACAACTTCCTTACTAGTTAATCAACCTTTGAGTGTAACCGTTGCTTTCCAACAGCTTTCCGAGAAACATAAAATTCTTCCGCTAATTTCTCCTAGCTCTATAGTACAGAATCTTGATTACTGCTCGTTTAAAGCTATTGGGACAAAAACTATTAAAATGCAGGTATTGTCCTGTAGTGTTTATGAGTTAATCAAACATTCACCGATCAAGTGAGAATATTGAGGGCCCGCAATAAAGGCTTTATTCGTTTTATAATTCCAGTATAGAATCTGGTTCATTCCATGTCGGCTTTCGGTAAATTGACCTAGTAATAATAATTAATAATTAATAAACACAGGAAAGCACTTTTGAATTTCAACAATACTTGCCTAGAACGCGTAAATGAGACCCAGTCAAGGAGATAATTAGGAGATAATAGATTTCTTTCTTATAGCTTAAATCAATCAGTACAGTCAGATAAGACAGATGATGAATACAAGACGACGAAAGTATAAAAATGGAAATTAGAATAGAAATATTGTTAAGAAAACAGGATATTTAACAACGATGCAATATATCTACAGCCCCACTAACTAACAACAAGCACTGTTTTTTTTTAAAAAATTAAACTCCTCCTCCTTATATGAATAAGTAACCATTATCAACATATCTTTGTCTGGGGAATACTATTGGTATGCGCAGAAGTTATACTCCTCATCAGTGTTTCAGTGAACATCTTAAACCTAGATACTCATTGTTATGCAATTCGGGTAACATTACTTCCTTGCGTGTCTTTTCATCCTTTGAAGTTTAGAACATGACTCAAAATACTCTTTAAAAATATCTACTTGAATAGTTTAATAATGCTTTAAGAAACTTTATCCTCAGAAATTCTTCTAAGCCACAATGTCATGAAAACAACTGGATATGGTATGGGTATTTGGATATTTTACCAAGGGAATAATTTAAGACGAGATGGACTGGTGCAAACAACACTTATACGTCACGTGCTGTGAAATATATATAAACAATTTCAGTTTGGATTATTTACAATCCCATCAGAGGTGAATATGTACTTATTTCACGAGCTAAAACGATGAATTCTAATGTATTATTAGCTGACTAACTAGCGAATCAACGCAGAAATCTGTATGAAAGTAAATTAGTTCATGTCATGAAATTTAGGAAAAGCACACAAAAGAATGTCTACACCACAGTAGACATGGGTGGATAACTTAATGAAGATGAGTGAAGAACTTCAGTCTGAAGGATGAAAGGAGGAAATAGAATGCTACACAGTCGAAGACCAGCAATCCTTACCATCTTGACAATCCAGAACAAGCAATCTGTGCCTAACTACACGTCTCAAACTAACGATCACCGACATTATAGATTGCTACGGGTTTTTGTTTGACTAACCAGAACTTTCTGAAAACTGACTCCACTTCAGCCATTAATACGAATAATGGAAGTCGGTGACTTGGCTTGTGTAATCAATGTCCTAACCATCTAGACTGATGAAATTCCACCTGATCTAATGACACTCGATTATTTTACTCCATATTTCTAAACGTGCGTCGGTGGCATAGCGGTTAGGATGCTCGTCGACCATGCACATGGTCCGGGGTTCGGTTCCCGGTCGACGCACTTCTTTACCTTGCTAAGCCAGAAATAATGCTGGTGAAGAGGAAAGGTTGAGCATGAGGCTAGCAACCCCATCCTGTAAAATAAACACAGCTACAAAAACTTCAAGCCACTAGATTGAAGCCCTATTGTCCACTGGGACACGTGAAGGAAAAAATAAAATATCTCTAAACTGAGTTAGTGGACATCAGTCCCATAACTTGATCTTATATTTAACAGGTAAGAACAGGCTGAAAACATTCAAATCTTTGTTCAACGTGTTCAAAAGTCTTTGCACTTCGTCGGAAATATCGTATGCAGATGTGGCTCAATGGCGTAAGTACTCAATTCCCAGGCAATGCGTCTCCCGGTCCCGATTTTCCTCCATATATTTCAGCAAGAGATATTGAGAAGAATCATCAGCCTCCGCACAATAATTGTGGCTCCTGGTTACGTGGTACCGGGTAACTGAATTCTAAGAAACAATATTGTCTATGCACTTTTGACCAACGAAACCCTTCCTTGGAAACCAGTCATTCTTTCTAAGAGATGTAAATTATCAAACAGCTACTCTTATCAGCATTTGTACATTGAATTCGAAACAGTAATGGTGGACGTCATAGGTTGTCGTCAGTTCAAATGACAAGTCTCCACAAGCTTTTACATGTTTTTTATGGGTTCCAATGGCACCCTCAACACAAAGTGCTTTCCTTGTAATACTTTCATAGACTGACTGACTGGTTTCAACGCAGAACTTTGCACAGCTGTGCAACAGTTCCACTTGCCACACCCCATCCTTGTAGCACACAAACCAAGAGAAAAGAATAAAGAGACACTCAAAAGAGAGATAATAAATAGAAGTGTCAGTGAGGGAAAAAGAATAGTAATATGGAAGCACAGTAGATTTTTATTGAATACGATAAATAAATCACAAAGAGTGAATGCGTCTGCACTGTGCATTCAGAACGAGGATTTCGAGCCATATCGCTAATTGTCTCCAGCCTTCATTGGTTTTTACCATTCCGATGAACCCAACTAGTCAGGAAGTCTGCATATTTCTACGTGGCTTAAATTAACTGTTATGGATTTTATTGACTGGTGAAGCCATGTTTCGGTTTGACCACCATTGGCTAGCTGTTTACCAACCTGATCCATCCTATGTCAGCTAACATTGCCCGTCGGTCGAGGAAGGAGATGGCTAGGCATGTGTAACATATGTCCTAACCATCTCAATCGGTGTAACTTCACAATCTCGTCGACTGATTTCCCCTGCTTACCTAGCACTTGAAGGAAGCCTAATCTCAATATTGCTCACCTTATTATACCACTTCACCCGGGAGATAGAACGCAGACACCTATGATCAAAGACAGCTAGCCGTTTTCTTTCTTCCACTTCCAATAGCCTTGTCTCACAGCCATAAAGGAGAACAGAGCGAACTGGCGGTCATTCGTAAGGTAGCCGATTGGAATATATGAGAGATAACCTATACGGAACTGATCGTCCCAATACCACTGATGGCCTAGAACACAAATATAGCTACACTGAACAACAGATACGACACATCTCTACTGGTCTTTCACAATTATAATTCCACATTAGATAACCTTATTTAAAATACCAGAGTAATATAATAGTACAATGCTAATTGCTCTGGAATTGTGTCACGAGCAACAAGTTTTTCTTTTGAGTACTCTTTTAAAGACTTACGATCAAGTCTATTAAAATAAAAATTACTTGTAATTGCCACACAAACAAATTTTAGCGATTACACGAATACTTACACATCTACATTAACGCCGTGCGAAAGAAGGTACACAATAATTGGAATGTTTCCCATTTGTATTGCGACATGAATGCATGCTAATCCTGTGTTGTCCATGAGTGTTGGGTCAGCTCCTCTCTGCATTAGGAAATGTACCATGCTTAAGTGAGATTGTCTAATAGCCCAGTGTAATGGCGTTGCAGCAAGACGACCACCAGGTCTGTCTATTTGCGCCCCTTTGGATAGAAGGTAACGGGCAATAGCTAAACGGTTGTTTATAGCTGCCCAATGCAACAGTGAAACATCCTCATCATCAAGTTGATTGACATCATAACCCGCAACTTGTGGGTCTGACGGTTCTATTAATTCAATAATTCGTTTAGTGACGCCAAACTGAACAGCTTTAACTATACTACAAGTTGAAAAATCTATTTCACTAGGTGGTGGGTCGGCATAAGATGGGTCGACTGGATAAGGCTTAGCATCCTGAAAAAAAGAGGAAATGAAAATAATAACTTCATTTAAAATTAAGTCAAAATTGCTTTGGTTATTGGATATGTAATAACTGAGCACAGTCCTAATATTTTACTTCTATTCGTTATTCTTCCAGGCAATTTCAACTCTGTACACATTTCAACAGGCACTGTATTATTCCTATTATCTCAATTAATTTCCAACATACTCAGTGCTAAATAATTGCTGGCACCTGGGATATTTCCGGAGAGATAAACCTAGTGTAGGCGAGGATGACAGCAGCTCTCGACTGACTACTAAAGTGCAAAACATAAACCAATACATTAGGAGACAGCTATCAGATGAAAGTACTTTCACAGGTGAAGTATAAACCGTAAACAGAATTAAAAAGTATTTTTGAGATATCCAAAACATCATACAACGAAAAATTTGCTCAGGAAAGATAGATAAGTCAAAACAGAACTGACTCTGTCTTCATATGTTTATGGGACTTCAGCATGTGTTTCACAATTAGTGAACCACTATTTGATTTCTGAAGACAGTGTCTGGCTGTCCAAACGACAATAGGTAGAAGAAGGTCCACTTGTTGAAAGTCAACCGCTTAATTCGACGACCGAAACAGTTATGTAGTAAGTAGGCCACGACAAACAGTTATACATTCTAGCAAGATTGTATTTCTGTCTACTAAACTTGTGCAACTACCTCGAAATTTAATATACTACAACCTTGATTAACCCAGCAAACAGCTCATCACCACCACTCTTAAACACATTTAGAATAAAAACATTGAATATTTCTTGATTTAAATCCCTTAGGGAGCTATGACTGACTGGTTTATGCACTGAATTTTTAACCATTGGGTTTCAATAAAACTCCATCTGTGGGGCTCAGACAACCAGTCGATATCACTAACAATGTCCACTGCCAAATGAATGTAAATGCAAGTGGTTGTTGTTGCTAGCTATTATGACCAAAAATGGTGGGAAATTTTCCCAAACCCGCAGTCTGTTGAATAAATGTACAGACTTAAGTAGTGTGTTTGCGTCGAAAAACCCGGATGTTAACATCATTAAGTAATCATGTCCAGTACCCGAAACCCGTGACAATGAAATTATTCTTTAAGACTTCAGAGTGATTAGAGCACATCGAGTATATCGCTGGGCCGTTGCAGTGGTCATCTGACTTCAGAAGAGTTTAACTTTTTGTTGCACAGAAACTAGCACACGAAGGTGGATCATCTGAACTTTGACGCTAGGGTAAAATACACGGGAAAAGATTTCGATTTCATTGCGACATGCAGTAGTCCCAATAGCACATCAGAAGACATTTTTATAGAGCAAATAGGTTCAAGGACGTTAAAGTATCGATAACGTATATTCAGTGATTTCACCAACCCTAAACAACCACATGTGTGTGTGAAAGCAAAATACCAACAGTAAGTTGGTGGATGGTGACTTGGGTCACAAGTGGTTTAGTGGATAACGCTCCGGCATTTGGAACTATGGATACTGGGTTCCAGCCTCAGTGTGAACACCACCAGTCACTGGGGAATGCAGGTGCATCCAAATGATGAGTCTCAGATGGGACGAAATACGCGTCCCCTGCTTATCACCATCCACCAATTTACTCCAAGTAAAATGACAGGACATCGTCGAAGCATCAGCGCTTGGAGCCGACATGTCAACCTGAGACTGAGAACTTTCGTCCAATCAATCAACGGGAAAGTTCAAATTGAATTAAATAATAAATACCACCCTTTCTGCATTTCCTCCAGAGAACTAGATTATGAGTCCGGAGGCTCACCTGGGAACTGTATGGAGTTAACTGAGGAAACTGTACGCCTAGACAAGCGAACCACACATCACATGAGTTCTCCCAAAATACTTCCCCCACCCTCATGGATTCACAGACTACTTGGATGCAAACACAAGTGCGGAAAAATGTTTATTACGCTTCAAACCTTTGAAGTTAGGAAGCCATTCGCCGTGGTCAGAAATGAAGCTATTGCATGAATACTTCAGTCACAGATGAAACTGCGGATATATTTAACTCAAAACACTGGTACTACCGAAGAAACTGTTTCCACATACAAACCTCAGGGATAGGACGCCCAACTAAGTTTCGAACGCGATTACTGACACAAACACGTCCAAAGAGCATCGGAGAAAGTTGGAGCAATGGTAGACCACTTCTTCAGGGTTATCACACATGTGTTGCCACTATTAGCATCACTAATCCTGGCCTCGATACAAAGATACAGGATATTTTTTCGACATCGACAAAAACATCTTATTTACATCCCCGAGCACATAGATGAATGGGGCCTGGTGATTTTTGTCCGAGGGTTTTCAACGAAATGGCAGTTCACACAGCTTGCTGTTTGACTTTTACCTCTAACTTATCTCTCTAACATTGAATGTTACCACGTAACTGGAATTATGCAATAGTATACCCATAACACAAGGCGAAAACTAGGCACTCAACGACAAACTAGGTGCCTATTACTCTTCGATTAAGACAACAGAAAGAAAACTATCACATATTTGGAGAGCAATAAATTGTTATCCAGTGCATGGCTCGGTTTTCAGCAAAACCTTTCATGCTTGGCACATCTTACAGCAAAGGAAGGCTTGGTCTAGTCTACGGAAAACTAGAAACCCAACGATGTCGTTATCATACAATTCGACATCGCCTTTATTTATTTTTATTTTAATTATAGCTTGATTCCACACCGTATTTTTGGTACAAGTATGCAATTTTCAGCATGTGATATCGATATAACAAGGTGCCTGACACAATACTGCTGGTGAAACCGGAATCACTGGCGGTCTGCATTACTGAACCAAGAAATTTCTCATGGGCAGAAGACAGAGAGTCAGGAACAACTCACAACTCTTTTCCTGGACAAGGTTACGTAGGTGTGCATCAAAAGTAATGTGCTCGGTCTTCTCTCGATGATGATAATAATAGTAGTAATGGCTTTATTCCAGACAGTATTTTAGATAAATTGTAGAATTTCCAAATGTCAGGTTCAATCAATCACCAGGGAATTTCGCCACAGGAGGACAGCTCAAAAGCCAAGGAGATACTATGTCGCTACGGAATACTACCTCTCCTATCTAATCACTGACCTTTGGAACTTGCAGATAAGTGATTTCTACACTCTCAATCGACTAGATCAACGAGGGATTAGGATAGGTACTTATTAGAGAAGTAATGCAATGGGCATGAAGTTTTTCATCGTTGCAAAATGCATTAAAAACCATTGTAAATATATTACACTGAATAATTGTCTCTTGTATTTTAAGAGTGTCTCCCTGTTACCTCAAGGTTAACCAATAGAGAAAGCATGCCGTGTGTATTAGATGTACTGACTCAGGCGACTGTGGATCATTGTAATTTCAGATACGTTGATATTTCTGACTATACCTTAACCTACTCCTAACAGCAAAGTTACAATTTAAGCACTAGTAAGTATCAACGGAGTAATGACCTTGAACGCACCAACCACATGACAAAGGCAACTTTTCCGTATAAAATACAAATATTGTTGACAGTAATGAATTGAAAGGCATGACACTGTTACACAGGATACCTTCCCCTAATATGACAAAAAACACGTCAGTTTTGTATTGGAGCACCAACAGAGTTATTTAATTACATAATACGCATGTAATTATTTAAGTCTTCTAACCTTAATAATAACCTTAGTCTTCCTTTAACTCAACCCTAATGTCGTCTTCATTATGTCAGCCTAACCATAACCTCTCTTCAGCCTAAACCCCAACTTAATCTTTCCTAAACCTAACCTGAAACCTGCCGGATATCCCACTTCATAACATAACACTTCATTAAACATATTATATGCATGATAACAATGTTATTTGCCACCCAGTCGGTTAATGCACCTGGGCAAAGTGGCCGAAACGTGGGATAAATGGGTAATTTTGATCGACAAACAGGTGGGCGAAAGATGGTGTAAATGCAACCGATTTTACCCACTTTGCCCATACTGCCCACTTTTACCATTCGCCCATGTCCGGCAAAATTTTTTTGTCCCACTTTTTCCCTGCAGGTTCCACTAACTTGCATGCTGTGCGTTTTAAGGTCATTTGGCACTTACTGGTGCTTAAAGTTCAACTTGGTCAACGAAGCCGATCTAGACCAAATGCCACGCCAGCAAAGAATGATTTCTATGAACATAGTAGTTAAATCCAGTGGTAACAAACAGTTTCAGATAAATGAGTTGCTCCAACAAGAAATATCTGAATACCAACAATTTAGAAATCATTTTAGTACTTCGAAAAAATATGCAGCCAATGCGTTACGATGACGAATTAACACCGTGACCCACTCACCTTCATCTCAAGTTACGTCTAGTTTAAATGCTCCACATGTGAAATGTGCTATGTACAACAATTGTTGTCCAATATATTAACTTGTCTTGGTTACACTAAATTCTACAACTTCCTGGTCAGAAACACCGGAGAAATGAGACATTCTTGTTATCCATTTACCTTAAAACAGTGATTCTGTGGATATAATCTTGCTGACTGTTAGTAACTATAAATAACGGTTTGCCATATTTTGACTGTTTAACACTAACTAGTATCCCTGGTTGCTTACATTATTGCGTTTACATGCCCGAGTCGGCCAAATTCAGTGAGTCTATGGTTAACATGTCATTTTTGATAATTCTGACAGTGATATTTTTCCTACGGTTTTTGTTGTTGACGCTGCTTTTTCTGTTGTGGTATTTTTGATGTTGTTGCCGTTCTGATCGGTTTATTTCTTATTTTCCTGGTTCTGAATAGAGCAACTTAAAAATCGCTTCTCTGTAGCGTACATCTCTGTGAAATAACTCCCTTCTCCAGCGTCAGGCTAGCAACCCCACCCTGTAAACAAAGTTGCTATAGAAACTTCTGTACTATGAGTCTCCTTGCGGCGAAAAACAAAGTGTGTGGGGACATGGATCGTCAACACCGTGTATGAGACTGGGAAAACTACCCAGAATGCAAACGAGATAAAAAAATATGCTATTCAAGTGTTGGGAATATGCGAAAGCAGATGGAATGGTAGTGGACTCACCAAATTGTCAACGGGAGAGTCGATGATATACTCCGAACACCCAGAAGACAACCACGAGCACAGCGAGAGTGTGGCTGTTATGATGTCAACAACGGCAACAAAGGCTCTGATACAATGACGGGCGAATTCCAAACTCGACCGCCAGTTACAACGCGCTCAATAATACCGACATTGGAAGCAGAACTATCAGTGGACATCAAACCTCCGACGAGAACAGAAATCCTGAAGGCAATGAAGATGCTAAAAATTGCAAAAGTAGCAGGGCCAGAAGGAATCTCAACAGAGGCATTGGATAGGGACCCAGAGACACCAGCGGACTTGATGACACCACTACTGAAGAAGGTGGGGAAAGAGGGCAAGGAACCTGCAAACAGGAATTGGATACCTATTCGAACTGTTGAAGAAAGGAAACTTAAGTCAGTGCAAGAACTGGCGCGGAATTATGCTCCTGGTTATCCCAAGCAAAATACTAAGCCGCATCATCCTGGAGAAAATCAAACAAGCCCTGGATGGAAAACTCCGACCGGAACAGGTTGCATTCAGGAGAAACAAGTCATTCATCTATCAGATCGCGACAACACGTCTCGTCATTGAACAGAGCTTGGAATGGCAGTCAGCTCGATATCGCAACTTCGTTGGCTTTGAAAAGGCCTTCGATAGCGCAGAGTCGATCGAGAGGTGATTTGGAAACTTCTTTGCTACTACGGGGTGCCACCACACAGTTATACATCTCATCCAACAGTTGTACGGCAATGTTGCATGCCAAATAATCCACAGCGGGAAACTCAAGGAATCCTCCAAAGTGAAGACAGGAGTAAGACAAGTCTGGCTACCTACTATCGCCAATGATTTTCCTGATTGCTGTAGACTGGATAATGCGACAGACAGAGAGCGGACGACTAGGAGACAGGCATAAAATGGGCCCACACAAAAAAGAACTTGGAGGATCTAGACTTCACTGATGATACATATCTGATTTCCCACAAACTGGAAGATATGCAAGTGAGAAGCAACAAGTTGGCAGAAGAAGCATCCAGGGAAGATAGGATTCCAGGTGAACAAACAGAAAACAGAAGTAGACGATGAAGATTCCCGGCCGACAGCAACAGCACCAGCAAGAACAATAGCAATCTCCTTTACCCGCCTAACTGGGAAGCATCGTTTCAAGTACAGGCGAACGGAACTGGTGAGGATATCAAAGCAAGGATCGGGAAAGCAGGGCAAGCTTTCATTTACTCCAAGTCTGTGTGGAAATCCATTGCACTCAGCATGAAAAATAAGATCTGGATTTTCAACTCCGGTGTCAAGTCAGTGCTACTTACCATACGGATGAGAGACTTGGCGCCGCGCCCCATTGCGCCGCTTCACGGAGGGCGCTTCGAAAAAACTACGGACCATCATCAACATCCGTCTTCGCTCAATACTTCTCGAGATCAGGTGGCCGGTCGGAAAAGATCAGCAACAGGGTGGGATCTCTGTCAATGAGCGAGCCAATCCAGGATGAACCGATTGTGCAACAAATATGCAGGAAGAAGTGCAGATGGGTTGGCCATACTCTAAGAAAACCATCAAGTGACATCACACGCCAGACCACTGCTCGAGTGGAACCCGAATGTGAAGCGGGTGAGTGTGACATTGGGGGGGAGGTCATGTGAAGAAGAGATGAAAGCATATGGGCAGAGGTGGAGCCAGGTGAAGACGTTGGCAGAGAACCAAACGCAGTCATTCGACTGAAGCCCAATGTTCCTCTAGGAATTAAAGGAAACAATAATAATATAATAATATGTGGTGATTTGGATTTGCCAGCATGATCAACATGTGGATGAATATCCAGATGTTTACGGGACTTGTTAGTTCTGAGATTTGATACGCGCCGTGAAGTGTTGCCGTGATCATGCAAAGTATACACATTTTTAAATTTTATTTTAGCTACAGTATTTTGGTACAAGTATGAAATATTTAGCATGTGATATCGGTATCACTGATATAAGAATAAAACTTGTGCACTGCGGTAGAGTGTAATTCCATTGTGGGTAAATTTTGTTTTGATAGAGTCTCACAGTGTTATACAGTAATGTTTACTGATGACGTTTCGAGCACAATTTATTGCTCATAATCATATCAAGGTAATCACACGACTTCCAAAATTCATTTATATAGTTCCGTTGTTTTTCGCTTGATTTTCACTTGATTTGATTGGTGGTAATATTTTCCATATTTCGGGTATGAGTGATGAATCATTCTTATTGCATGTGTTGGGTGTAGATTCGATGACCAAGGATTCAGTAATCAACCTCTCTCTCCACCTACCTAGATTACATTTTAGAATTTTAACCCTCTCCCACCCTATTGTGTGGTTGCGTGCTAATGCATGCAGAGAATATAAGTAATTTGGAAAAAAGCTCAGCAATTGCAATGCTTCTCTTCCTGAAATAGCTTTTAATCATGTGGCGACATAGCACTTACCCAAATATAGGCTGTCCGCTGCCTGACGAAACTGTTAGTGAGAAGCTGAAAGAAGTTTGTGTTGCTGCTCAAACTTGATGGTGACCTTCGTGAGGGTCAACAATGTAACATATAAACAGACCTGTTCTTATTCCCTGAACGACCTCTCAAACTTTCAAAAAAGCACCAATTTATCGGTATTCCTCTGTTGTAATCTGTACAATGTTTCATCGCGCAAGTAAGATGGCGTGCATTTTATGTCAATTTACCCGTTTATACGAAATACGAATTATCATTATTTCCTTCGAGTGGCTTCCTAAAGCAGTCAGTGTCCAGTTAAACTTATAAAGGAGTATTATTACATCAACAGCAGATTTATTAGTTTACACACAGTGTAGGATTATTTTTGTCCTACAGATTTAGTCCTTCCTCAATACTGACGACACAGAGTCTGGGCTTAACTATAGTTAAAACAGAATGACTTGACTTAAACTTTATCTGTTTCTAGAACATAAATAAATCATACAATTACACCAAGAAAAATGTACAAATCCACTGTCATTCAAAAAAGGACAAAAACGTACCGAACAGTATTGAAGGTATGGACAAAATGAACAGTTAAGTAATTACATGTACACACAAATAGAGTGACAGACAACAAACAACATTCAAGGTCATCAAGTGGTGACAGTTACACTAAATTGACCAATAATCGCGACAAGAAGGTCACATCATATTGATTAGCTGTCTATCATATAGTCTATCTATCTGTCGCGATTAACACTCCCCGCCAACGATCACCACGTTGACTTCTCGTACCTGGAACCTCAAAGTCGTCTGCTTCTTCCAACAAACATAAGCTTCTCATATCTCGTTCAACTTCTTGAGTTGCAGTTTTCACCTGCACCGTCTTGACGCGGCCATCTTGGTCATAGTACATCTGCTCAACTATAGTCTTTGGCCAGGGACCTCTCTGTGTGTCAGCACTGTTAACTAGGACGAGATCACCAGGTTGTGGGTTACGCTTCATATCCAACCACTTAGATCTTGTTTGCAGCATCAGAAGATATCCACGTAGCCATCTATGCCAGAACAAATCAGTCAAATATTTTGAAGGTAGTTGACTATGGTGTGGGAAGAAAGCACATCCATCTATAGCATTCGCTTTACCTTTGTAATATTGTAATTTTCCTAAGAATTCACCAATTGCTGCACGAGCCACAGTTAAAGGTCTTCTTGGATCCAAGGAAATACACAAATCAGATGCATCGTCCTCACCGACTACTTTATGTGCACGTCCCATAGAATTGTCAGCTTCAATCAAAACTCGCAGAATCGCATAACAAGCACAATCATGTGCTTGACACCATGATCCAATGTCATTAGCATTTTCTGCTGGAGAATAAAACTCCATGGAAGTTACAACTGAAGGAATCATTGACAACCAATTAATATAGACTGCATCCGGGACATCGCCTTGAGCACAGTTGGTATTCAAACCGAACTGCTCCAGAACAAGAGGTAAATCAGATAAATTAATTCCAACGCACTCAGCTTGACACTTGTTTATTGCAGATGAAAGGTTTGAAAACTTGGTGTCATACGTTTCTCCTGCTTCACACCAACCTTTTACGGGATCTGCATTTATGACATATTCAGTAGTTTTCGTGTGGAAATTTCGTTTTCCATAACAATCACGCCGAAACGGTTTACCTGAACCATATCCCATCAGTTCATGAAGTCCAACTTGTAATTCAAAGGAACTTTCAGCATGTTCCACGTACATTTGTTTGTCTTCATTACGTAGAAATTCTGGTTTAGGATCCTCGAGACGAACACTAAGTACATCATCCAAAGAAGCATTTTTAAATCCATCAACTTGTCGTACATCATCATAGTTAGGAATATTAGTTCCAACAGGATTTCCAGCAGTTACAAACGTCCAAACTAGTAAAGTCTGGCTGTAAGAAATTAACTTTTTCAAACGTAGAAGGCCATGGTAAATTTGTTAACAACCTTTCAGCATTATTTACAAGTCGTGGGAATTTTTTAGACACTGACCTATTTACAACAGCGATAAATGATTCAAACTTTGCACGAACGCAAAGGGATCACGGTATGACGCTATAAAACCAATGTAGTTTTCAACAACAGGGTTCTTATCTTTAACCCATAACCTGAAGGCATCTTTGTGAGTGGCTACTGAGCCAGTAGTGAAGCTTTCAGCAAACTGATGCCACATTTCTGATTCGATTTGGTTAAGCGAATGTGCTTTGAAATCTATACAGCAATCGACTGGTAACTTCATCAACTCACCATAGTCACCATATTCAAGCTGCAAAGATGTGTCCGAGGGAAGGGCATCTCTTAACTTCTCACGACGTTGACTTAGAGGGTTTTGCAGGTCATGGTAACGTTGGGCTAACTGTCTTTGTTTTACTTGGATAATAGGAGCGTCGAAATGACCTTCTGCAGCAAACGTGTCAGCCTGGACTTTGAATGCATCTATACCTTCACGATGAGTAGCTACATCAGATTCAAGCAAGTTGTGCCGCTTTTGTACGTTCATCACACCGTTTAGATCACGACCGACATCCTCTGAAGCTATCTGAGCTTCAACATCATTCAACCATAACTCGACATCTTCTATGTTGCGAGCGAACTGTTGTTGCCTACTTGCTTGATCTAAATTTTTCTTCTTGTCTCCCATGGCATTTATGAGATGAGACCAAGTTTCATCCAACTGTTCAATCTTTACTTTTATTTCTGGTGAGTTGTAGTGGTTTTCATTTAACAAATCATGACCTGTCTTTTTAATACCTTCAAAGCGGGATTGGTTCACTTGTATTTCTGCCTCGAAATTCTGATGCTTCTGCACCTTTGTTTGCAAATTCGTGGAGTCTTTGTAACTTTCATCAAGTGCATTTCTAAGTTTTCCTGATATCCATGGATGCATTTCATCTGCATCTCTATCGAACATTTGGTAACGGTGGGAATCTTGCAGATGCTGACGGCTGTTCTGAGCTTTCTCCTTTAATGCATTTCGTCTACTTTGAAGACCTTCCTGAACCTCATGAACCTGTGCAGCCGCATAGTGGTTTGATTCGATTAATTTTGCAGCGAATTCATCAGGTTGTCGCATCTTTTCTTCTTGTGCTAAAAGTGACCTTTCAAAGTCTTCATGTTTCCTTATGAGTGCTTCCACAGAATCGAGTGAGTCTCCCACATCTTTTATTTCTAGGAGGGCCTTTTGCTTACCAATCCAAGATTCCGACTGTTCAGCGTCGCGGTAAAAACACTGAAGGCCCATACACTGTTCACGTCTTTCCTCACACAGCTGCTTCAGGGAGGCTCTCTCTCTTTCAAGGGTGGAAAGTTTAGCAGCTATGTCTCCACTACAGGGATGGCCAACTCTTTGTAATGCCTGACCTTCTTGCATGCATGTAGCGAAACTGTCAGCTCGAGAATTTATTTCAGCGGTGTATTCCTTATGTCGCTCTACTTGGGCTTCACCACCAGCTACATCCCTTGCCAAATCATCCGCCGATATTGACGTCTTCATGTCATTCATCCAGATGCTCAAGTCTCTCCAGTCAGCCAAAAAGCGATGCATCTTGAATGACTCTTCCAGTTTACCTCTCCTACCTACAGCCTGACTTTTCAGCTTATCCCATGCAGTGATTAAGGCGTCATACTTGCCTTGTATAGCGTCTAACGAATCAGGATGCTTCTGTGCAAGCGCCTTAGCATCATCTCCAAGTTGAACAATCTTTTTATCTGTGGCAGTCAAATCCCTTTCTAATGCTGCGTGCTTCCTTTATAAGGCTTGGACTGAGGCAAGATCACGACCACAGTCCTCAATGGATAAAGGAATAATGGACTTTCATTCACCCACGATATAGTTCTATCTATGTCTCTAAAGAAGCGCTGTATCTCATAGGTTTCCAGGGGCTTTCCTTGTCGTTTTCTACCCAGATCCTTCAGACGTTCTAGAGCTTCGCGGACCTCTCTGGACTTTTCTATGACTATGGCATCCTCAGGAAATTCCTCTTTTAGAAGTTCATCTGCCTTCCGATAGATGTCTTCTGCACGACTTTCTTGATTCTCGAGATCTTTTTTAAACTCAATTAACCCTTTTTGAAGTGTCTCAGCATGTTCCAAGTCTTGATCTAAATCCTCTGATGTTACGTAAGTTTCTTTTTCACGTATCCAGAAAAGTATCTCGTCGACTTGGCGTAAAAACTGGACAAATTTAAGCGTTAGGTTAATAGGACGTGATTTTTCTCTGAAAATAATAATATATATTTCCTATCAATGTAGGACACACCAGTTGTACAGGCATGGATAAGTATTATTTAAATTACATGAATTTGATTTATAGTGAAATTGCATGGTTGCTCTCCTCTCTGACATCAGTTAGTGAGCACATTCTGATAGTTAATCGTTCAATGGAGCACATAAAGGAATATAGAAATATTGTCTTCACATTAACAAAAAAACCCAAGTATGTGTCGGATAAATTACAAATATTTGGGAAAAAAATAAAGCTTGAAGTCAATTCCTCCATATAACTTTGTTGTGTGCGGCATCGTATCTTGTTTTATGTTCAAATTGGGTATTAATTTTAAATGAGTGATTAATTTTTATGATTTTGACATCATTTTTTTGCAAGTAATACCAGATGTGAATTCAACTGAATGCAGATTAATATTGGTCAATTTCAAGCAGATTTGTTTTACTGCAGTGTAGTCACCCATAGCCGGCCATTTGTCACAGCATGGTTGCTCCGAACGAGTAAGTTGATAAGCACGTAGAAAGCTATATAAAAACCATCTTAGATCGTTGACAGTGCTTGTATAAAATGCTGTACAGCGTCTAGTTATGGTGACAGTGGATTTCATCAAGGATGGTGAGCCATTACTAGCCAAACCTTGAGGGATAATATATGAGTAAGTGACTTCAATTGTTTTTCAGCTTCATTCGGAATGTAGATCATTGCAACTTGTACTACAAAGTAAATACAACAGAAATGTACCAGAGGACAAAGAAAAAGTACGTGGATTCGAGAATATTTGTTTATATTCGTTGTACATTGTAATTTGATGAACAAAAATTTGTTTCTACTATGTCTTTTTATGCATTTATGCTACTAGTTTATTTATAGTCTTTAGAGAAGTAAGGGTATTTAAGCGCGTTTAGGTACTGTAGTAGACTAATAGTTGATTCGTTCTAGGAATAAATAGTTTATTTATATAGTCGGTAGAGTGAAATAGTGTGTACAGAGAGCGTTTGAAACTTAAAACTGTATTGCAGTTCCTGATATCTAGGGGCAGATTGTTCCATATTTTAGAATACATGACTGTGAAGAAGTTTTCGCGGAGTGTTAACTTAAAGGCTTTTATTGTCACTGTGCAAGTTTGGTTACGCAGATCGTAAGAGCCTTCTTGTGCGAATTGTATGTCCTTAATGTCCGAGAATGATATTTTGTGTAGGACCTTATAGAAGAATACTAGGTTCATAATTAGTCGTCTCGTCCAGAGTGGGTCAAGTTGTAGAATTATGCACTGTGAGATGTAGTCTTTCTTGCATTCGTAGCCTAGTAGTTTCGAGGTAAAATATCGTTGGATACTTTCAATTCTTAGCTTTTCACGTGTGTGAGTGCTGCTAATAATAAATGGACAGTATTCTAGTAGTAATAGCCATAAGCCTTTCCCACAGGGCACGCAATTCATCAAGACGGTTTTTGATAATATCTGTTGCGTAGTGCCCCTGACCAATCATTTCTTCTCCCGCAGAATCCAGAGCTGACAGTGTTTCAGCATGAACTGTTACTTCGAACTCAAATTCTTGATGTTTCTGTTTTTTCAGCTGATGACTACTGAGTTCTTTAAAATCCTCATTCGCATATGTTTGCAGTTTTTCATTGACCCAACACTCAAGTTCATCGGCATCCATCTTAAAATACTGATATCTTTTAAGCATGTCCAGAAACTTAGATATGCCTCTGGCGAACTCATCGTTAAGAGATACAGAGACTTTATGAGAAGTAGAAGGTTTGTAAGGCGATTTATTGTGACAAGAACATTCACGGCTACCTTGTCGTAATCTTTCTAATTCCATTTCTTTCTTTTTTTGGACTATGCGCAATTTCGCTGGCTCCAATTCTACCATATAGCGTGATTCATACTCGTTGCTTCCAGGGAAATCAGCCTCATAACTCTTTTGCTAACTGTGGAGTTAACGACGGCATAGTTTCATAACTTTTCTCTATGTTTACCTGAAGTCGCTCCTATCTCTGATGCTTCTTCTGCCAACTTGTTGCTTTTCATTTGCATTTCTCCCAGTTTGTGGGAAATCAGACATATATCATCGGCGAAATCCACATCCTCCAAGTTCTTTTTTGTGTGGGTTTATTTTATGCCTGTTTCCTCGTTACCCACTGTCTGTCTGTCGCATTATTCAGTCTACCGCAATCAGGAAAATCATTGGACATAGTAAGCACCCAGCTTGTCTTACTCCCGTCTTCACTTCGAAGGATTCCGTGAGTTTCCCTTCGTGGATTACTTGGCATGCAGCATTATCGCATAACTGTGTGGTGGCACCCCGTAGTAGCGAAGTAGTCACCAAATCACCTCTTGATCGACGCTGTCGAAGGCCTTTTCAAAGTCGATGAAGTTGAGTGAGGTAGAGAGCTGATTGCCATTCCAAGCTCTGTTCAGTGGTGGTCCGTAGTGTTGCGATTCGATCGACGCATGACTTGTTTCTCCTGAATCCAACCTGTTCCGGTCGAAGTTTTTCATCCAGGGTGTGTTCCTTTCTCTCCAGGATCATGCGGCTTAGTATTTTGCTTGGAATGAACACGAGCATAATTCCGCGACAGTTCTTGCATTGACTTAAATCTCCTCTCTTCACCAGTTTCAATAGGTATCCTTTCTTCCAATCGGCAGGTACCTTGCGTAATTTAGTTTTACTGATATAACAAGGCTTTAGGGATTAATTCAAAATATCCCGTCTCTGTTTCTGTTTACTATTCCACCTTCATATCACAGTTTATACAAACCTTACAGGGAGAATTTAATGTGCATAAAAGCTGTTCGTATTTTGCTTTCCATTGCAGTTGCTTTTTGTTTTTATTCTATTTCTTCCTCTACATTTTATGCCCCCCCAAGTGACTAACTGTGCTTTTTACCAATTCTTGTGTCTGCAACCTTGTCTGTTGTGGTGTTGTTACCAGAAAACATTACACTGACTACTACTTGCAAATTGGTGTCATTTAGTAGCATACACCGCAAGCCAAGTTAACAACCCCTTAGTAGCACGTCTAGGAGACAAAATGTTGATGACAGGAAGTATAAAATACTCACCGTGGATTCAAAGTAAATCAAAATACTTAAAGTACAAAACTAATGAACAAATGGAACACTTACAGATACAATGTCATCCTTTATTATCCAACTGATTAGAAGATTTTCCAGTTCTTGTGTAAATCTGTCCAATTAAAATATAACATAAAATCATATAGTAGTTACTCATCAGTTTGAAAAGAATCAAATATTACAAAATCTAAGCATAAATAAAATAAATATGCACAGATTGATGAAAACTAATCCTTTTTCAATGCCCACTTTTCTTTTACCGAACGAGATAAATCTCAATTTTGAAATAGAAAGGTGTTTTAGACTATCACTTTATAGGACTGACTGACTGACTGGTTTCAACGAAGAACTTTGCACAGATGTGCAGCAGTTCCAGTTGCCACGCACCATCTCTCTCCTTGTAGCACACAAAGCAAGATAAGAGATCGAAAAAGACATTCAAAAGAGAGATAATAAATAGAAGTATCAGTGAGGGAGAAAGAATAGTAATATGGAAGCACAGTAGATTTTTATTGGATATGATAAATAAATCACAAAGAGTAAATGCATCTGCACTGTGCATTGAGAAAGAGGATTTCGAGCCATATCACCAATTGTCTCTAGCCTTCATTGGTTTTTACCATCCCGAGGAACCCAACTAGTCAGGAAGTATGCACCTTTCTACGTGGCTTAAATTAGCTAGTATGGATTTCATTGACTGGTGAAGCCATGTTTTGGTTTGACCACCATTGGCTAGCTGTTTACCAACCTGATCCATCCTATGTCAGCTAACATTGCCCGTCGGTCGAGGAAGGAGATGGCCAGGCATGCGTAACACATGTCCTAACCATCTCAATCGGTGTAACTTCACAATCTCATCGACTGATTTCCTCTCATCACCTAGCACTCGAAGGAGGCCTAATCTCAATATTTCTCACTCTATTATACCACTTAGCACGGGAATTAGGGCGCAGACACCTATGATTAAGGACAGATAGCCGTTTTCTTTCTTCCACTTCCAATAGCCTTGTCTCACAGCCATAAAAGAGGACGGAGCGAACTGTGCTGCTGAGGATTACACACGGCGTCCAGTCGACAGCCAGCCGGATATCACGTCTGCTAGACCAGAGGTGACGTAAGTCGGCATTTGCGAAACGGGCCGTCTGTATCCGTATCCGTGCTGAGATTTCGTCAGCGATCAACCAGTTGGTGTTGGCTGATGCAACTTCCCAAATAAGTGAAGTGGTCAACATGCTCCACAAACAAACTTCACTCCCTATTTCTAAGGTAGGAGTCAGTGTAGTCCAGACAGTCCTGTAGCATCATCTTACATTTGACAGCACGAGCGAATGGCATGCCAAACATTCGCAGATTGCAGCTCCTCAAGGTGTTCAGAAGACTCTGCATTTTGTCAACGTCCTCGCCTAGAAGGACTATATCATCTGAATATTCTAAGTCAACGACATCATTCCTTCCCTGGTAACAACAAGTCGATCCCTGAGTCGCTGATTTCTTTTAGTTAATAATTTGTGTCCAGTGGTTACATCACTTCAATGCCAATCTATCTAACAAATATAACCAACCATATATCCTACTTAAAGTAGATAGAGTAGAAATACCTCAAAATACTTAAATGTTATGATACTACGACATGCTAACTTACACTTCCCAGTCTGTTACAGCTGTATAGTCTTCAAACGTTTCTCCACTTCTTTCCTACGAAAAAGGACAGTGAATATTTTAGATGAAACATTTCAGGCTTTAAAATAAGAAGTTCAGTGTATTGTCTTTATTTGAAAATTTACCATCAATGAAAACTTACTGTAAATGTACATTTACTCATCGATTCAGTCATATTCTCATCTCTGTTTGTTTTTCACAGATAAATTCTGTAAGTAAAAAAAGAATTGAAAAACTCGATTAAACACAAGTTACTAATGGATGTAACAGACATGTAACAGTATTAAAGTGCTTTACAATGCATAAACGACTTCTATCCTACAGGTTATCTGTAACACAAAGCAAAATGAGGGGAGACTAAAAATTTAAAAAATATTCTTGATTTCAGTTTCACAGCTCTTTTGAGGCAGTTTTGTTTTAGAAAGGAGGAGGTTATGGAAACGGGTCAAGTTGACTGGACCTTCTCTGTATATCAAACCACTTTCGTGAAATGTGTTCAGGGTCATTGGAACATTTGCAATCCTGGGACTCTATTCTTGTTCTAAAATAACCCTGGTCGATCGTGCTTAGAAAGAGAGCTAGGTGCTGAATTAAATCTTTTTGTTTTGAAGTAACACTTTTGTGCTTGATAAGTCCTGTGAGGGCTGGAACAGCGCTGATAAGCAAACCCAGAAAGTTCTGATCTACTCCTGAAAATGTCTAGAAAAAAACGCGGTGCTGAATTAGTACCAGTGTTACTGAAAACCAGTCTGTGCCATTAAAGAAGGCGAAGTACTAGAATAGAGTCCAAGGATTAAAAATGTTCCAATGACCTTGTGAATGTCCCAATGAACCTGCACGCATGCTAGTCATTGGTTGAGGAAGCTCACCATTATGCCATTACGTAATGGCATTTCTGGTCTGGTTAAACCAAATTCAAGATCATTGAGAAGATTTGGTAACACTAGACTTGGTCGTAATTTACACAACATTGGAATAATTTTTACAGCTATATTAACAATTGTAATTGATTTTGAATAAAGAAAATGATTTAGACAAATCAGTGTGAATAGATTGACAATTTGATCAACTTGTTCCTCTGAGAGATTCTGGTGGAATTCTGGTGGTGTGTAGCCTAAGTCTAATGCTTCAACTGGAGGGAATAATTCATCACGTAAACGACTAATTAAGCAGCGTAAAAACTTCCATATAAACCATGCCAACTGCAGTTTTGCTGAATCAATTTGATTCGATGATGGATGATAGAAGGATTCAAGTGACTTTAAAAACTGTTCTAAACGATAAATCACAGTGGATTGACACTCTGGTCTATCTGGACCAATAGTATTCATTAATAATTAATTCCGCATACAGCTGTATTTGATCACCGTCCATTAATTCTCTAGAAGACAATGGTGTATTTCTAAGCGTAATGCCTCGAAACACTGCAGTGAATATACGCTCCATATGCGGTTCCCAATCGACACGACCACGACCAATATGTGAAACTTTGCATAATATTTCAATAATAATTTCAATTTCATGATGGGATCTACAACTTGGTTGGATATGCCATATACCGAATATGTCTGGTAGCCAGACACGACTAATCTCATCATCAAAATATTTAGGATAGAATGGTGTATAAATCAAGAATTTATGCAATAGCGTACAAGGCGACCCAGTAATCAAATCACTACAAATACTGTGACGAAATGTTAACCATATTTCTTCAATTGACGTCTTCGGAGAGAATTTTGAACATAAAGCGATATTGGAATGATACAGTTTATCAATTCGTGACTTAGGCCATTTAACAACTTGATATGATGTTTCCAACTTTTCTTCAGCCCATGTACAAATATCGAAAAACATTTTCCAGTCAATAGACATAGCAGGTGAGTATGGTTTACTCATTAGTTTCTTTAATAATTCCATTGTACTGTTACTAACTAACTTGCGTATCAATATTTGGACAGCAGATATACGCTACAACTAAACGAATCGAAGCCACTCGATGCGTTTTAGATAGATAGACGCATTCCAAAAACGTCAATAAATCTTTGAATTGAACTGAATACTGGACTAATTTCACACACACACACAGAACATCACCAGATGACAGGACATCGCATAACCATTGTGAAGTTGACTCCCATTCACCGCGTATCACTTTGTTCAAATTATTCGGATAAATAGGCAGTAAACGATCACTCCGTCTAGACATATTTGATGCTGATGGAGATGCCGACGACGGTGATGATGCCAACGATAGGGACTGATGTGATGATTTCATTGTTACACCAGATTTATGCATGGTTTATGTGTGTAGCCTTTAGCTTATTTATACAGGCACATATATGTATGCCAACGGCGATGATGATTGCTTACGAATTTGGCAAGAAATATCTCTTTTAATCCACCAAGATGTGTGCAATTTTGCGATATTTTATCAGTAATATAACAACTAGAAAAATCAATATTTGAAGAATCAATCCAGGATGAAGATGACAGTGAATTGATCCTGTTGTCGTTCACCTCTGAATTCTCTGCATAATTACTTGATTTGAGGCGACATGAAGCAACTAAACCGAAATACGCCTGTATATAGTGTTCACAACCAATACTGGTATACGGCTATCCTGATGCAATTACAAAAAAAAGAACAATAAGAACAATCAAAATAATAAATTCTTCAACTTGATGGTATAAGATACTACTTACTACTTGTTAAAAGCCACTACAAGGTATACCTGTGTTAGTATAACTCAGTCAACTTTATTATGATAAATAATGAGATGAAGTTAATTAGGTGATTTAGTAAAAGCGATACATTGGTGTGCAGAGTACTGCGGCGCAGGGCGATATTGGGGGTGGGAGGGAGTGTTTGCAGGTTTGATCCATCATTGGAAGGAAACACAACGGACACAGCGAAAAACACACACCTTACATTGACTGCAATTTCAATGGTCTAGTCTATATATGTATGTCAGCGTCATACCTTAAACCCACTCTCAGATGAAGTCAAGGGATTCTAAAACTAAGCAGTTTTCCAGATAATTTCCAATGGTAAGACGATCAAACTTGTTGCATTTAGAATCATTTTAACTAAGGTGGTAGGAATTTTGCAATTGATTCATCACATCATTGACTGACTTCAAAACTTGAGGACTTAGGACAAAGTAAGGACAGAATAATATAGGCCTACTATCCTGGTAATTGAAGTCTTAGTATTACTAGCACCTTAATAATAATAATTTGCGTTATTCCAAAACAGTACTTGTGATACAGAATAGAATTCTCAGCATTTTTACTACAGTATTGCATCCAGTTAGTACATTATCAACAAATAAAATTCTACATAGATTAGGGAAATCTCAGTTCACTATGACAACAACATATTGGCATGTCGGTAGCAAAGCCAAAGTTGAACAGTGTTTGAAGGTGTTAGAAAAGTAGGTGCTATCATATTTACTGGCATAAGCGGAAGAAAGAAACAAAGCAGCACATAACGGAATAAAAGAAAAGAGAGAGAGAAAAGGAAAAGAAAGAAAGAAAATGTTGTACCTATAAATGATATGAGTTGGAAAGACGAGGTCCAGTTGTTCTACTGACTATTTAATGAATTATAGGTGTCACGCCTAATGCTTTCTTTATCGCACAGAACACGAGCCAAGTAGGGTATGGTTGAGTTTTTGTACTTGCTGGTGCGAGCATATAGTTTTCTACATAGGCTTCTGGTTTTGCCTGATTAGATGCATGGGGGAGAGTTGTGAGTGAAGAGGGTGGTGTGAGTTACCCACTTTCACCTTCGAGTAACTATTTGTTATTCGATATAAAGCTATAATAGTTTCACTGTCAACTCTACATAGTTCAACTTGAAAAATCCAATTATAATCTATAAGGCTTACAGTCCACAGATCTCAGTAATGAAAACCATCACTGCACCTAAAAGTACATCACTTGATGATAACTCCAATAGACACTACTCTGTTGCTTCGAGACTTGACATTAATGGAACGAATTAGATCAACATAAAAGATAAACCGATAAAGTAAACGTGGACTGCGTTAGTGTTGGTTAAGAATCTAGACAGCACGTTTCATACTAAGTGGGAATTGTCAGATGGGTGTTATAAAGCAGATTACACGGCCTAGTGTATGTTTTCCACTGACAACAATGCACCACTGAAGTGTCCATGCTACTTACTATCTGAGTATTTCGCTCCAATAAAATCATTCGACAGAGAATACAAAGTAAACTTAAACAAAAGAACGAAATATTCCCATAATGAGTCATTAGATAAAGACAACGTAAACAGAGAAGAAAATTTTCTTCTCGATGATTCATTTTTCATAAGCTGTACACAGCAGTCGTCATTATATTTAATAAAGAAATCATAAGACCAATCAGGTATTGATAAAAATTTGTCCTCCACCAACATCCATAGACACAAAATCATGAAAGAAAAGCCTCCGTCGCCAAAAATCACAGCTGTTTTTAGGAAAATTGTATTCATGAACCAGGAATTCAAAGGTAACATTGAAGCTGAAACTCTTAGAAATCGGTTGTCTAAATGTCTGAAGAAGACATTTCAAGCAGCCACCTTACCTACCATATTCTCCATCAGACAGTTAATTCAGTTTAACGTTAAGGATGAGACATCGCTTTTGGCCACCTCAATGTGCATTTATCAGTTTACTTGCTCGTGTGGAGCAAAGTACATCTGCCGTACACAACTACAAGTCCACAAACGTATTCTGGAATATTGTCCAGCTTCGATAGCCAGCCAGAGGAGAAAAGAAGAGTAGCAGCAGATCCATCCTCGAACAACTTGTCATATCTGGACATTGAGCACCCCCCATGAATGTTTCATAGTACTACATAGAGTCCCTCAATATCATAGAAAGGGACTTCGCATACACCATCTGTACATAGTTGAATCATTAGCCATTCGGGATCTGAAACCGGACTTCTGCATTCGAAAGCGCTACATACATGCAGTCACCCTACCGTGGCCAGAGTAACATTCCTATTATAATTCTGCTTCTTTTTTATTTGAATAAGCTTCTGTACCAAAGAAAGCTATCTTTAATTAACCTACCATTCAAGGGTGACCAGATTATGCAGTTGACAACTCAAAGAATTCGGTCAGCCATCAAACGCACATTCTACGCCGCATCTCTTTTTCTCACTTGCCGAACATTTTCGATCCCTGTACCTACGATTAAAGGACGAAATTCTGTGGACTCTACTTCAAACTGTATCTACAAGTTCACCTGCAGCTGCGGTGACACCTATATAGGTAGAACCAACAGAATGTTCCAATGTCATCGAAAAGAACATGTTCCAAAATGGCTACTAAATCATGTAGAAAATCCCAATGCGAGTAATCTGAATAGAAATCTAGCATCACCCATTGCAAAACACTTATTAATGTCAGGTCACAAAATCAATATTAAGGACTGTTTCACAATTATTTCATCACATAAGTCTAATTCAAGGTCGGTTATTGAAGGTGATGAAAGCACTTTGGATTCATCACATACAGCCTAAACTGTGTGTACAAGAAACAATAGACTTCAATGTTCGCCTACCATGGACTGCATAACCCATTCAGATATGATTGGTCATTGGTATGTACTTTTGTTTTTTATTTAACTGAGTAATTGTCATGAACTTTATTTATCGTTACTATTGTTTATTACTGTTAACCATGTTAGTTGTAAGGTGGTTGTAAAGAAACTACGAAATGACGATATCATCTAGCGAAATTGTTTTAATTTTCTCTTTCATTATATAAGTTCACTATTATTATTGTTATTACTTTATAATCATTGTTATCCCCATCATCCATATTTTATTATCACTCTATTACTGTTGATTAATAACATTGAGTTTTCACTATCGTCTTTCCACTAGTTCCTGTCCATTCTACACAATCTCACCGGTTAGTCATTATCTCACACTCATTACGTTATGCCAACTACTTCCCCTTTTCTACTTTCCAGTAAGTCACTCTACCTAGAGTACACCTTACAACATTACGGAATACGTTTTTCGAGGACAAATTTTACCAGTATCTGAATGGTCTTATGATTTCTTTGTTAAATATAATTACGACTGCTGTACAGCCTATGACAAACAGGTGGGCAAAAGATGATGTAAATACAACCGATTTTACCCACTTTGCCCATACTGCCCACTTTTACCATTCGCCCATGTCCGGCAAAATTTTTTTGTCCCACTTTTTCCCTGCAGGTTCCACTAACTTGCATGCTGTGCGTTTTAAGGTCATTTGGCACTTACTGGTGCTTAAAGTTCAACTTGGTCAACGAAGCCGATCTAGACCAAATGCCACGCCAGCAAAGAATGATTTCTATGAACATAGTAGTTAAATCCAGTGGTAACAAACAGTTTCAGATAAATGAGTTGCTCCAACAAGAAATATCTGAATACCAACAATTTAGAAATCATTTTAGTACTTCGAAAAAATATGCAGCCAATGCGTTACGATGACGAATTAACACCGTGACCCACTCACCTTCATCTCAAGTTACGTCTAGTTTAAATGCTCCACATGTGAAATGTGCTATGTACAACAATTGTTGTCCAATATATTAACTTGTCTTGGTTACACTAAATTCTACAACTTCCTGGTCAGAAACACCGGAGAAATGAGACATTCTTGTTATCCATTTACCTTAAAACAGTGATTCTGTGGATATAATCTTGCTGACTGTTAGTAACTATAAATAACGGTTTGCCATATTTTGACTGTTTAACACTAA
The DNA here is from genome assembly GCA_944472155.2 of Trichobilharzia szidati. NCBI lineage: Eukaryota > Metazoa > Platyhelminthes > Trematoda > Strigeidida > Schistosomatidae > Trichobilharzia > Trichobilharzia szidati. The sequence continues at coordinate 172,634,363 of OX235279.1, forward strand.
CTAGTATCCCTGGTTGCTTACATTATTGCGTTTACATGCCCGAGTCGGCCAAATTCAGTGAGTCTATGGTTAACATGTCATTTTTGATAATTCTGACAGTGATATTTTTCCTACGGTTTTTGTTGTTGACGCTGCTTTTTCTGTTGTGGTATTTTTGATGTTGTTGCCGTTCTGATCGGTTTATTTCTTATTTTCCTGGTTCTGAATAGAGCAACTTAAAAATCGCTTCTCTGTAGCGTACATCTCTGTGAAATAACTCCCTTCTCCAGCGTCAGGCTAGCAACCCCACCCTGTAAACAAAGTTGCTATAGAAACTTCTGTACTATGAGTCTCCTTGCGGCGAAAAACAAAGTGTGTGGGGACATGGATCGTCAACACCGTGTATGAGACTGGGAAAACTACCCAGAATGCAAACGAGATAAAAAAATATGCTATTCAAGTGTTGGGAATATGCGAAAGCAGATGGAATGGTAGTGGACTCACCAAATTGTCAACGGGAGAGTCGATGATATACTCCGAACACCCAGAAGACAACCACGAGCACAGCGAGAGTGTGGCTGTTATGATGTCAACAACGGCAACAAAGGCTCTGATACAATGACGGGCGAATTCCAAACTCGACCGCCAGTTACAACGCGCTCAATAATACCGACATTGGAAGCAGAACTATCAGTGGACATCAAACCTCCGACGAGAACAGAAATCCTGAAGGCAATGAAGATGCTAAAAATTGCAAAAGTAGCAGGGCCAGAAGGAATCTCAACAGAGGCATTGGATAGGGACCCAGAGACACCAGCGGACTTGATGACACCACTACTGAAGAAGGTGGGGAAAGAGGGCAAGGAAACTGCGAATTGGAATTGGATACCTATTCGAACTGTTGAAGAAAGGAAACTTAAGTCAGTGCAAGAACTGGCGCGGAATTATGCTCCTGGTTATCCCAAGCAAAATACTAAGCCGCATCATCCTGGAGAAAATCAAACAAGCCCTGGATGGAAAACTCCGACCGAACAGGTTGCATTCAGGAGAAACAAGTCATTCATCTATCAGATCGCAACAACACGTATCATCATTGAACAGAGCTTGGAATGGCAGTCAGCTCGATATCTCAACTTCGTTGGCTTTGAAAAGGCCTTCGATAGCGCAGAGTCGATCGAGAGGTGATTTGGAAACTTCTTTGCTACTACGGGGTGCCACCACACAGTTATACATCTCATCCAACAGTTGTACGGCAATGTTGCATGCCAAATAATCCACAGCGGGAAACTCAAGGAATCCTCCAAAGTGAAGACAGGAGTAAGACAAGTCTGGCTACCTACTATCGCCAATGATTTTTCTGATTGCTGTAGACTGGATAATGCGACAGACAGAGAGCGGACGACTAGGAGACAGGCATAAAATGGGCCCACACAAAAAAGAACTTGGAGGATCTAGACTTCACTGATGATACATATCTGATTTCCCACAAACTGGAAGATATGCAAGTGAGAAGCAACAAGTTGGCAGAAGAAGCATCCAGGGAAGATAGGATTCCAGGTGAACAAACAGAAAACAGAAGTAGACGATGAAGATTCCCGGCCGACAGCAACAGCACCAGCAAGAACAATAGCAATCTCCTTTACCCGCCTAACTGGGAAGCATCGTTTCAAGTACAGGCGAACGGAACTGGTGAGGATATCAAAGCAAGGATCGGGAAAGCAGGGCAAGCTTTCATTTACTCCAAGTCTGTGTGGAAATCCATTGCACTCAGCATGAAAAATAAGATCTGGATTTTCAACTCCGGTGTCAAGTCAGTGCTACTTACCATACGGATGAGAGACTTGGCGCCGCGCCCCATTGCGCCGCTTCACGGAGGGCGCTTCGAAAAAACTACGGACCATCATCAACATCCGTCTTCGCTCAATACTTCTCGAGATCAGGTGGCCGGTCGGAAAAGATCAGCAACAGGGTAGGCTAACTGTCAATGAGCGAACCAATCCAATGATGTAGTGTCTCCAATGGTATTTTACACCATTTCACAGTTTCTCAGGACGTTCTTCTCCTCCTGAAATAGCTTTCAATCACGTGGCGACATAGCACTTACCCAAATATAGGCTGTCCGCTGGCTGACACAACTGTTAGTGAGAAGCTGAAAGAAGTTTGGGTTGCTGCTCAACCTCGATGGTGACCTTCGTGAGGGTCAACAATTTAACATTTAAACAGACCTGTTCTTATTCCTTGTACAACCCCTCAAACTTTCAAAAAAGCACAATTTATTGGTATTCCTCTGCTGTAATCTGTACAATGTTTCATCGCGCCCGTAAAGATGGTATGCATTTATGTCAATTTACCCGTTTATACGAAATACGAATTATCATTATTTCCTTCGAGTGGCTTCCTAAAGCAGTCAGTGTCCAGTTAAACTTATAAAGATGTATTATTACATCAACGGCAGATTTATTTGTTTACACACAGAATAGTGACGAACTGTCCCATCCAAATAGTCAAGTGTAGCACACAAGAGCTAAATATTACCGTCATATTAGTCAACAGAATTTGAAATACATTGTGTTTTTTCATCGTCTCTTAAACTCCCAGATTTATCAGCGCTGTACAGATAGTAATTGGGATTTGTCAGAATTTTCAATATGTGGATGAGTATCTGAATGTACGCTACACCTTGTTCAGAGTTAGGATTTTAGTAATTCCATTTCGCACGGGAATTGATTGCTCAGCGGTGTCGATATATTCAATTATTGCGCTGCTTTTTTGTAACCATTCTGGGCAGTGTTCCCCAACAATTTACACGTCTTCAAAACTTTTATACCTATTTTCTCCTCCAGCCTCATCTTTTAATTACTTCCAATTAGTTTATCACTGCATTTTTGTAAAATTTTACAGAAAAAGTCTTCAAGTGATGTGCGTGGATGTAATCTCTGAGTACTTTTCCTTACTAAGCTTCCTTTGCGTCTAATATCCCGAATTTAAATTCTGTATTCCCTTGAGCAACTGCGTTCTCATGCTGCGATAAGTAATAACCTGCGTTTATATACACAGTAAGCGTGAACATCCCTTCATTTCCTACAATCTACTGTCCTAGTGGGGGTTATTGCCGCAATCATTTCATTGGCGTACAACTTCCTCCTAACTCGTCACTTCTGGTTCAACCTGAAGGTCTGAATGGTGTAGGATTTCTAATGGAGGTATTTTTGAAGTAGCGAAGTCTCAAGGTACGCATCACACACTCACTTCACCTCGAAAAAGTGATACCAACCTCATAATAATAGTTATCATTATTTCGGGCTTGGTTTTTGTCAAGAGCACGAACCAAAATCGAGCTCAATCTTTCGTCATCCGGTCAAACTATCACTCATTATGTGCAGGAGAAACGTCTGATGGACACGTAGAATATAACGTTTCTTATCACTTCAAACTTCTTTATACCTTCGCCGATATAAAACTGGAAGTCGACGAAACAGCACGCCAGATGTTACGGTTTTGGCCATGCGACATACCACTGTCAAGTAGTAGGGAGTCATGCCATTTCTACCAATGTTGAAAATTATAAACCAATGTAATCGGTGGATCATAACTAGCAGTGGAATCCGGGATGCGCATTTCGTCCTATTTGGGATCCGTCATCTGGATGTACCTGTTGAAACAGAAGCTGACATGTCAACCTGACACCGAGCACTTGTGTCCAATCAATCGACAGGAAAATCTAAAATTCAATTAAATAAGTCAGTATATATTGGCTGATTTAAAATAACCGTAGGATATGACGGCGAAATGTAGCATGCGAGGCGAAACAACCTTGTAATTTCACTGGTACTCAATATCAAATGCAGAACGAGAATTAAAAAGCAAAATCAATATTTTGTTCCAAAACACTACCCACTGAGTCACGATGAGAAAAAGAAGGAAAAGTCAGCCAAGAAAATTTTCAAATTCAAGGGAAATACTCATCCAGAAGTGAATATAAGAACAAAGAAATTTAACGGATAGTCTCTTTTCGGTGAAATCATCTTCAGAGGCTGCACAATCGTATATTCATTTGGCAAACAACGTATAGCTGTCCATTACTGAGTATCAGGGTGGTGACGTGATTGGTATAATTGCTCAGAAACGGCATCAAATGTAAAATTGAAAATCACATATCACTCAACCGCACAGGGGAGAAAGTGTTCGAAATTTGATAGGTTCTAAATTGTTCTTGAGTGGCAGAGTCGCCATTTGAAAGGTGTTAGGGGGCGAGAAAATTTACAAAATGAACACATACGAGTGAACTGATTACTAAAAAAACAAACACTATAGAGGGTGATTCATGAAGAGGTTCAGACCGTGATAAGATTAGGGACTGAAAAGGTTTTTCTGTATACAGAGTTCTGGCTTGCATTAGTGAGTCCCCAGCACCTCTGTCATACGCAAATGCTGAAACCTAACGGTTTTTGTGCCATTCGGTCTCACCTTTTAAAGTGTGCTCTGTATGCGGCCAACACAACCAACTCCACGGGAACAAGTGAACCCGTAAACATGTACTGAAGTGGCCTAAAGCGGCAGCTTGCCCCTCACACATCCATTGATCGTTTTCCAACTGTGAACATCAGTCCATAGACCAGCCAAAAAGGAACCTTTTCTCAGTAGTCTGGGTGGGTGGTTCTCCGGAATTCCAAATGTGGTATCACCTTTAAATTCGAAATTCATATACAGCAGTTTCTTCTGCACCACCGAGGAGTTTTATGGTTTTGGTTTGCTTTCATGTTTTTCTCGGTCAATCTTGAAGCATACACATTTTACATGAAGTCCTCTCTGATTGTCTCCATTTCAACATCGGTCGTATTGGTGGTGTATATCCTCGTTATTCTTGAAGATGGTAAGTGGATCGGATTTCCCTTTCTTTTCAAAAATACCAAATTATGAAAATTTGTTTTGACTTCTATGCTGGTTTCCTTTAGACTGACCTCGTAAGAAAACCGATAGATCTCCGTTTTAGCAAACCATCGAAAAACGAAATTGGGAATCCATCTGTGATTCCTACATGCACTAGATAGAGTGGTGTTGTTGAGCTCCTCATTTCGATGTTATCATTCTTGTCACATAAGGTAAAAGTACCACCCATGTACTTTGGCACGTATGAAAAATATCGAAGTTGGGCTGTAACATATTATTCTATAAACTTGCTCTGAAATAGTCTGCAAGTTAAGGACGCACTGAGGACCTCACTGCCACTCCATCCCTTTGTCCACAGAGCGTGTTACTGAACTTGAAATGGACAAAGAAAGTGCATCGCAGTAGAATTTCCTTTGAGTAGTGGAACGGAATAAACTCGTCCACATTATTATCCCCGATGAATCCACATACACAGCAAGTAGAGTCAGTGAGAGTAACAATAATGGAAAAGGATGTAAGATCCATGGATATCATTTTCTTTACGGACACAACACCATTAATTATTGGATCAAATTAGTGCACAATCAACTGCTTCGTATGTGTCACCAGGTTGCGAACACAGTTTACAATTTATTTAGGATAGTAGGCTATATGCCTGTGTTAATCCTTTCGATTTGTTGCACACAGGAGGTCCAATCTCGCCTCAAATGAATCAACGGATGGCGCTGATACGACGTGTTCCGGTAGGGAGTTCCAGTGGTTTACAATTCGATGCGAAAAACGGATCTCCAGACGCAGACGATTCGACCGTGGTTTTTGAACCTTGAGGTGATGTCCTCGCAATTGGTTGGTGCTAGAAGGAAGAAATAAATTAGATGAATTAGCTCCAAAATCATTTCTTAGGATACGGTATGCTGGTATTAGGTCACCCCTAAGTCGTCCGTATGACAGTGGAAATAAACCCAGTCGACTTAACCTCTCCTCATATGAGAGGGTTGAGAAACCCTTTATTAGCTTAGTTCCTACTCTTTGCACCCTTTCTAATAAGTCTATTTCGTATTTGCAACACTGGCTCGCTGCCTGGATCCCATATTCCAAATGAGGTCTGATATAAGTCGGATATAATATACGAAATATATCAGCGTCACAGTTCGCAAAAGCCTTGCGTATGGCCCATAATACTCGAAAACCCTTAGTGGCTGCAGCTCTACAGTTTGTTGCTGTTTTCAAGTCATGCTGCACAACCACTCCCAAGTCCTTGTACTCAGTGACCACTGGGAGAGTTATGCCATTCATTGAGTAATTGTGCACGTGACTACGTGTCATCGTGTAAAGCCCTCCATATAATGATGTCATCAGCAAACAGTAAGCAGGATGACTTAACTACCGATGGAACCTCATTAACATAAATCAGGAAAAGAAGTGAGCCTAGAATTGTACCCTGAGGAACGCCACTCTTAACCGATTCCCATGTTGATAAAACCCCGTTAACTCGTACTCTTTGTCTTCTGTCCTTTAGAAAGTCTTGAATCCAGTCAGTGACCACTTTATTGATTCCTAGACTACCTAACTTTACTAGAAGACCTGAATGAGAAACCCTGTCAAACGCCTTGCTAAGGTCGATGAATATGGCATCCACCGGTAGATTAGCATCAGCTGAGCTTGCCCGACTTTCTCTGGCCAAAAGAAGGTTGGTCAAGCAAGAATGACCTGCTCTAAAACCATGCTGTTCCACAGCGAAACGTTTGTTCCCTTCAATGAACTGAATGATAGCATCACGAATTATTCTTTCTAGTAGTTTAACAACAATACTGGTCAAACTAACAGGACGATAGTTCTGAACTAAGTTTCTAGATCCGGTTTTGAAGACCGGACTAATGATGGCATCTTTCCAGTCTCTTGGACGTTTAGACTGGTCCAGAGACATTGGTGATATGAAGATTACCGACAATGGCTCGGCTGTGTTTTCAGCCAATGCTGTTAATATACGTGGGTGGAGTTCATCAGGGCCACTGGACTTACCAGGATTGAGCCTTAGAAGCCACTTTAGGACAGTATCCTTTCCAATGTGTAAGGGTGCCATTTTCAAGTTACCTTCTGGAAAAGTTACAAAGCTGGTATCAATATTATCAGAGAATACTTGACTAAAGTGCTTGGACAAAGCATCAGTCTTAGTCAAGTTATCCTCAGCCATGTTTGTCTGGTCATCTTCAAGCATAAGAGGTGGGATAGCATCACTCTTACGTGTTCTTCTCTTGATATATGAGAAGAGTCTTTTTGGGCAGCCTGGTGAACTTTTAGCTAACTGGGTTTCGTAAGCTATCCTTGACTGGTGAACCAAAGTTTTACACTGGTTTCTGGCTTCACAGTATTTCAGCCGGAACTGCTGAAGCCCAGTAGAAACAAAGAGATTCCAGAACCTTTTTCTCCGTCTCAGGAGTGTTATAGCTTGTCTGTTTATCCATGGTGGCCGATTTGCTGGCCTTTAAGGATCCCTCCAGGGAATGAAATCAGTGGTAATCCTCTCAAGTGTATTCTTAAATCTATCCCATTCATCTTCAATGGATGAGACAATATTGACTGACCAATCGGCAGTTGAAGCACTCTCCTTTATAGAGACTATGTCAGCATGCCAAAGACTAGGTTGGGATTTGGGTTGAAAACTGACTAAATTGCCAGCCCTTAAGTTAAAATCTAACACCCCATGATCACTGTTTGCTAGAGGTGGATGAATAACTAGGCCATCCACTTCGTCGTTGTCATGATTAAGCCTTAGGTCCTGCAAGGAAGATCCTTGGGTAGAACCGAATCTTGTACTACCTAAGACATGTTTTTTCAGGGCATTTTCCATGGTAGTGAAGAATAACCGGCTGTCAAACTTATTAGCGGATCCTGGGGATGTGACAGCTACCCAGTCTATATGAGGTGCATTAGAGTCACCTAGAATAAGACAGCTACTGTGTTTACTCCATTGTTTGAGGTGATCGAAAATAAAGTCATCACACCGACAATAGGGACTTCTATACAGAGCTCCAATGAGTAAAGTGCCAGTTGCAAAGCTTACTTCACAGCTAATTACCTCACTCGTCCCACTGTCATGCGCTTCAGATTTCACGGAACCCACATGTAGGGAGTAGTTGATGTACAGAGCAACCCCGCCACCTCTACGACCCTTAACCCTGTCGCTGCGCAAGCAATTAAATCCGCATAGCTCAGGTGTGTCATCTAATCCAGAAATCAGCCATGTTTCATTAATGGCAACAATACCTGGGCCAAGGTCTTCCACTAATACACCTAGCTCGTGAAATTTGTTCCCGATACTACGTATATTAGTGTACACTACCTTCAGGCTTCCCATGCGGTCCGGCTTATCCACACAGGTCTTGGAAGCATACGTTTCGGAGACCAGACTATTTGAAAACCCACCAGTTTAAGATTAGTCTCACCATTTTTATGTCTTGTTTCTAGCTGGGACAAAACTTCTTTTCGTTTAATTCTGTCTTCAAGAGATAAGTCAGGTCTGACTGAAATTCCTGACCTGGCAAGGTTGTGTACATTAGCCAGTAGATGATTCCGTTCATCAGGAGAACCTAAGACTACTTTAAGCAACCTACGCTGATTAGAACATTCATCATCTCTTTTGCCTATTCTAATCGATACTCCAGGGAAATTCGCTGGGAGCATCTTCCTTATAATACTACTCACTAATTTAAGGTCCTGATCCTGCCTTTTCACAGGGTCAGATTCTTTGGACTCTTCTAAATTTCCAACAATTATGTTAGAGTCTAAGGAGAGCTTGTCCTATTTAGCAGCGGCTACGTCTTTTCTCACCACTATTGATGCAGCCTGGCTACAGGTGACAGACGTTTGCCTACCATCAGTATTACTATATTTCTTCCGATTGCTTATTTTTGTTACCCACTTATCATCTGCCTGCAGTTGCTTCTCAGGGCTGCTGCAGTTTTTGATGGTACAATCGAGATCAGTGTCTGCACCACCCTCATGGTGAACTTCGATTACAGTGTTCTCTGGTGCTGAGATGCTGTTTGCAGCTTCAGTTTTGTTACCTTTTCGCTTACTAAGACGCTTCGAACACCTAGTAGGTTTTACTTCCGGGGTAACTGGGATAGTAACCGCCGGTGTGATAACATTCATGATGGCACTTACTGCGTCACCTTCAGACGGGCAGTCCGTGTCACTCTTACTAGCCACGCTATCATCAGGAAGTTCCGTGGCTTTAGACAGTAGTTCGTGAGCCTCCCTTATCAAAGTCATCTTTGGGGAGCAACACATTCTGCACATCCAGTGGGATGCTGGAGCACTACAACGTTTCTATGCAGCTGGACGTAATCCAGTACACATCTTATGATACCACTTTTTACAGTTATCACACTGTATTCCATCATCTACCAAAAAGTAACACTCCGCCCTATTACATTTATGTGGTACTTTTGACATAATGAACTTCTACAGGAAACAGCCAAGATAATTTACCCAATATATACTATATAAGTGGTTAAAATCAAAACTTAAAAGACAAAGGTCAAGTTAAACTTTTAAAAATATTCTTGAAGTGAATAACACAACAAAAACAGCGATTTGTCAAATACGTGAAAATACGTGAAGAAAGCACTCCCTTTTTTTAAACAGCGCGCATGTGATGACCAAACCATCTAGTGTAAAGCACTGAGTGGGCACTCTCTGTTGGCCCCTATTTTACCTGTTCCAACAGTAAATGCTTCCAGGGAAACTGCGAAGGAAGTAGAATAGAGCTATCCTTCCTCCTAGTGTAAAGGGTGAGGAGAGGCAGAATACCACCAGTTATATACCAGTAGTATTAAAAGTACTGGAAGGTCTAATTGATGATCACATCAGGGACACCTTGAAAGGACCAACGAACTGCGTGAAGCACAACGTGGTCTCAGGAGAGGCACGTCCTGTGTAACAAACCTACTCTCAGCTTGGAACGATTGGGCATCATGCTTGCATATGAATGTCCCAGTCCATGTGATCTTCCTAGTCTCGGAGAAGACATTTGACACGGTTCACGATGACTCTGTACTACACAGAATAAGTCAGACAGGTATAGATGGGCCGCTTCCGTCATGCTTTTAGGACTGCCTAGACGGAAGGAAGTTCTGACACAAGTTCAATCGTGTCTGATCATCCAACACTGATTATGTCTATTATCATGATCTTTTTTCGACGACACCAGACGAATGGTGGGTGAAAGGATCAACTCCATGGTATTAGCACGCTACATACTAAAAACTCCATAGAATTGATCCCAGCACCACTCATTTGGAGTCAATCGAAGCTACAGCAGTCTAGTAGCGGGACGAGCTACGCAGAAATTTTCCAAAAATCAGGAACCTCCACTTCACAACAAACAAGCCAGAGTAAAGAAATCAAAATGATTCACTCTAGCTCGTACACAAACGACATTGGATATTGGTTTATTGAAAGCACATAAAATGCTCTTGTTTGTTCACAACAATCCGTGCAGCGAATTTAACGGTTGAAGTGAGTATTCGTGGCAGCCTGTATTCGACCGTAGTTCATTTGATCAGCTGATGTCTACAGGCTTTATTTATTGAAAAACCTCATTATTAGGTAATTTTTCGTTGTTTTACACACTCTTACACTTGTATTCTTGCTGAAATTTGGTGGAATAAGGTGGATTTAGCATAGACAGCAAATGATGGTGTCCGTATCCGGCCGTAATTTACGGCCAGTTTGCAAATTGTTGAAATACGTACTTTTCTGTTCAGAAAATGTCGAATTACTTGAAAAGACATGTTATAACGACTTTAAGTGAATTTTTTTCAGTTTAAAGGATTATACATGGACATGATGAGGTGGGATAGTTCGTTTTGTTAATTATTTAATTTACTTTGTTGTGTACTTTTGCTAATGCTGTCAAAGCTTCTCCACATGTATTTCATTAAGGGAAATCTACAGAAATACTCAGAAATTATATACGCCAAGTATTTACTTATTTCATGGCATAGACTTGATGTTTACAGGCAGATGCAATGTCCATTTTGTCTTCTTGAAAAATGTTGACTGACGTAATTATATACAATTTAACTAATTATTTCGTTTGCTTAAAACATGTTATGTGTTTAATCATTGCATTTACAGTGGTAACAATGCCTACATCTTAAGAATTCTTATTTCTTTTTCAGACAATATCTACTTTCGGGAATTTCATGGATTTGGGTGATAAAGGAAAAGATATCTGCAGTGTTGTTCATTTTGTATTACATGTTTATTCATTATTGATAAATGTATTCCTCGTTATTCGTTTGTATATTCTACTTGATAAGACTGATGTCTAGCCTTTGCGTAAGTTGTGAGGTACGGAGTATATCAGGCTATCTTTGAAATACTAAGTGAGAGGAGATATTTGGAGAAGCCTATCGGTAAAAAGATTATGTTGTAGTCAAATAAAGTAAATATATCCAAATCTCAGAGGAGCTATTGTGATTGTAAAGTGTTTCGAGTTATCTATCGTCTTAGCGGAACACATAAACTGATTCGCGATTCATAATCACAAAGTGAAAATAAATCTACCTGAGATAGTGTGCTTATGATTTCTACGTGTCGCAATGTACCATGAGGGTAGACTGTAATTCCATTATGGGTAAATTTTATTTTGATAGAGTCTCACAGTGTTATACAGTAATATTTACTGATGACGTTTCGAGCACAATTTATTGCTCATAATCATATCAAGGTAATCACATGACTTCCTAAATTCATTTATATAGTTCCATTATTTTTCACTTGATTTCCACTTGATTTGATTGGTAGTGTTATTTTCCATATTTCGGGTATTAGTGATGATTCATTCCTATTGCACGTGTTGGGTGTAGATTCGATGAACAAAGATTCAGTAATCAACCTCTCTCTCCACCTACCTAGATTACTTTTTAGAATTTTAACCCTCTCCCACCCTATTGTGTGGTTGTGTGTTAATGCATGCATTGCAATTGCCGAGCAGACCCAGAAAAGATAAGTAATTTAGAAAAAAGCTCGGCAATTGCAATGCATGCATTAACACACAACCACACAATAGGGTGGGAGAGGGTTAAAATTCTAAAAAGTAATCTAGGTAGGTGGAGAGAGAGGTTGATTACTGAATCTTTGTTCATCGAATCTACACCCAACACGTGCAATAGGAATGAATCATCACTAATACCCGAAATATGGAAAATAACACTACCAATCAAATCAAGTGGAAATCAAGTGAAAAATAATGGAACTATATAAATGAATTTTGGAAGTCGTGTGATTACCTTGATATGATTATGAGCAATAAATTGTGCTCGAAACGTCATCAGTAAATATTACTGTATAACACTGTGAGACTCTATCAAAATAAAATTTACCCATAATGGAATTACACTCTACCACAGTGCCCAAGTTTTATTCTTATATCGAGGGTAGACTGTACCTATACCGTTACATATATAACTCAGTGCAACTACGGTTATCATAATAATTAGAAACTGAGTGCCTAAGGTTCGCAGCCACAGAACACGGTACGTTGCTATGTGTTCATCTAATCGCGTAAACGAGAGTTTCCCAGACGCCGCATTTACTCCTAACAGTTTACCCTCAATTCCTAACTTAGCACATGTTACTTATGTTACTGAAACACAGTCGCGTTACAACAGAAGGAACACAGATTCATTGCAAAATTGTTTATTAAACAAAAATTAGATTTCAGATGTACAGACAATTCAGATGAGTAGTCCTCCGTTACTGTCAGTAGGTTCCATCTGCGTACACAGCACATATATGTTTCTCCATTAGCTTGACAAGGTTTAAGAAAAGCATTATTAACTTGGGTAGTACATGTATGATCTGAATAAAAACATTTTTCTTGATAAGCATTTACAAGTAATCACTTTACAAACAATATATATATGTAGTTAAATAGTTTTCACTAAACTTAAGGGACTTCCCAAATTATCGTTGGTCGATATCTGGTAGGTTCATCGAAGCATCATGAAATGATAAAATTGTTTAACGACAAGTTATGCAGTAGTTTCCAAAGCTTGTACAAAGATTGTAATAAAAAATGACAATGGCTTTATGACAAATAATAAGTCTTGACAGCAATAATAATAATAACCTTCATGATCATAGTGACTATAAAAACAATAATAGGTATTATTATCACAACGAATTCATCATTAACTTAGATAGACAACTACTAATACTAATAAAATCACATCAATTAAATGTATCACTTAATCTTATGAAGCAGGTGTTTACTTACTTTCACTGTATTCTCGCAATACTGATGTGGTCAATTAGCTTATTCCAAATGAACTCAAGATTAATTCTGAAAGTGAGTGGAGACCCAGTTAATGTCAACTAAAAACATGTAGCCTACATGTATTACACTGCTTACTGAGACATTTGATACCTGCTTTCCGATGTTTGTGACAAGAATACAGCATATGTATGTATACCTACATATACATAAGTATACGTATGTGCTGCATCAACCATGCCGCTTTTATCATGATTAACCGGACCACTGTGTATTTCATACTTATTTAAGGATCTCTGAAAATACTAGTCAAGCGATAATTGAGGTTGCGTGAAGTTATCACCACTTCGGAACATTCTTTGCATTCTTGATATTCCTGCGAAGTCCTTAGAACAATTACTGAGTAGTGAAGTACTGAATATGCAGGTCAGGCAAGAGAGTGGCTCAGAAAAGACTGAGTTGACGTCAATAAACAGTCCAGTATGGACCTATCAATAGAGAGCTGTATATGAGGGTCGCTTATCAACTTCCAGTGAACAGTCCATTTGTACAGCGTCTTCCTATCACGGCATGGTTAGCTAACCCCCATGTAAAGCTTTGTACTGGAGCTGAAGTAGCCTCGGTTGCTCAAATGCGTTAGACTCGAAGTGAAAGGAAATGCGCTAAGGGATTCTGTGACTTCGCATGTGGTATCTTCATTGGGTTGTGAAGAAATCCGTAATGACTTACTGACGGAAAATATTTGTCTGCGCGAATTTGGCATCTTGTAATGTTGTAAGATCTGATCAGGTTATTCCCACGACCTCATCCCACGGTTATTCCTCCTTCGGAATCTTACTAAGTGTTTTGCATCACTTTGAAGCAACGAGTGAACGATGACATTATGCACGTCAAGGGACGGTGGAATATAACTTTTCCACAGTTATGGGAGCACCTAACTGCCTATAAGTGAACTGTGATTCCGCGCAAACTTTAGCCAGTTTATTCAAGCAATTCACACGTGTTTATACCCATTTGTAAAGTGTGACCAGCTATCCATTAACTCCTAGTCGAAAAACTCAGAAGTGAGAGGTTATTTCCTTTAGAAGTGGTCTCTGATACATAATGATTGTGTGGAAGGGATGATTCCTCTTGTCTTTGCAATTCCTGTAAGATGTCTTCTGAGGAAGAGGATATAGGTCGAGAACATTATCACCTCCTGAAATTTCGGATATTGTAATGATATCACTTCTCGGGGTGCTAAATGATAAACAGAATACATAATGTCCTTCCCAGTATGCTGAATCGAAGATTAAAAATGTGGCAGTCGTTTTGGCTCTTTCCCACTAAGTGATTGATGATGAACATCACCATATGACACACCTCATTATTTAATTTCTTGGTGGTAGGATTATTTATTCTTCTAGAGGAAAAGATGCTTGGAAGCAGTTGAGTATGACATCAAGGATTCCGAAATTTTCTTTAACAGTGTTAAGGGGAGCTACCTGAACTCTGTGCAAACAGTAAAAACGGCCTTCTTGTTGTCCCTAGACTCAAACCAGATTTCTTTCGAGACGAGGAGATTTGTCAGACACCAGAGGAAAACTATCCTGATCACTGGATAACACATGTTTGTTTCCCACGCAATCCATGACAGCTTTCATGATAATTATTTTCGGTATCTTAATTCGAGTGTTGGTAAAACTGGCAGGTCTCAGGTTTGAAAGATGGTGCTTTGCACACCCTTTGTGAATAGGAGTTATTAATGCATTCTTCCATTCAAATGAACATCCCTCCTAGTTTACTGGCTTGCTAATTTTCTGCCCAGTGCCGAGCTCGGGTAAAGAGGGAGAGTTGGCCGTGGGGCTAGCGACCCTACACCACTAAACCTATCAAACTGCTAGAGAAACTTCAACGCACAGAAAATATAATAAAAATACAAAAGTTCAAATAACAATCTTATTATTTTCTATGATCGGAGAGGCGAAATGATACAGATGGCTGGTGAAAGACTTTGGGAAGCGTCTCAGCCAGCCGATGTGTCTTCTCTCAATGGAAGCAAGAATAAGAAAGGGGATATAGAATGTCCGTACAATGTACAAAGCTGGCTGGGAAGACTACCCAGAGGCCAAAGAAATGGGAAGATATGGCATAGAAATATCGAGCATCTGGCAGAGCAGATGGAATGGATGTGGACTGTCGAAACTATCAACTGCAGAGTCTGTAATCGACTCCAGACTGGTCACCAAGACGACAACAACGATCACACTGAGGCAGTGAGTGGCTATCATGATGTCACCAGTTACAGCCAAAACTCGAATGCAGTGGAAATCAATATCATCCATGGTCATGACAGCAGGATTCAACTCAAAAGGAAGGAAGGTTACAATCATCGGATGCTATGCACAATCCTACAAACAACGCTGAACGAGAGAAGAAGGAAGATTTTTACAGGCAACTACAAACAGTAATGGACGACATCACAAATGGACACATAAAAATTCTCGTGGACTATATGGATGCAAGCCAAACTAGGACAGATAATACGGGAAGAGAACTCATCATAGGTCGACAGGCTCTCGGAGAAATGAATGAGAACGGAGAATGCTTAGCGGACTTTTGTCCTTCAACGATCTAGTGACTAAGGGTAGCGTTTGCAAACACCAGGATACACACAAAGCGACGTGGATTTCTCATGACGGGCATACCACAAACCAGATTGATTTCATCTCAATCTCAAGGAAGTGGAGTCGCAGCCTACTGCATACAAAATCGAGAAGGGGAGCAGATGTTAGCTCCAACCACCATTTAGTTCAAGAAACCTTCAAGGTGAAGCTGAAATCGCTCAAAACAAATTTTTATTTTATTTTTTATTACAGCTTGATTCCACACGTATTTTTTGGTACAGTTATGGAATTTTCAGCATGTGATATCGGTACCCCAAATTTTGCGGGCCGACCATAGATATCAGGTGTGCGTCGGCAGGGGATCGAACCCCGGACCATGTGCATGGTCGGCGAGAGTCCTAACCACTGTGCCACCGACGCACATAGAGACAAGCCAATGAAACTCAAGTTAGACATTCATAAATTGGAGGACAAAACTACAAGAGATGCATTCGCTGCAGATATCAGAGCCAAGTCGGAGATACTACGTGGCATCACTAAGGAAACCTGCGCGGGGGAGCATTGAAATTAACTGTCTGAAGGTGATGTTGAGGAAACCAATAAAAGATGCTAAATGGAACCTGGTTACCAAGGAGTAGAAACAAATAAAACAATGGGCTAATCGCTTTAAAGGACTCTCGAATCGACCATGACCTGCAACTCGGCCAGAAATACCACCAACAGCACGAACCGAACTGCATGTTAGTGGACAAAAATCCTTCAAGAAAGTAGGAATCTT
Organism: Trichobilharzia szidati; assembly: GCA_944472155.2. Taxonomy (NCBI): domain Eukaryota; kingdom Metazoa; phylum Platyhelminthes; class Trematoda; order Strigeidida; family Schistosomatidae; genus Trichobilharzia; species Trichobilharzia szidati. The sequence continues at coordinate 172,650,903 of OX235279.1, forward strand.
GAATGAGATCTAGCTAGTAAGCACTTGCAAGGAAGGCAGTAGGACCAAACTACATTACACAATGCATAGATAATGGGCATTCAGTTACAACATTCTTTCTCGACATTAGCAAAGCCTTCGATAAGGTCCCAAATATCAGACTCCTAAGAAAACCCCAGTCCTACAGAATAACTGGAAAGCTTCTCAAATGGATAAATTCCTTTCTCACAGAAATAGAGCAATTACTCAAAATCAACGACCAGCTGTCTTCATCAAAGCCGATAACTAGTGGTGTAATACAAGGAAGCGTTCTTGGCCCTATTCTATTCCCCTTATTCATAAATGACATAGTCTCTATGATCAAGTATGGTAAGCCATATCTCTTTGCAGATGATCTCAAGATAGTATATGATTATGGGTACGATGATATGAGCGTCGAAAGCAAGATCCAACATGACTTAAACAATCTAGGCGATTGGAGCGAAAAGTGGCAACTGACTTTCAACCCAGACAAGTGCGGTATAGCCCACCTTGGACGCTGGAAACCAAGAATGTGCCTATATATGTACAGTAAGCTCCTCTGAAAACTGTGCGCAGTCACAGATCTCAGGATAACATTCTCAGATTAAACTTTTTCCGATCATGCAAATAAGGTAGTATCTAACTGTAAACGATTTACTGGCTTTGTACTACGAAACTTTTACACCCAAGAAGCAAGATTAGCCATATATAAAACATGTATTCGCCCCAAACTTGCATATTTTAGTAATCTAAGGTTTGCAGACCGAAAAAAGTCGAAAGTGTCCAGAGATTCCTCATGAAACACATAATAGGGTTTGACCAACAAGTGGACTATGTTGACAGGTGTATACGACTGAAATTAGAACCTCTGTGGTTAAGGAGAGTGAAGTGCAACTTATTTCTACTATTCAAAGTTATTAGGAAACATTGTTACAGTAACTCATCCATAACGTGGGCAAATATCAAATCATATCAGCTGCGAAACCACGACTACCTTCTCAAGGTGGCTACCCACAGAAAATCCATTAGGGCAAACATTTTCACCATTAAATATTGCACTCGTTGGAACCAACTACCATCTGAAATTAGATGTTGTGAAAACCCCGATGGGTTCAAATGGTGCCTAGAAAAACACATTAACATGTCCACTCTGGCTCGTCTAAAAGACCAAAGCTGATGGTAGAGTGGTAAATGAAAGCCAGTCCAGTCTTCAGTGAAGTCACTTATGTATAACTCGACTCCACTACTTACGTAGCACACGTTTAACTAATTTACTTATTTTCCATTTTCTATAATCTTCAATAAGTTGTCTTAGTATAAGTAACTCCAGAAACACGTAGTTTCAGGTCATTATGGGCAATTCGTAGAGCCTTCACTAGAATCACTAGAGATATGTTCACCTCCTTACATACATCTCTGGTGAGGTCAAGACTGGAAAACTGCATCCAGGCCGCCAGCCCTTGTCTAAAAGGGGACTCACACATTCTAGAAAGGGTTCAAAGGAAGGCAACACGTATGGTTCTCGGAGTGACTAATTTATCATACGACGAAAGACTAGACAGTTTAAATCTCTTCTGCTTGTCATACCGTAGGCAGAGACGAGATTTAATCACAATGTTTAAAATTTCAAATAATCACTACGGACCTGACTTGTTCTCTCTTTTCGTTCCCACCAGGTCGGAACACCTTAGAGGACATGGCAGGAGAGTTCAAAAGCCAAGAAGAAATCATATTGCTGTTGAGTACTGGTTCTCATACCGAGTCATAAACTCTTGGAACCGACTCCCACAAGAAGTGGTGTCTGCAGACTCAAGTGATTCGTTCAAGAAGGGTTTGGACAACCACAGAAATTTACTAGAAAAGGTTTAACATAGGCTCCAAGCCTTCTATCCTCAACCAATAAATCTGAATCTGATTAGCAACCACACCATTTAATATTTTACACATATTTACAGTTAATAATACAATGCTATTTTTTGTGTCGAAATGACTTTACTCAGTTAATAACTACCTTTCCTTATATACTTTTCTAAAATGTATAATTTTATAACATTTCACAATATTTGCTACATAACATAAGTTGAAGGGTTACTTTGCAATGTCTGGCGCATACCATATGAAAATCGGTCATGAAAATTTAGCATAACTAGTTCTGTTAACCAGCTGTTTTCTTCAAAACTATTCTACATAATGTTATCACTAATTGTTCCACTACACATTTCACTCTGCTAAACAGACTATAACTTAGTTGCTGTAATACTAGCTACTTCTATACTTTATACTTCCTAAAGTAAACGCAACTTCCTAGTTGTTTGTAACAAATACTTATATACATGTATGCATTTATTAAGGTGGTACTGCTAAGAATGTCCTCAGGTATCGACGTAACTGGTGACGGAATGGGAAGCACTTGTCGTGAAAGCTATTAATGTACAGTATAATGTAAGATTGCGACGGGCTCAAAGCAACGCAGTGCTGCAACTACAGTTATTTTCAAAAAATCTCAGAGCTTAACATCAAAAAGGATGGAGAGTGGCGCATGCTGACCACCAGATATGGTAGTGGTCACACATGGGAATCGCTGCGATCTGTTGGACAGCAACATGCATTTTTTTGACAGCTCGAGAATTAAACATAAGTCTGGATCCTAAACAAAAGTAAACAAAAAATAATAAGGGTTGTACAGGTCTAAGTTATGAAAACTAAAGTGCTTTTGCTCCTGCCATCTACAATCCTGTTCACCTTCTTGTCACGATCTTACGCCATGGGCCCTACAGAAATTCGTGAGACATCTTACAGGTCAGCTTGTCCTAGAGGTTCTAGTTTTTCAGATGTTTAAATTCACTTCTCACTGGAATATCATTTATCTACCTCGCGATAATCTTTTTATTTACGCACTATTATTCTCTACTTTATCTTGGCTACCTAGGCCTTCATTAACGCTACAATTTACTCTTTGTTCATATTCGTTGCTTGCTTAAAGTCTGGTTGCTTCGATGCAAAAACAACAACAGCAACAATGTTTGAGCAAAGCTATATTTTCATCATGGTTTCGATGCTTAGACCAATATGGTTAGCATTACACATTGAAAATGCATACTATCATTCCAAGGAGTCTCCAGTTCCTTCTTGTATATATCTTGTAAATATACTTCCAATGATGTATTATCCATAAATGTATTTTATGCTATTTTGCAGTTTCCCAGGACGTTCTTCTCTTCTTGATGTAGCTTTTAATCAAGTGGCGGCATAGCACTCACCCATATATATATGCTGTTCACTGGTTGACCATAATTATCAGCAGGAAACGGAACAAAGTTTGGGTTGTCGCTCAACTCCGATGGTGACCTAAGTGAAGAGTTTACAATTTAACATTTATAAGAACTTGTTCTGATTGCTTGTACAATAATTGAACAATTTAAACTTTTGAAGAAGTATTAATTTATGATACTTCAGGATTGTAATATATAACATAACTGATTGAGCCTGTAAAAATGGCATGCATTTCATGTAAAGACCAGTTTATACGAAATATAAATTATTGTTATTATTATAGTTCCCCCGAAGCAGTGAAAACGGACTGAGAGACTGACGCAGCTATGCTGTCACTATCATTGCAATAGGTTTGGAAAAAAAGAAAGCTACTTTAAAGGATGCAGGTATCGACGTTCGCGAGTTGTACGGATTATACTAACGCAAGATCTTATACCAACAACTTCTATAGCGTTCGTTCTTCGAGTACCAAAGATAAAGCAAAAGACCAGATTTTGTCGTCCGAATACGAGATATATTTCGGGACAAAATTGCGGGTAGAGGTGAATGCTTAGCTAGCTAGTAATCGTGCACGCACGTGACATGACGGAGTACCAAGTGACGGGGATGCTTGACCGGAAGCCTTCAGCTAAACAAGTCGACTTAAACAGTGATGGTCAGCATCCAATGTTGAGTGATGATTGCTGTGGTTAATAATTTTGGGGAATTATTTACCGCTACACTACCTACCGATTGGAAGAAAGGATGGTTACCTCTTCAAGTTGCCGAAGAAGCGCGACTTAGGCATCAGCAAAAGCTGCCATACAATAATACTTTTGTCTACATCAAATCAAAAACTGACTTGCATCATCCTGGAGAGACTCAAAGATGCAAAGCATGCAGAATTCCACCACCCACGGGAACAAGCTAGATTCAACTCTACGCATCGTCACCACAGAACAAAACATAGAATGACAGTCAAACCCATCTCTAGCTCAGAGAGGTGATTTGGAAACTACTTTAGCACTGTGGAGTGTGGTTCCCCAAATCGTTGTCAACTTTATTCAACTGCAGTTATGTGACAATGACACGTGTCAGGTGATCCACAACGGGAAACTCAGTGAGGCGTTTGAAGTGAATACAGGAGTAGGACATGCTAGTTACCTGCCTATTATCACCAAGGATGATATTCTTAATTGTGGTGGACTGGATTATGCGTCAGACTAGCCGCGTTGGGAGTAAGAAGAAAGAAAAGTGGTGAACCATCAATAATAAGACTCTATAAGATCTGAACTTTGCAGATGGTATATGTCTTTTGTCATACAAACTCGAGGACTTACAGGCGAAAACTGGCAAAAGACTGATTGTAAAAGCCGGCAGCGAAGACAGGACTGCAGGTGAACACAGAGAAGACGGACGACAGCCAACCACCAGCAGCAGCAGTAGCAACAATAACAACCAGCACCAATCACCATCAATGGGAGGGATTTGACAGTGGTTACTTTCTTCACTTATCCGGCAAAGAAGCATTTGTTCAACTACAGGCAGAACGGATGAAGTTGTCAAAGTCAGAATCCGAACGGCAAGGTATGACTTCATCGACCTGAAACCAGTTTGGAAATCTTCTACATTTCGCCTCAGCATAAAGAACAAGATTCAGATTTTCGACACCAATGTCAAGTCGGTCAGTCCTTCTATACGGGTCAGAAACTTAGCCAGTGTGTCACGAAATCATTTCCAACAGGTTGCAGACTTTCATCAACAGGTACCAACTTCGCTAGCTCCATAGTGAAGATCAAATGGCTAGTCAGAAAGAATTAGTAACAAGAAACTGTTGAAACAAACCAGCCAAGAGCCGATCGCTCAACAAATTTGCAGAAGAAAATGGAAATGGACCGGACATACTTCAAAGAGGCCGTCGAATGACGTTGCGCTCCAGGCCATTCCTTGAGTGAAATCCAAATAATAAGCGACGAGTGGGTCGTCAGTTCGAGGGTGACATGGAGGATCGAAATACGTTTTGGATACTATTGCTGTTTCCTTGTGGTGTGACCTGACCCGGTTCTATGTACGACAGTGGTTCCAGAGTGAAGACTGGCGAAGTAATCTGTGTTTGTCTCTGCTTCCTCCTGGTCTCCCTTGACTATATCTCTGTCAGCAAACAGGTCAGGGACTTTAGGAGACTTACTGTTCCTGGGATTCATACTTTAGGATAATTTCTTGGCATGTTCCATTGCATTTTAGGCCACACGCACTTTAAATTTCCTCAGTGGTTGCTGGAATACTGTAACTGCTTTATTTATAGCTCAGATATGCAGCTTCTTGACTTCTGCTGTCCTGATGGTGGTAAATACGATGAAGCAAAAACGCTAACATCTGAGTTAACCACGAAATTCCTGGCTTATCTGTGGTGTCAGTATTTTCCACCCTGACTGACCCTCCGTGTGACATAGGATTAGTTTGCTTGGGCATATAGTTGCTTGAATTGCACTCATCCAGCTTTAACATGGACGTCCAGATTTTTGAGGGATTCCTCCGATGTGGCAGCGAGGATGAATATATTTATGTCAGTTTCCCGCTGGTTTTGGCAGAGACACTTCAGTGGGAATGAACTGGAAGGTTAGCTAAGTGTGTCACTCCATGATATAGTAGGAATATATTGCACAAGCTTTACGTCGTCTCTGTAATAAAAGACCATGTTTTATTCCTGTATTCACTTCAAACGCCTCAACTGAGTTTCCCGTTGTGGATCACCTGACACACGCCACTGCCATATAGCTGTGGTTGAATAAGGTTGATAAGTATTTCGGGTACCTCACTCCACAGTGCCAAAGTAGATTCCAAATCACCTCTCTATCAACGCTATTTGGTGAAGGCCTTTCCAAAGTTGATGGAGTTGGGGTAGGTAAGGGTTTGAGTGCCATTCTATGTTTTGTTCTGTGATGACGATGCGTAGAGTTGCGATTTGATCAGCACATGATTTGCCTTTCCTGAATCCAGCTTGTTCCGGTGGGTGGTGGAATTCTGCATGCTTTGCATCTTTGAGTCTCTCCAGGATGATGCAAGTCAGTATTTGATTTGATGTAGACAAAAGTATTATTGTATGGCAGTTTTTGCTGAGGCCTAATTCGTGCTACTTCGACAGCTTCACAGGGTGGTCTTACTTTCAGGCTTTCGGCAGAAGTGGTGTGAGCATATCCACTAAGATCTGTGGATTATTTTTCAGTGCTTTCAGAGGAATTCCATCTATTCCTATCACCTTCTCGGCTTTCACTAACTTAATGGTTTTCAAAGCTTCAGAATTTTTGCAGGATTGTTGTTCACTCAAAGTTTGCCTAAGCTGTGAGGAATTGTCAATAAAGAATGAGAATGCGAGAAAAAGTTTTGCGGAATTGGCCCATTAATTTAGCTAGGAGACGAATGAATTTTCAATCTCTTCCGGTGACAACGTAACTATTTAGGATTGGAAGGAAATCAGCAGTGCCTTTTACCAAGACGTGATGTAACCAATGAGGGTTGAAAGTCGACTGATGAAATCAGAGAAAGCAATCAAGAAAATCAGCTCATGTATACGGTGTTGTATCTTGTCACAACAATCTTTACGCTGCTAGTATGCAAAGAGTTTGTATCAACGATTGCATGCCTCAGGAGTCAGGTCAGCTCACTCCTTATGAAACCACTGGTTGCATTCATCGGATTTCATACTAGCATTTATAGGGAAATGACACATCGTGCACTGACAGTGATTTCTTTGGTAGTGTTTTGTCGAGGGAAAACAATAAGCCGGTGGCACTGGAAGAATACGTGACAATACGTGTAAGCTAAGGAAACCGTATAAACACAAAACAAAACAAAAGTTCCACCAAAACAGCTAGACAGGGTATCTGTAGTGATCTAGTGGGCCAGAAGGTAGGAAACTGAATGGCTACTGTCATCTTTGCAGCAGAGTCGTTGTGTGCAACCTGTGATTGGTCACAAGAAGCAATAAGTCCCTATTATAAAAGTTACAATTGTGAAATGTTTCAAAATACATTTCATGCAAAAATAATAACAGGAGAACAAATAAATTATCGAAAAGAATGACAAACTAAGTGATACTCGTGCGCACGAGCTGTAGGAAACTATATGTGATGCAAGTGAGTAACATTCAACTGGTCTTACTAGGCTCTAGCACCCACCTAGTCAGTAGCATACCTAACCTGTAAGTGTAAGTAGCAAAACGGAAAATCAGACACACTGAATTATTTAGGAATATGTTCTAAAGAGCAACTAATTTGAATAGATATAGGTTAAGTTGATGTTCAGGGAAGAAGATTTTCAACTTACCCTGTTAATACAGCTGAGTTGGGGACTCTGAGGATGTGCGAGTCAACTAGACCAAAAGAAGCAAGAAATGCAGTTGAAGCCTGCTCAAATGCACTCACGTTAAAATAAAAGTCCAAACATCGCAGTCACCCTCGCACTGACGACCAACTTGCCGCTTGCCTTTCGGGTTCCACTGGAGCAATGGCTTGTCTAGTGATGTCACTTGATGGTTTCCTCAGAGTATGGCCAGCCAATTCATCTGCATTTCTTCCTGCCTATTTGTTTCACAATCGGTTCCTGCTGGGTTTGTTCGCTCCCAGAGATCCCTCCCTGTTGCTGATCTTCTCTGGCCAGTCATCTGATCTTGAGTATTGAGTGAAGATACCTGTTAATGAAGGTCTGTAGTTTGTTTGAGATGCTCTTTATCCGTATAGTAGCACTGACTTCACATTGGAGTTGAAAATTCGGATCTTATTTTGATGCTGAGTGCTGTTGACGAGAAGGAATTAATTATCAACCGGCCAGTATTGCTCAGCAACAGAGAATACTGAAACGATTCTTTCTTACTGGACAAGTTTATTTTAAATATCACACAGTGAGGCAGCATTATTAAGCGGATGACGTTTCGAGCACAAATTATTGCCAATCATAATCATATCAACGGAGTTGTAGCGGCCCCAAATCAACTGTAACTGTGAGCTCATAAAACTAATTCACGTACGCATGTTATACGCCTAAAGAAACTAATTTTACATATGCTTGTAGATTATTTGTCGTTGTATTAATCAACATTGATTTTCGTTTCATGTATATGTATTTTATGCAGGTAAACAAACTGTCTTTCCCGTCGTGCTTCTAGGAATAAGATTTTGTTAACAAAAAACCTTAAATTGCGCTTCTTAATACGACGCTGTTCGACTTTGAATGTGTAAAAAGTTAGATCACCGTAGAAATTGAAAACGTGGATGTATTATATTCGGAATCATAATTACTATACAGTATAGTCTACTCTAGTTATTCATCCACCTCTAGCAAACAGTGATCATGGGATGTTAGATTTTAACTTAAGGGCTGGCAATTTAGTCAGTTTTCAACCCAAATCCCGACCTAGTCTTTGGCATGCTGACATAGTCGCTATAAAGGAGCGTGCTTCAACTGCCGACTGGTCAGTCAATATTGTCTCATCCATTGAAGATGAATGGGATAGATTTAAGAATACACTTGAGAGGATTACCACTGATTTCATTCCCTGGAGGGATCCTTAAAGGCCAACAAATCGGCCACCATGGATAAACAGACAAGCTATAACACTCCTGAGACGGAGAAAAAGGTTCTGGAATCTCTTTGTTTCTACTGGGCTTCAGCAGTTCCGGCTGAAATACTGTGAAGCCAGAAACCAGTGTAAAACTTTGGTTCACCAGTCAAGGATAGCTTACGAAACCCAGTTAGCTAAAAGTTCACCAGGCTGCCCAAAAAGACTCTTCTCATATATCAAGAGAAGAACACGTAAGAGTGATGCTATCCCACCTCTTATGCTTGAAGATGACCAGACAAACATGGCTGAGGATAACTTGACTAAGGCTGATGCTTTGTCCAAGCACTTTAGTCAAGTATTCTCTGATAATATTGATACCAGCTTTGTAACTTTTCCAGAAGGTAACTTGAAAATGGCACCCTTACACATTGGAAAGGATACTGTCCTAAAGTGGCTTCTAAGGCTCAATCCTGGTAAGTCCAGTGGCCCCGATGAACTCCACCCACGTATATTTACAGCATTGGCTGAAAACACAGCCGAGCCATTGTCGGTAATCTTCATATCACCAATGTCTCTGGACCAGTCTAAACGTCCAAGAGACTGGAAAGATGCCATCATTAGTCCGGTCTTCAAAACCGGATCTAGAAACTTAGTTCAGAACTATCGTCCTGTTAGTTTGACCAGTATTGTTGTTAAACTACTAGAAAGAATAATTCGTGATGCTATCATTCAGTTCATTGAAGGGAACAAACGTTTCGCTGTGGAACAGCATGGTTTTAGAGCAGGTCATTCTTGCTTGACCAACCTTCTTTTGGCCAGAGAAAGTCGGGCAAGCTCAGCTGATGCTAATCTACCGGTGGATGCCATATTCATCGACCTTAGCAAGGCGTTTGACAGGGTTTCTCATTCAGGTCTTCTAGTAAAGTTAGGCAGTCTGGGAATCCATAAAGTGGTCGCCGACTGGATTCAAGACTTTCTAAAGGACCGTACCATTCAGTAGCGAAATGGCTCACTGACATTTTAGAACCTGTAGGAAAACGAATGTGCCACTTTTCACTTCGTGTCACTTTCCATTTCGTCGATTACATTATAGATATCAATACAAAGAACAAAACTATGCTCTCCCTCGACGTTGAATCACTATTTACCAACGTTGCACTCACAGAAACTGTCTCTTATATCTGTCACTATATCGACGAAAATCAGCTGAACATCGGATTACGGACGACCTGTTTAAAAGAACTACTACTGAGATGTACACTCAATGTGCAATTCACATTCAACGACATTATTTACAGACAACAAGATGGGATCGCAATGGGATCTCCACTGGACCCATTACTAGCAGACTGCTTCATGGCAATCCTCGAGAACGGCCCACTCAAATCAACCATCGACAATCTCCAGTTGTACGTTAGATATGTTGACGACATCTTTATCATCTGTGATGACGATCACAACCTCAATCAACTACTACAAATATTCAACAAATGCCATCCAGCCACAAAGTTCACTTTGGAAACTGAAAACGAATCTAAAATCCCTTTTCTTGACGTTGAGCTTACAAGGAGAGATGACGGAACTTTAAGAAGGTCAATCCATAGGAAACCGACTTGGAACGGACAATTAACAAGCTTCTACAGCTGGGTACCAATCAGTCGGAAAAGAAACCTAATTAAATCCCTTGCCACTCGCGTCAGACGCATCTGCAGCTCCAACACCATGGAAGAAGAATTAAACTTCCTGAGGGAAATCTTCATACAAAATGGCTACCCACCAAGATTTGTAGACAAAAACATCAAACAGAAAAACCAAAAGCAAGAGACACAATCCGTGCCAAAAAAGATACTTTATATGAACCTAGACTTCAAAGGAGACCTACTTAACGACGTCCTCAGAAGGAGAATTTCCACCTCTTTAGGAAGAACTTTCCCTGCGGCAACACTAAGAATAGTGTTCTCCAGTCGCCCGCTGATCTGCAGAAACCCAAAGGACAAGATTCCGCACATGACCACTTCTATGTGTATATATCAGTTCACCTGTTGCTGTGGAGCCAGGTACATCGGTCGTTCAACGCGCATCCTGTCAAAAAGGGTCAAAGAACACTACCCAGTGTGGCTACAGAAAGGAAATAATGGCCATATAAGGAGTGCAATAATCGAACATCTAGTCAACACTGGTCATTCCATCTCAACGAACACCTCCTTCAAAGTGATCTACAAAGTGAAGAACAACCTCCCAAAGACAGTACGATTTCGTCTTCTTTGCATCGCAGAAGCCCTAGCCATCCAGTTGGTGCAACCAGAACTATGTATACAAAAGAAAATTATCCAACCACTTCTACTCGCATGGTAACAACTCCGTTGATTTGACCCAACTCTTCTTTGTTTGTTTGATTTGACCTTACTTCTGTTTGTATGCTTATTTTTCTAACTTACAACCCTTGTGTAATTCTGTATATTATTTTGTTTCCATGCTCACCCTTTGAGTACAACTCATTCATCAAACTATTCTTGCCATTACGTAACTCTTATTTAACAATCATTTATGACAACTCATCTCTTTTGTAACTACCCTCTTATATGAACATCCAATTCACCTGAACTTACTCCTCTTTAACAATCGTTTTTTGACAACTCATCACTTTTGTTGCTATCCTCTTATCAACATCCAATTCATTTGAACTTACTAACCGTATTTTGTTTGACAAATTTAATGTATACACACACACACACAAAATAACCATATATATTTGCGATTGTACAGCTTTGAAAATGAATTCGCCGAAAAGAGACTCTTTGCTGATCTACTTCTCTTTTGTCTACCAAAGAATATCAGTCAAACCCGTACCTACCTCAACTTCATCAACTTCGGAAAGGTCTTCACCAAATAGCATTGACTGAGAGGTGATTTGGAAACTACTTTAGCACTGTGGAGTGAGGTACCCGAAATACTTATCAACCTTATTCAACCACAGCTATATGACAGTGCCAGGTGTCAGGTGATCCACAACGGGAAACTCAGTGAGGCGTTTGAAGTGAATACAGGAGTAAGACATGCTGGTTACCTGAGAATTATCACCAAGGATGACACTCTTAATTGTGGTGGACTGGATTATGCGTCAGACTAGGCGCGTTGGGAGTGAGAAGGCACGAATATGTTGAACAGATGAGAAGACCCTAGAAGATCTGAACTCCACTCGTTATTGATTTATGTTTAATGTCACACAAAGTCGAAGACTTACAGGCGAAAACTGGCAACGAACTGGCTCACGAGTCTGGCTGGCTGGCAGTGAAGACAGGACTTCAGGTGAAGATAGAGAAAGTGGAGATGAAGATAGCCAACCAACAGCAGCAACAACAACAATAACCAGCACCAGTCACCATCAACGCGAGAGATTTAACAGAGGTTACTTCCTTCAGTTATCTGGCTAAGAAACATCGTTTCAACTACAGGCCGTTGGCATGAATGAGGACGTGAAAACCAGAATCGGAAATGCAAGACACACCTTCATCACTGTGAAATCAGTTTGCAAAATCTTCTGCACTCCACGTCAGCATCACAAACAACAAGATTCGGATTTTCGATAGAATTGTGAAGTCACTTCTTCTATACGGGTCAGAAAGTTGGCTCGCATGTCATGAAAAGGATTTCCAACAGGTTGCACACTTTTATCAATAACTGTCATATTGAAGATCAGATAGCGAGAAATAGTTGGTAACAAGAAAATATCGGAACAAACTGACCAAAAACCTAACACTCAAAAATTATACAGAAGAAAATGGAGATGGAGTGGGTACACTCTGAGGAGACCGTCGAATGACATTGGCCGCCATGCAGGCCATAGCTCGCTAAGCTAGTATAATAAGACTGGCGAACAGGGAAGCTTGGACATGAGGCTAGCAACCTGATCCTGTAAAAACAGACACCACCGCTACCGAAACTGCAAAGCTGTAGCTTGAAGCCCTATGCTGCATAGGGAATGTAAAGGAATAAAAAAAAAAGAATGAGAGCGATGAGGTTAAAGGAATAATTTCTATTGTAAATTAGTATTAGTTAGAGTGGTAGTGTTCACTAAAATGCTTTGAATATTTATTTCGCCTAAGTTTAAAATATTCACACAAAGTGGAGAAAACATCATAGTCAGCGATTTGAAGACTTAATCGACTTCACTTTCTTATGTAGTAATGAAATTAGAGTTAAATGGACTCAGTGTTTTCCACCTTCATCAGTTTGCATCTAAGATCATGATCATGGAGGTACTTCTTCTGTCTTTTAGTGGAGATACTAGTTTACGTGCTTCAGTTACTGAAATCCAGCATTCCCCATAGTGACTCCTTATATAATTTCTTAGAACTTAGACTATTTTTTATATGATATTGTCACTTTTTCAAAAGTTATGACGTTATCACTGATTTTCAGAGTTCATAGGCTTAAGTTCACCGCATAGTTGCTATTATAAAAGCAGTCACATGTGGGCTGAACCAAGTGATGTAGAAAGATCTCATTATTATTTAATCTCAATTATTCATGATGCTGTGCTGGTGTTGGACTTTTGGCCTGTGGGTCTAACTTATATGCCTAGTATCACAGCTACCCAGCTTCAGCGACTACTTACACTTCACACACTTCCCATAAACACAAAATGCGAATCATTGCTTATCTTCTCTAATGGAACGAAGAAAAATCTCAACCAAACTTAGAAATCAGCACTGAAATAGCACCAGCTGATAACATAAAGTCTCACTGGATGTGTGTAACTTGTCTTGTTTTGAGGGCATAGCCGTAGAGTGCTCACCGACCACGCAGGTAGTCCAGGGTTCGATCCCCGGCTGGTGCACTGCTTTACCTCGCCAAGCAGGCAATAAGATTGGTAAAGAGGGAAGGCTGAACATGAGGATAGCAACCACATCCTGTAAAAATAATCACCACTGCTACAGAAACTTCAGTTTTCGGACATACATCTACTTTTCACTCAGCGCCCAGTTTTTCATAAAAACTGCTACATTGAATCTTAATGACAACTCATTTTTTTGTTCTTTTACGTTCCAAGTGGAACAACATAGGGCTTCAAGCTAGAGACTTGAAGTTTCGGTAGCAGTGGTGATTATTTTTACAGGATGGGGTTGCTAATCTGCCTCATGCCCAACCTTCCCTCTTTAGCAGTCTTATTACTGGCTTGGCGAGGTAAATGAGTGAATGCATCGGGCGTGGATCGAAACCCTGACCACATGAGGCGTGGTCGGCGAGCATCCCATCACTGTTGCTGCTGCTGGATTCAACATAGAACTTGGCACCGAAGTGCAGCAGTTCGAGTTGCCATCACTGTGCCAACGACGCGCCGTCTATAGTATAATTCTATGCATATCAACCTCCAAATACTTTCTGTTTGATATCGGTTTTCAAATTGGTCAATTCTCTTGAATCTTTCCCTTTTTGTGTCTTACAAATTATCACCACTGGCTTAAAATCTATTCGTGTTGCAAAGTATTTGGAAATCATTTTAGCAACTGATCGCAATTATGAGTAACTTCGAAGTACATAAAACAAGCATATAAGGCGACTAAAAGCAAAAAAAAACACAAGGCGATGGCAGTAATGGTATCATCCATGATGAAGTGTAAATCATTTTTTCTTTTGACTTAAATTCCAGAAGATTAAAATCTCCCCCCCCCCAGTCCTCCAGTTAAGGTAATTTTATTCCTACACAAGTAATGCGGAAAACTGCAATCACTATGCGTGGAAATTTGATGTCTATATTCATCAAATCATGAATAGGAAACTCGTAAAAACCAGACTGATTCCAAACCTAACCGTAAGTGCTTCATTTACATCTTCATTGTTCATAAACTAATGAAAAAGAGAAAATCTTTAAAAGATTCTTTATCAGTGCCTATCAAAGGAAGTTCTATGGATGTCCTTAAATTAATTTCCCTATTAGCAAACTATGCAACTGCCTAGTCTTCTCATAGTAATTTAAAGTGTGGTGACGTAATGTTAACTAAACTTTAGGTGTATGGAAATTCGATTGATTTTGAAGTGGAAAAATAAAAAGCACTGGGCTAATGTTTCATCCAAGTTTGGTACTCGTCAGTAATTAGCGTTTCGAAGTCCTAATAAGGAGTTGTGACTGGTGGAGTCCGATGACATTAGCTGTAGAGATCTTATATCGAAAGAAACAGCAGGATCTTCACTTCATCTCATTGAGGAAATCTATACTGAGATATCAAACCCACATGATATGTTAGCCTTATACTATTTACATGAAAAAAATGTAATTCCTAATTCATTATTAGTGCGTCAGTGGCACGGAGGTAGAATGCTCACCGACCACGCCTCATGTGATTCGAGGTTCAATCCCCGGGCCACACACTGCCTTACCTCAATAAGTCAGTAATAAAACTGCTAAAGAGGGAAGGTTGGGCATGAGGCAGACTAGCAACCCCATCCTGTAAAAATAAACATCACTGCGACCGAAACTTCAAGCCTCTTGCTTGAAGCCGTATGTTTCACTAGGGACATAAAGGGAAAAAATCCACTATTATAAATTATGACACGCTACAAAAACCAACAGAAAGTGAACAACAGACTTTAATTTCTTATATTAAATTCACGATTAATTAATATCTCTCATAATACATTCAGATGCAGAATAAAAACTCAACTGTCTGCATTTTCACAATTGAAAGAGAAAGACGCAGTGGAATGGAGACGCATATAATAAATAAAAAAAAGAAACAAAACATAATTTCTTTTAAATCATAATACTAACAGAAACGCCTTGTGCCTCAGGATGACGATAGATATTGTTTGATGTTTTTTCAGCTTTGATATTCGATGCACAGAGTTTCATCAACAGCCTCGGTAAAATATTTAAAGAGAAAAACATCTTCAGATATATATATATATATGCTGAAGATGACATTGTCAAGCCTAGTAATGAAATATGCATGTATCAAGAAGCATCAAAGCTCAGAGAACACTATCAAACAAACGATCTCTACATAATCTTGTCTAGTTTATCCGCCCCCTCACCACAAGACAAAAGTAAAATACTGGAAATAAAAAGCAAAAGAAGAAAATATGCGGAAATACTACAAAATTCAAACAAAAGTTCAATATTCATTATAAAATTATTAAGCTATATAGTTGAGGATTCTAAATATCATAAATAGTGAGTATAGAGTTACAAAAAAAGACGGAAAATTTGTCAAAATACTGAAGAATAAGAAAAATTATAAAATAATAACAGCTCACGTTATCACATCAGATAAAAAGACAAATAAGAAAAAGAAAAGAGAACTAATGTCAGGGTGGTCTTTATTATTATTATATATTATTATTATATTATACCGAAGTCAACAGCAATCAGATAATACAAAGCAACTATAAATACGAACCACATTATCTTACAGATACAAAAGACATTAATAACATATATGTATTAAAAGAATTGTGTATCTTGACTAAAACTTCCAGCCATTTTTAAATGTGTATAACTCGATGTCTTTTTATCATAAGCCAATTCAATGAATAGACGTTGTGGACCTAGGCGACTAACTAATGGATTAGGATAACCTAATTCAGTATAAAATATATACACTTCCATATCTGGACGTCTTAGGTCAACTGGACGATTCGGTGGTATCCACGTTTGTGGTACACTGGTGAAATGGAATTTGCCTACTTCACTGTCAGCTAATTCAGCCTGTTGAAATAAAGAAGAAAAGAAAATAAAGATTAGGATAAGATGAACACGAAAGAAAGTTGGTCGAAATGTTTTCTTTTTCAGATGAAAAAAAAACAAAACAAAACAAGTATTCCATAATTTTCAAAAAATACCAGAAAAAACAAACATTGTTTTACATGATATATCTGATATATCTAGTAGTCTGAAGAGAAACGGGAGAAAGTGAGAGACAGAGAGAGAGAGAGAGAGGTGGGGGGTTGGGGAAAGAGGTGACTCGTTTCATAACAACAAAAAAGACTACCCGTCAGACAGTGCTATGCTATAGATTAGCTGTCATTCAAAATGTGCCTTATTCATTCTTAATTCTCCTTTAATTTAGAGACGAGAGAAAACACCATATAAATTTGAACGGCGCCTTAATCCCAAAGTTTTATTGAATAACTAATCCCTGGATTAATTGTCACATCCTCATTTGGTAATCAGTGTTCGTTAGTATGGTATACGTGCTTTGGTGATACACCATCAGAGGTGGTTGTAATACCAGGTGTATTTTATTACTACGGGGAAAAGATAGATTGTGATGAAAATCCTGATTGTGGAAGTATTAAGCCATTGAAATTAGATGATATGACGACTTACCACTGTTTATATTAAACGGAGGAAAATGGTAATTCATGCAAATATCCGACACAGTGCCAGGTGAGAAATGCAAAATGATGTTATGGATCTCAATCTACTGCTCTCCCCAAATGTCATTATTAATTGGAGTGGGATCAAGTTGGAAAACAGTAAGGTGTGGTCAAAGGCAAACATGTCACTAAACTATGCGTTCTGTGACTCTTCGCCCAAACCAATAAAATCAGGTGTAGGGTTATTTCTTTGGCATTTTCAGGATATAGAGAATCAATCACTGGAAACTGTTGGTGATATGAATGGAAATTGTTCACAGTGGTATAGGTGTATTACACTCAGATACGAAAAACACTATCACAAACATTCACCACACTGATGTTTCTGTGTTATTATTATTATTCCCTTGAGTTGCGATTCGAACATAGTGCTTCAACAGCACATCCTTGTTTCATCCTGTTCTCTGCAGTCCATTTACCTGGCTCCGCTATCGGCCATAAGCTCTCATCTCCTCCTCACACGATCTCCTCCATATCACCCTCGGACGCCCAACTCGCCACCTTGTTCCCAATAACACTAAACGATCTCAGAGTGTCGCATTCATCTCCATTTCCATCGGCATATTTGTTGGGCAATAGGTTCTTGATTCACTCATCGAAGCCGTGTGTTCACTGCTTGAGGATTCTGCTAACTTGTTGTTTATTTTGCTTATGCATATTCTAGTTTACATGACATTAGACATAAGTCGTCCGCGAAATGTAGATCTTCTAGCCTTTTCTTATCAGTCCAGCGTATTCCTGTCTTCTCGCTCCCCATTTGCAGTCCACCACAATAAGGAATATATCGTCGCCTTCTCTTACTCCTATTATATTCACTCCAAAGGCTTTGCTGAGTTTTCCGTTGTGGATCACCTGACACGTGGCATTGTCATATAGCCAGATGTTGAATGAAGTCGATATAGATTCGGGCACTGCACACCGTAGTAATGAAGTGCTTTCCAAATTACTTATCAGTCAACGCTACCTAGTGAAGGCTCTTTCGAAGTCAATGAAAGAAGTTGAGGTAGAGACAGGTTTGATTGCCATTCTTTCCTCTGTTAGATGATGATGCGTAGAGTTGCTATTTGATCAGCACATGATTTACTTTTCCTGAATCCAGGTTGTTCTGGTCAGTGGGGCGCTGTTCTGTATCCAGTACATCTTTTATTCTCTCCACGATGATGTGACTTAGTATTTTACTTGGGGCATTATTCCACTCCAGTTCTTGAACAGGCCTAAGTCGACCTGCCATCGTAGTTCGGGAAGGTAGCTTTCCTTCCAGTCAGTAGGTACCCTTCCTTACTTCCAAACCTTTTTCAATAGTGCTAGGATATCTGCCGCAGTATCTGGGTCCGTTTTCAGTGCTTCAGGAGGAATTTCGTCCTGTCCTGGTGCCTTCCGCGCCTTCACTAGCCTGATAGCATTCAAAAACTTCAGCTTTTATTGGAGGACTTGTGTTCATTGGCATTTCTGGATACACTGTAAGCGAAGGTCCTTTTAATTGATGAGAACAATATTCCCTTAGCTTCTCCTCTTTGGTAATTAGGATCCTATCACCATCATTGATTTTACCTGTGCTGATCGTTTCCCTGATAACTTTCTGAATATCTGATGTAATATTCTGAAGTCTCTCTAACATGCAGGCTGTTGTGCTTCAGTTTCCAGTGTGTCGTACAATTGTTTTTTGTCTTTCCTAGCACTCGTCTTCACTTCTTTCTTTCCTCAGTGACTAGTATATTGAACTCAGTTTCTGTTTCCAATGTTCATCTTCTGTTTCATCATATCCTTCGCCTATATTATCGTTCAGGTGTCATTGCTTGTTTTGCCTCTTCTTCCTTCTTAAGACAACACTACACAGGTCTCCACCAATATCACTTTCAGAGAGCATCAGTGTTCTTCCACACAGCTTCCTTCAGTGATACTACACAGTTTCTCCAACTTTGTCCTGATGGCTGCTGTGAACAAGTCCCTTGTGGTTTGATCCTTCAGTTACTGAGTGTTGAACCTAAATTGTGGTCTATCCTCAACTGTTCTGTAGGTCTTGAATTTGACCCTGAAAGCGTTTTGCACTAGATAGTCGTATGATCCCACATCCACTCTTCTTCTCTATTTTGTGTCTACCACACTGTCTCCACTTTCTTGACATTCACATGAAGCCTATCTGATTTTCGGTGTGTCCGTCAGGTGAAACCCAGCTTTCACTGATTCAAACATCATGCGAACACTCCATGTCCTAATGCTTATTTTCACTTCCAGTGAAAGAATACACATTCGCTGACTGGCTTCCCTAAGGCCTTCACGAAACCCACTTCGTTCCCTCTCTCACCTTCCAGCGAAGAATATGTAGAATTTTTTCCCATACTTTTGCTGTGTTTTGAATGTTCTGTGGCGAGTGGATTGGTTTTCAGGTGTAAGGTCGCCCCACGCCCAACCTTTCCTCTTTTTCCAGGCTTAGGACCTACCAGTAAACCATGCGAGGTTTTTGTCTGTTATGCTGTCACAAAGTTTCTGAGATCTTTTTATAGGTGCTTTGAAAAAGTCTGAAAATTTAAGTTGATGAAGTTTGAAATAGGATAAAAGTCAGCATAACATATAACAAAGTGAAAAGAAATTAGCACAATCAGAACTCAGTTATCCACAACGGATTTTTCATGTACACAATATCTCTTATGAGAGTTTATGATAATACCCAGAGTTGAAGTAGGTAGAACGAAATTCGAATCTGGGATACTTTGTATGAAAGGTTAGAGTTTGGGTCAACGAGGCGAATATCCCCCCGAAAAAAACCATTTAGCATCTGGACAACTATTTCGACGACTTACTTAGAAGGCTCAGTTTGTGAGGTACATCAACCCGTTGACTATTTAGCACATAAATGGCTTATAAGGTTGCATTATAAGATTTATAATTCACTGACTGAAGTATTAATTAGACATGTAACCTACCAAAAGGATTCTAACGAGGGACCTATTGAATGAAATCCTAATGTTTAAGCCAACCAGCCACATCTGTATAATAAATTTATTGTATACAAATATTGAGCAGTCTTACTTGACAGTTGTATTTTAAAAATTCTGTTACCTGATAAATTATGATAACAGAAAGACCACTTTTTTTTACTTACAGGCACACATTTGTCAAATAGAGTTTCAAGAAATGCTAAGATCATATTAGTAGAAACTTTAGTCCAAGGCAGATCAATCCAACTACCGAATATGTATGGTTCGAATGTACAATTGTCTTTTTCTTTTAAATTCATATTACTGGATAAATGGCACAAGGCGTCTAGAAATGAGTTTGATGATAACAAATCACCATGGCCTAGTGAAAGGAAAAAAACAAACAACAAATTAGTTGGAGGATTTCATCATGAGCTGACATCAGTTAGAAAAACACTGGAAAACCAACTGAAAGTACTGGATAGCTGTTTCCATTGCTCTAGTTCGGGAGTCTACATCAGTACGCACCCACCACCATAGGACCGAACCCAGGACCTTCTGGTTACAAGGCAAACTAGCTCGTAGACCATTAAGCCGCTGCTGAGACCCTATTTAACTGTCAATGAATTCTAACTTCTTTTCAAAAATTTAAAACAATAAGTCCCTTTTATATATTTGGATAGCGTTATTAGAAGACGGAGATTATCTGAAAAATGTGATGCATTTGCGCTATGCATTTCGAACAATCTGATCACATATTTACTTGTCAAGTCGATATATATGATGAAAAAATTAAGGGCAATTAAATTAAACAAATTGACAAAATAAAAGAAAAAAGATTTAAGAATGATTAACACAACGTTTGGTAATCCAATGAAATAAGGATTATCAAGGTAGGTTGATAGTGATAATAAACTGTTTTTGAATACACAGAGGGGGCTTAAGTTTATGAATAGCTATAGCCTCAGCGTATTTCAATAAGCGCCCTTGACCATTTTTATAGATGACCTTAAAGGGTGGGTTAACATCAATCTTATAATTCATTTCGATTAGATGTTTAGCTATAGACGAAGTTGGTAGTCTGACACCTGCTTCTATTGGTTTTCCACAATTCATTTGTATTTCTAACCATTTCGGGATATGCTCTCCCACCCTTACATGTAAGGCACGTTACTCCTCCCTATGCATGTGTCCACACACACGAAAATTGGTAAATAGTGTGTGATGTGACATAATCACTTGTGCACTTTTGAGGTTTGCAGTGGAGCATATTTTTGGCTTTTTGGACAATTACAAGCTGGGCTGCATAATAGGTCCTACGGACGACCGAACTCAACCTTTGCCTCAGAATCCTATTGTTTATTTCCCCGTTATATGGTAACTTGATGAAGACATTTTTCTCAGGGGCGGTATAGATTGTAGGTTTAAAGACTAATTGACTTCTACACCTGTTTAAAATGTTTTAGAGGATATCCATCAATATTTCATTTTCTTTGTCTATGACATCAGCCGTGCAAATACGCTGAATTAGTAAAAAAGTTGAATTAGGATTCACAAGTGATAATTACCGCCTTGAAAAACTTATTGTTTCTTCACACTGACTCATTCATCAAATATTTCTTCTAGACTGCATTGTACACTTTAATCACCATAGTCTATTAGAATATAGGCGAAATAGCTGGATAATGATGGCCGTTCAGAATCTTACAGTAATACGCTAAGACAACTCAGTCTTTATATAATAAGTGTGGCTTGCTGCCACGCCAAGTGAATAGCCACACATGTAATTCCTGAATTACATTTTACTTTTTTTTTAAACTTTTATTGTAAGTCAAGAGGAAAAAAAGGAAATGGTTAAATTTACTTATCTTCAGTTCAAACCATCTCAAACACTCATACACCAATTCAAACACTTAGACGGAAAAATAATGCAACCACGCGCGCTCTCTCTCTCTCTATTCGTTTCAAGCTCAAAACAGTCCAGAAGGTGAATAGACTCAAGAATACAACCTGTAGGATGAGATACACAATAACAAGACCATTTTGAAAAAATAAATTCAGAATAAACTGGAAATCTCAGGTTACTGAACAATAATTCACATTTACATGCAGCTAGAAAATGAACCATATTCTTCATTGTCTGTAATGAGTTGTTGACGATACTAACCTGACCAAACTTCAGTAGGTAGGAGTGGGGTTTGATCCAGTAGCTGAACATTAATTAGATATAACCTGATAAAGTTTCTGGTTTATAGAGCCAGGTTGATCTTTTCAGATGACTGCCTCAATGAGGAGCTTAAGATTATTAGAGAATTACTTAGAAAAAAAATGGTTATCCAGATAAACTCATTGAGAAAAATATGAATTCAGCACCTAGGAGAGTCAGTATAGCAACAGTTCCGAAAAACCAATGTTCATAAAATTGCAGTTCCTCGGTGACAACATCAGAGAAACAATAACACAGAGCCTGAAGAATGCAGTTAAAAGAGCTTATTATGCAGCAGAGGTACGTTGTCTCTTCACAACCACCCCTATTCTATGTTCGAGAAATAAGGATAAACTACCTAAATTTGCCTCCTCCTCCAGTTTGACTGCAGCTGCGCAGCCAGCTACATTGGGCGTACAATTAGGCAGGTTCATCGTCGTATTTCCCAACATCATCCAACATGGTTAAGCAAGGGACAAACAAGATCTATTCGTAGTTCTATTTTAGCACACCTTGTAGACAGTGAGCATAAAGTTGATGTCAATACAGCATTTGAAATTATTTATCGCATTCCTACTAATCTTTATTTTGCTCTAAGAGTTCGTCTTCTACACACAGCTGAAGCAATAGGAATCCACCTGAAGAAGCCAAATTTGTACAGCCACTTTCCTTACCGTGGCCATCGTTACATGAATGTGTAAACCGGACCATTTCGCCCCCATCCCACTAAACCTTTAAAATTATAAAAATTATAATTGTCCAAAATACTTTATTTTTTCTGACCACTTCATCTTTAATTACGTGTTATCTTTGTAAAATTAATTTATTCTAACCATTTCTACCTTTTAATTGTGTGTATTGGTTTTCTTCGTTAATTATCAACCCATTGACACTTTGACACTAATTATTGTTAACAAACATATCAGCGCGACTTGATTGGTAAACTGTTGTGTATTGTAATAAAAATGCTATACAGAATATATTAGAGTAGAGCCAGATAGAGATGAGGATCTAATTGAAAAGTAAATATTTCTTCGTTCAATCTTTCTGTTTTCTAAATCGAAGAAGCACAGTCCCATAGAGTGCACATGTTTTAACAATAACTAACCCCATCTATGATGTTTTTAATAATTTAATCAACAATCTATTTTGGATATATTTTCAGACCAAGTAAAAAAAGAAGAGAGAAACTTACCACAAATTATCGCATTCGAAATTAATTCATTTAAACATGTTATTTCAGTTGACAATCGAGAAATCAGTGCTAGTACATCACAGAATACCGAGTAGGGAAACTAGGAAAAGTGAGAATGAAAACCAAACCAAACCAAAAATAATTGATGTTAATTCTTAAAAAAATGGTATACATAAAGTGTTGAAGGAAGTTACAACAAGAATCTGTGTTTCAGATCATCAATCCACCGAATATCAGGCTATTTCAATGAATTTAGCCTAGAATCAACGACCAGCTGCTACTGTTATATAAGTAAATATGGTGAACAGTAAACCAGCACATATTCACACAACAACTGAGTTAAAACCTTGAAGATTGGAGAGAATTTGAAACCAATAAGTTAGGCTGTATAGGTCGTTAATCATCTAGGACATCAAACGCAAAGAACATATACGGGGTACTTGGGCAATTATTAATAAAAAAACAATTACATAGTCGAATAAGTCACTGTGAAGTAGAAATATTGAAACAATCGACCACTTCTTCATAAGTTAATGTGATACTTAAGAAAAAATACTGCATTCTAATTTCTTTTTTGAAGTTTCTGCCCACTTTCTCTAGACTGACAATGTAAACTCAAGAACTATATCGTTGAACAAATGAAACTTGATTCGAACTGAAATGAAACAGAAAGAGCATTAGGGATGCACAGCCGTAGAGTCCATATCACAACTACTTGAGACCGATCACACGTAGGCTTTTAGAAGCTGTGCCCGTATGAAAACTTTACAGCTGGCTAAGAACCAGTGAGGGATGGTTTGGAATGAACAACTTCTGCGGATGACTTTTTCTAATTCCCCCCCCCTCATCCCACAGCGAAGTAGAATAGGCAGGTTTCTACTAAACCCCTATTCGCCAACAGTACGAATATTCCATTGGGTACCCAATAGAGTGTATACGATGTACACTATTATACTAACTGCTTCCAGTCTAACTACTATCCAGAAAACATTTCAGGCTTAGTAGGACCTACAAGAACATCCGTTGCAGCTAGTGTAGCTCGTTGGGTCACTAAAATACGGAAGGCTATTCACCAAGTCAAGACCACTGAAAGTGGAAGACATGAAGAAGGTGGCTGGCTATCTTTGACTACATATGTTTGCGTTCTATCTCCCGTGTTACGTGGTTCAATCTATTGAGTACTATAGAGGTTAACAGCAGTGTTTTAGGTAAGGTGGGCAAGTCAATCAATTATGTTATGAAGCTATATCTAGCCACCGCCTTATTCGTTGAGCAGTGTTTAATGAGTTTTGATCAAGTTCGAAAAGAGTGATAGGTGGCAAAGTCGAAACCGATAATCAATTCATGAAAAAAAAAACTGAATGTTGCTTTTAATCATGTAGGAAGGTGAAGAAGATGGCCTGGTTCAGTTCCTTTGGACGCTATGCACCAATAGAATGAGACTGTTGGTGATATGGATTAAAATCGTTCTAAACGGCGCTGATGAATTCATGGTGTGTAGTCTCGCAAGTCCATGAAGTCCAGGCAACTTGAACTGGTGCGCGCTGTAACTCAGTCAGCCAGTCAGTTCGCCATTGTGGTGGTCAAGTGAAATGAAACACATC
Organism: Trichobilharzia szidati; assembly: GCA_944472155.2. Classification (NCBI taxonomy): domain Eukaryota; kingdom Metazoa; phylum Platyhelminthes; class Trematoda; order Strigeidida; family Schistosomatidae; genus Trichobilharzia; species Trichobilharzia szidati. Next base: position 172,676,017 of record OX235279.1, read on the forward strand.
AGACTACTATACGCTGAGTCAAACGTGTTTCAAGCCTTCTTTTAGAATAACATCACACATATAGTCTGCAAAATACTGAGCAATTGGTCAATGTGTCAACTTTTTCAATCGATAGTGAAAACTCAACTGCTTGAAATTTAGTTATTTAGTTGAGGAGGAATGTGTGACACAAGTCCTGTCAGATTTAGGATTTGTTCAACAATGGACAGTGAGAGAATATGCTGCTACTGTGAGATACCAGAATCAAGCACCCATCACCTTATATAATTTTATCCGGACACAAACGACGTTTTTTATTTCGTTAAAAATCCACTTCAGAAAAACGTGTTCTTGTACAGATAGGTGTAAGGCGGAGGATGTTCTCAGCTTGCGGTAAACTTTTATTTAAATAACTCTAGACAAACATATACAACATTCGTTACAGGATTTCATCATGAGCTGACATTTGTTAGAGAACCATTGGAAAACCAACTGGGAGTACTGGATAGCTGTCTAATCCCAGTTTGGGACTCTTCACAGTACGCACCCACCACCAGAGTTCGAACCCAGGATCTTCTGGTTACAAAGCGAGCTCGTAGACCATTAAGCCACTGGGACCCGACACAATGGCCCATGAAATCTAACTTGTAACCGGAAGGTCCTGGGTTCAAACCCCGGTGGGTGCGTACTGTGAAGAGTCCCAAACTAGGACAACAGAAGCAGCTGTCCAGTACTCCCATGTTTTCCAACGGTTCTCTAACCAATGACAGCTCATGATGAAATCCTGTAACCAATCAACCAAATCCCCACAAACCAATACTTGAACATACAACATTCATAATAATCAATGACAACAAAGTATTAATAATAGTATTCACGAACACAGGAGAGATAAACAAACTCACACTGGACTTATTATCGTTCGAAGTTTTTTCTTCACTTGACATTGATTTCATTGAACGAATGCTTAGTAAATCGTACACTTTTTCATCAAGTTTTCTTAGTAAAGAAGAATACCAGTCTGACAATTGAGGATGTGGGACTGAGAATGAAGAGAGAAAGTTGATTGAGATATATGACTAAATCGAATTTCAGTAGTACATACAATTTAATTTAATTTTCCTTTGTAATGGACAGTGAAATTTAGTGTCCATGCCTCATCATCCCATTTAGGGCTTATCAGCTAGATATACATATATCTCAGTAGATTATTTTCCGTTTCCATCGCTCAACAAGTAGTATGTTGGCGAAAATGGAGATGGATCGGTCATACGTTGGGAGGGAGGGCGTAGAATGACATCGCGCCACATGCAGGCCATCGCTTTGGTGGGTCGTCGGTACGAGAGTCACATGGAGGAGATCATGTGAGGAGGAGATGAGAGATTATAGGCAACTGTGAGGCTAGTCAGCTGAAGAGGAGAGCACAAAATAGAACAAAGTGGGGATGTGTTGTTGAAGCCCTATGTTCCACTTGGAAACCAAGGGTGGCACAGCGGTTAGGTCTATCGCTGACCGTGCACATGGTCCGGAGTTCGATCCTCTGCCGACGGTCACCCGATATGAACGCTCGGCCTGCAAAATTTGGGCTACCGATGTCACATGCTGAGAATTCCATACTTGTACCAAAAATACTGTGTTGTTTCAAGCTATATTCAAAATAATTAAAAAAACAAATAATATCATATATTGAGTTTTTAAAAGAAAACTGCCAACATATACACTTGCTGCTTATTTTTATAATTTTCTTTGGCGGTATATTTACCTGATAGGTAACAAATAAAAGGGTTTTAAAGAAATCAGTATTTGAATGAATATACGGCACCACACCACACCAACCTGTCTACCTACCTACCTACTTACCTACCTAATGAATGAAATGTAAGTAGACACTCCAAAATAATATGTGGAAGCAGAGAATGCAAATGATACTGCAATGGACGTGATTTAAACCAGTTCAGTATTGTTTCTGCTTCAGAAAGTGCCTCCTTTCTAGCTGTTCAAAATAAATAAATAAATAAATAATAGTAATAATAACAATGAAATTAAACAAGTTGTAGTAATCAGAAACAGTAGAATGATATGTGTTATTCATCTTTAACAAGAGAAAGAAGCAAAACTGTTGTTGTATACTGTGAAATTTTATAGAGTAAAGCTGTCGTCCAGCACTAACTGATTCTCCCCATGATCAAACTTGAAAAAAGGCATGCTTCCTATGAATCTCTTCAGTGGACAGTCTCCAATCAAATTACATTTGTTATGAAAGTGCGTCGGTGGCATAGCGCTTAGGACGCTAGCTGACCATGCATATGGTCCGGGGTTCGATCCCCGGCCACAGACGCACTCCTCCTTTACCTCGCTAAACCACAAATAATGCTGGTAAAGAGGAAAGGTTGGGCATGAGGCTACCAACCCCATCCTGTAAAATAAACACTGCTACAGAAACTTCAAACCACTAGCTTGAAGCCCAATGTTCCACTGGGGAACGTGAAGGAAATGAAAAATGAAAGTAACTCGTCAAAATGTCAGCGATCCACTACAGTTTCATGAACTGGACACCATTATTAACATTGACTAACCATCAACTCAGACCGTGGATACAGAATAGGCATCATTATTATCAAGTATTCAGTAACTCTTTTATTTAACCATTTTCTAATATTACTATTCAAATAATCTTCGACATTTCGTGCATTAAAGAGGAAAGATAATCATAAGATTTGAAAAATTTATATAAATTGCTTACAACATGTATCCAACCATTGGGAGTTTTGTTGAGAATTTTCAACATCATGATATGATGAATGACTTTCATCGTAGGCGTCAAAAAATGCTTCACCATCTTCATCTTCATCGTTGCTACTGATACTTTGCGAAGGAATTTTACTATTCTTTGATGTTGTATTCTGTTCACCTTCACGAGCTATATATATGTGAGAATAATGTAAACAAAAAAGAGGTTAACATTACACTTAACCTTCCGAAAACAAATACGGGCCAGAAAGCTATTGAAAATTCTATCACAAACTATTATTAATTCGGGGAACACCTTGTAGGATTATTTTTGTCCTACAGATTTAGTCCTTCCTCAATACTGACGACACAGAGTCTGGGCTTTACTATAGTTAAAACAGAATGACTTGACTTAAACTTTATCTGTTTCTAAAACATAAAATAAATCATACAATTACACCAAGAAAATGTACAAATCCACTGTCATTCAAAAAAGGACAAAAACGTACCGAACAGTATTGAAGGTATGGACAAAATGAACAGTTAATTAATTACATGTACACACAAATTGAGTGACAGACAACAAACAACATTCAAGGTCACATCACGTGGTGAGAGTTACAATAAATTGACCAATAATCGCGACAAGAAGGTCACATCATATTGATTAGCTGTCTATCATATAGTCTATCTATCTGTCGCGATTAACACTCCCCGCGAACGATCACCACGTTGACTTCTCGTACCTGGAACCTTAAAGTCGTCTGCTTCTTCCAACAAACATAAGCTTCCCATATCTCGTTCAACTTCTTGAGTTGCAGTTTTCACCTGCACCGTCTTGACGCGGCCATCTTGGTCATAGTACATCTGCTCAACTATAGTCTTTGGCCAGAGACCTCTCTGTGTGTCAGCACTGTTAACTAGGACGAGATCACCAGGTTGTGGGTTACGCTTCATATCCAACCACCTAGATCTTGTTTGCAGCATCAGAAGATATCCACGTAGCCATCTATGCCAGAACAAATCAGTCAAATACTTTGAAGGTAGTTGACTATGGTGTGGGAAGAAAGCACATCCATCTATAGCATTCGCTTTACCTTTGTAATATTGTAATTTTATTAAGAATTCACCAATTGCTGAACGAGCCGCAGTTAAAAGCCTTTTTGGAACGACTACTTCATCTGTACGTACCATAAAATCGTCAGCTTCAATCAAAACTCGCAGAATCGCATAACAAGCACAGTAATGTGCTTGACACCATGTTCCAATGTCAACAGCATTTTTGTTGGAGAATAAAACTCCATGGAAGTTACAACTGAAGGAATCATTGACAACCAATTAATATAGACTACATCTGAGACATCGCCTTGAACACAGTCGGTAGTCAAACCGAACTGCTCCAGAACAAGAGGTAAATCAGATAAATTAATTCCAACGCACTCAGCTCGACACTTATCTATTGCAGATGAAAGGTTTAAAAACTTGCTGTCATACGTTTCTCCTGGTTCACACCAACTTTTTACAGGACCTCCATTTATGACATATTCAGTAGTTTTCGTGTGGAAATTTCGTTTTCCATAACAATCACGCCGAAACAGTTTACCTGAACCATATCCCATCAGTTCATGAAGTTCGACTTGTAATTCAAAGGAACTTTCAGCATGTTCCACGTACATTTGCTTGTCTTCATTACGTAGAAATTCTGGTTTAGGACCCTCGAGACGAACACTAAGTACATTATTCAAAGAAACATTTTTAAATCCATCAACTTGTCGTACATCATCATAGTTAGGAATATTAGTTCTGACAGGAATTCCAGCAGTTGCAAACGTCACTACATCCAAACTAGTAAAGTCTGGCTGTAAGAAATTAACCTTTTCAAATGTAGAAGGCCATGGTAAATTTGTTAACAACCTTTCAGCATTATTTACAAGTCGTTGGAATTTTTTAGACACTGATCTATTTACAACAGCGACAAAGGATTCAAACCTTGCACGAACACCAAAGGGATCACGGTATGACTCTATAAAACCAATGTAGTTTTCAACAACAGGGTTCTTATCTTTAACCCATAACCTGAAGGCATCTTTGTGAGTGGCTACTGAGCCAGTAGTGAAGCTTTCAGCAAACTGATGCCACATTTCTGATTCGATTTGGTTAAGCGAATGTGCTTTAAAATCTTTACAACAATCGACTAATAACTTCATCAGCTCACCATAGTCACCATATTCAAGCTGCAAAGATGTGTCCGAGGGAAGGGCATCTCTTAACTTCTCACGACTTTGACTTAGAGGGACGTCATGGTAACGTTGGGCTAACTGTCTTTGTTTTACTTGGATAATAGGAGCGTCGAAATGACCTTCTGCAGCAAGCGTGTCAGCCTGGACTTTGAATGCATCTATACCTTCACGATGAGCAGCTACATCAGATTCAAGCAAGTTGTGCCGCTTTTGTACGTTCATCACACCGTTTAGATCACGACCGACATCCTCTGAAGCTATCTGAGCTTCAACATCATTCAACCATAACTCGACATCTTCTACGTTGCGAGCGAACTGTTGTTGCCTACTTGCTTGATCTAACTTTTTCTTCTTGTCTCCCATGACATTTACGAGATGAGACCAAGTTTCATCCAACTGTTCAATCTTTACTTTTATTTCTGGTGAGTTGTAGTGGTTTCCATTTAACAAATCCTGACCTGTCTTTTTAATACCTACAAAGCGGGATTGGTTCACTTGTATTTCTGCCTCGAAATTCTGATGCTTCTGCACCTTTGTTTGCAAATTCGTGGAGTCTTTGTAACTTTCATCAAGTGCATTTCTAAGTTTTCCTGATATCCATGACTGCATTTCATCTCCACCTCTATCGAACATTTGGTAACGGTGGGAATCTTGAAGACGCTCACGGGGGTTCTGAGCTTTCTCCTTTAATGCATTTCGTCTATTTTGAAGACCTTCCTGAATCTCATGAACCTGTGCAGCCGCATAGTGGTTTGATTCGATTAAGTTTGCAGCGAATTCATCAAGTTGTCGCATCTTTTCTTCTTGTGCTAAAAGCGACTTTTCGAAGTCTTCATGTTTCCTTATGAGTGCTTCCACAGAATTGAGTGAGTCTCCCACATCTTTTATTTCTAGGAGGGCCTCTTGCTTACCAATTCAAGATTCCGACTGTTCAGCATCGCGGTAAAAATACTGAAGGCCCATACACTGTTCTAGCTGTTCACGTCTTTCCTCACACAACTGCATTAGGGAGGCTCTCCCTCTTTCAAGGGTGGAAAGTTTAGCAGCTATGTCTCCACTACAGGGATGGCCAACTCTTTGTAATGCCTGACCTTCTTGCATGCATGTATCGAAACTGTCAGCTCGAGAATTTATTTCAGCGGTGTATTCCTTATGTCGCTCTACTTGGGCTTCAGCAACAGCTACATCCTTTGCCAAATCATCCGCCGATATTAACGTCTTCAAGTCATTCATCCAGATGATCAAGTCTCTCCAGTCAGCCAAAAAGCGATGCATCTTGAATCACTCTTCCAGTTTACCTCTCCTACCTACAGCCTGACTTTTCAGCTTATCCCATGCAGTGATTAATTCGTGTTACTTGTCTCGTACAGTGTCTTGCAAATCAGGATGCTTCTGTGCAAGCGCCTTAGCATCATCTCCAATTTGAACAATCTTTTTATCTGGGGCAGTCAAATCCCTTTCTAATGCTGCGTGCTTCCTTTGTAAGGCTTGGACTGAGGCAAGATCACGACCACAGTCCTCAATGGATAAAGGAATAATGGACTTTTCATTCAACCACGATATAGCTCTACCTATGTCTCTATAGAAGCGCTGTATCTCATAGGCTTCCAAGCGCTTTCCTTGTCATTTTCTAGCCAGATCCTTCAGACGTTCTAGAGCTTCGCGGACCTTTCTGGACTTTTCTATGACTAGGGCATCCTCAGGAAATTCCTCTTTTAGAAGTTCATCTGCCTTCCGATAGATATCTTCGGAACGACTTTCTTGATACTCGAGATCCTTTATAAACTCATCAAACGTTTTTTGAAGTGTCTCAACATCTTCCAAGTCTTGACCTAAATCCTCTGATGTTACGTAAGTTTCTTTTTCACGTATCCAGAAAAGTATCTCGTCGACTTGGCGTAAAACTGGACAAATTTAAGTGTTAGATTAATAAGACGTGATTTTTCTCTGAAAATAGCCATAAGCCTTTCCCACAGGGCATGCAATTCATCAAGACGGTTTTTGATAATATCTGTTGCGTAGTGTCCCTGACCAATCATTTCTTCTCCCGCAGAATCCAGAGCCGACAGTGTTTCAGCATGAACTGTTACTTCGAACTCAAACTCTTGATGTTTCTGTTTTTTCAGCTGGAGATTACTGAGTTCTTAAAAATTCTCATTTGCATAGCTTTGCAGTTTTTCATTGATCCAACAATCAAGTTCATCGGCATCCATCTTAAAATACTGATATCTTTTAAGCATGTCCAGAAACTTAGATAGGCCTCTGGCGAACTCATCGTTAAGAGATACAGAGACTTTATGAGAAGTAGAAGGTTTGTAAGGCGATTTATTGTGACAAGAACATTCGCGACTACCTTGTCGTAATCTTTCTAATTCCATTTATTCCTCTTTTTGGACTATGCGCAATTTCGATAGCTCCAATTCTACCATATAGTGTGATTTATTCTCGTTGCTTCCAGGGAAATCAGCTTCATTACTCTTTTCTAACTGTGGAGATAACGACGGCATAGTTTCATAACTTTCGTCTGCCATACTGTTCGAAACTTTGTAGGATTATTTTTGTCCTACAGATTTAGTCCTTCCTCAATACTGACGACACAGAGTCTGGGCTTTACTATAGTTAAAACAGAATGACTTGACTTAAACTTTATCTGTTTCTAAAACATATAAAAAAATCATACAATTACACCAAGAAAAATGTACAAATCCACTGTCATTCAAAAAAGGACAATAACGTACCGAACAGTATTGAAGGTATGGACAAAATGAACAGTTAATTAATTACATGTACACACAAATTGAGTGACAGACAACAAACAACATTCAAGGTCACATCACGTGGTGAGACTTACAACAAATTGACCAATAATCGCGACAAGAAGGTCACATCATATTGATTACCTGTCTATTACAGAGTCTATCAATGTGCGGCGATTAACACACCTCATAACTAAAAATACATACCCTAAGCTAAAAATGTTTGCAATCAATTCACCCAAAAGATGCTAGGCCTATTGAAAGGGCATAGAGACCTAAAGTTGCGCCCCACGGATATGTATAAGCCATCTTCTAGAACATTAACAAATTCAACTCCTGATCCTGAATCACCTGTAGACATGGTTTCTATTGATTCAAACTCAAAATATTATAATGCAGATATAAAGCAAAAATGTTTGAATCCTGATGGCAGTCTCTCTTGTTCTTCGTGTGATGCAAAAATGAATTCTTGGGAGCAAGTAGCCGCTCATATTCGTGGACGTAAACACCAAAGTAAATCAAATGTCAACACAATAGACAGCAAAAATTTGGAAACCACAAACACATTACTAGATGGCGGTGATTCAAAAAGTATTTTCTATCGATGTGAAAATTGTGAAGCGATAGTATTTAGTTCAGCGATGCAAGAACATTTAGAATCTGAAGAGCATAAATTGGAAACTGCCAAAATCCATCGAAGCTCAGTAATACCACATCCCTTAAGTAAAGATGGTTTCGACCATGTCCTACCACTACGGGAATATCGTCGATCCTGTCAAGAAGTTTTGCGTCCTGTATGGCCTTCAGTGAAATTTACTGATGCAGAGGCTAACCTTTTAATGGAAGCAGCGAAGAATGATGATGATTGTATTTTACTCTTGTCGTCATCTGATGGTCGATCACGTGTTGGTTTACATTTAGCCAATGCCCTGTTGATAGCTAATCGGAATTTCCCTCCGTTCAATATTTTTGGTAGTCCATTGAAACCAAGTACTAGTACTACTATATCCTACTGATATTACATGTGTGCTATGGATTGCACCCGAGAAACCAATGACTACAACTACAAAACGTTCTCATTCTACGTTTACATTTCAGCCGGGTGGTGAAAAAAGTTCCACTGGGCGTCCATTGATTTTTGCATATCTACCGTTCGATCCGTCAGTCCTATCAGAAACTGATATCGTGAGAACAAATTCTGGTGGCTTTGTAAGAGTTGGACTTGGGATTACTTCGACCTAATAATAACCGCTCTTACAAACTCTTTCACCGTTTATGACCTTAATTAGTACTCTGCCTACGTGCAAGTACTACAGAACAGAATCAAAGTTAAAAAGACGCGAAATGGCAAGTATAACTGGACCGGACTTGTATTTACACAAAAGATATGCAATTTGATAAGGAATAAAAAGTGCACACTTATCTGGAGATTAGACGGTTGTCGGCTCGTAGATTGTACTAGTTGAAAGTACAGCGAGAGAGCGAGACAGTGACCGTACAGGAGTACAAAAGCGGAAGTGGGGTTAACAATGTCAGGTTGCGTTCATTCATTGACCTTCCTGAACACTACAGCTTTATAACACATTTAGCCTGGTTACTTATGCTGCAAACATGTTCATTATTTCTCTCTTCAAGCATCTGTCTGTCGTATATCTTTACCTGCACTTGAAAAGAAAGTACCTAACCATAATAGCAACAGCTGGACCACTACTAATCTATTTGGTTTATGAGGTGTGATTTCCACATCAATTAGATATCTGGTGGCACAGCGGTATAATGCTCGCAAAACACGCCTCATGTGGTTCGGCGTTCAATCCCGGCCGACGCTCTCCTCCATCTTGCTAAGCTAGCAATAAGACTGGTAAAGAGCGATTATTTTCATTTTATTTAAACGCAGAAGAAAAACACTTGGTGCAATATGGCACCAAGAAAGATGCGCCACACAGTAATAAAACAGCAGAGATTAAAAGTAAAAATATAATAAGTAGAAAACGGATAAAGAACTTCCTCTGGAAGGAAAACAGTCATATTTAACAAGTTCAAACAGTATTCGTCAACTATCATCGAGAAGGGAAGAAAGAAGGAAATTGTAACACGTTCGCCATTGATTACGATTCTTCGCCATATCCGATAACCTTTCGAGCCATCGATTCGAGCTATCTCGCGGACCCCAACCAGGGATGGAAAACATAACGGACCGTTATGCAGTGCACACTGCTTATCTTACGGTTAATAAGGCGGAGGGTTCACCCCCCCTCCACACAAACACCCAAATTCAAACTTCTGTTAATTCATGATGCAGTTACATCATTACCCTAACCAAACCAAGCATCTGTCTCATGCAACCGGTCCCTTTATTAGTTTGAAGAGACAAAGAATGAACATGTTTGCAGCATAAGTAACCAGGCTAAATGTGTTATAAAGCCACCAGAATTTGTTCTCACGATATCAGTTTCTGATAGGACTGACGGATCGAACGGTGGATATGCAAAAATCAATGGACGCCCAGTGGAACTTTTTTCACCACCCGGCTGAAATGTAAACGTAGAATGAGAACGTTTTGTAGTTGTAGTCATTGGTTTCTCGGGTGCAATCCATAGCACACATGTAATATCAGTAGGAGTAGTATACTAGTACTTGGTTTCAATGGACTACCAAAAATATTGAACGGAGGGAAATTCCGATTAGCTATCAACAGGGCATTGGCTAAATGTAAACCAACACGTGATCGACCATCAGATGACGACAAGAGTAAAATACAATCATCATCATTCTTCGCTGCTTCCATTAAAAGGTTAGCCTCTGCATCAGTAAATTTCACTGAAGGCCATACAGGACGCAAAACTTCTTGACAGGATCGACGATATTCCCGTAGTGGTAGGACATGGTCGAAACCATCTTTACTTAAGGGATGTGGTATTACTGAGCTTCGATGGATTTTGGCAGTTTCCAATTTATGCTCTTCAGATTCTAAATGTTCTTGCATCGCTGAACTAAATACTATCGCTTCACAATTTTCACATCGATAGAAAATACTTTTTGAATCACCGCCATCTAGTAATGTGTTTGTGGTTTCCAAATTTTTGCTGTCTATTGTGTTGACATTTGATTTACTTTGGTGTTTACGTCCACGAATATGAGCGGCTACTTGCTCCCAAGAATTCATTTTTGCATCACACGAAGAACAAGAGAGACTGCCATCAGGATTCAAACATTTTTGCTTTATATCTGCATTATAATATTTTGAGTTTGAATCAATAGAAACCATGTCTACAGGTGATTCAGGATCAGGAGTTGAATTTGTTAATGTTCTAGAAGATGGCTTATTCATATCCCAAGATAGATCTTTGGGAGACGTTGATTCAGGTGTGGTAAGTACTGGTAGTGAAATCAGGACTTACCACACCTGAATCAACGTCTCCCAAAGATCTATCTTGGGATATGAATAAGCCATCTTCTAGAACATTAACAAATTCAACTCCTGATCCTGAATCACCTGTAGACATGGTTTCTATTGATTCAAACTCAAAATATTATAATGCAGATATAAAGCAAAAATGTTTGAATCCTGATGGCAGTCTCTCTTGTTCTTCGTGTGATGCAAAAATGAATTCTTGGGAGCAAGTAGCCGCTCATATTCGTGGACGTAAACACCAAAGTAAATCAAATGTCAACACAATAGACAGCAAAAATTTGGAAACCACAAACACATTACTAGATGGCGGTGATTCAAAAAGTATTTTCTATCGATGTGAAAATTGTGAAGCGATAGTATTTAGTTCAGCGATGCAAGAACATTTAGAATCTGAAGAGCATAAATTGGAAACTGCCAAAATCCATCGAAGCTCAGTAATACCACATCCCTTAAGTAAAGATGGTTTCGACCATGTCCTACCACTACGGGAATATCGTCGATCCTGTCAAGAAGTTTTGCGTCCTGTATGGCCTTCAGTGAAATTTACTGATGCAGAGGCTAACCTTTTAATGGAAGCAGCGAAGAATGATGATGATTGTATTTTACTCTTGTCGTCATCTGATGGTCGATCACGTGTTGGTTTACATTTAGCCAATGCCCTGTTGATAGCTAATCGGAATTTCCCTCCGTTCAATATTTTTGGTAGTCCATTGAAACCAAGTACTAGTACTACTCCTACTGATATTACATGTGTGCTATGGATTGCACCCGAGAAACCAATGACTACAACTACAAAACGTTCTCATTCTACGTTTACATTTCAGCCGGGTGGTGAAAAAAGTTCCACTGGGCGTCCATTGATTTTTGCATATCTACCGTTCGATCCGTCAGTCCTATCAGAAACTGATATCGTGAGAACAAATTCTGGTGGCTTTATAACACATTTAGCCTGGTTACTTATGCTGCAAACATGTTCATTATTTCTCTCTTCAAGCATCTGTCTGTCGTATATCTTTACCTGCACTTGAAAAGAAAGTACCTAACCATAATAGCAACAGCTGGACCACTACTAATCTATTTGGTTTATGAGGTGTGATTTCCACATCAATTAGATATCTGGTGGCACAGCGGTATAATGCTCGCAAAACACGCCTCATTTGGTTCGGCGTTCAATCCCGGCCGACGCTCTCCTCCATCTTGCTAAGCTAGCAATAAGACTGGTAAAGAGCGATTATTTTCATTTTATTTAAACGCAGAAGAAAAACACTTGGTGCAATATGGCACCAAGAAAGATGCGCCACACAGTAATAAAACAGCAGAGATTAAAAGTAAAAATATAATAAGTAGAAAACGGATAAAGAACTTCCTCTGGAAGGAAAACAGTCATATTTAACAAGTTCAAACAGTATTCGTCAACTATCATCGAGAAGGGAAGAAAGAAGGAAATTGTAACACGTTCGCCATTGATTACGATTCTTCGCCATATCCGATAACCTTTCGAGCCATCGATTCGAGCTATCTCGCGGACCCCAACCAGGGATGGAAAACATAACGGACCGTTATGCAGTGCACACTGCTTATCTTACGGTTAATAAGGCGGAGGGTTCACCCCCCCCTCCACACAAACACCCAAATTCAAACTTCTGTTAATTCATGATGCAGTTACATCATTACCCTAACCAAACCAAGCATCTGTCTCATGCAACCGGTTCCCTTTATTAGTTTGAAGAGACAAAGAATGAACATGTTTGCAGCATAAGTAACCAGGCTAAATGTGTTATAAAGCCACCAGAATTTGTTCTCACGATATCAGTTTCTGATAGGACTGACGGATCGAACGGTGGATATGCAAAAATCAATGGACGCCCAGTGGAACTTTTTTCACCACCCGGCTGAAATGTAAACGTAGAATGAGAACGTTTTGTAGTTGTAGTCATTGGTTTCTCGGGTGCAATCCATAGCACACATGTAATATCAGTAGGAGTAGTAGAACTAGTACTTGGTTTCAATGGACTACCAAAAATATTGAACGGAGGGAAATTCCGATTAGCTATCAACAGGGCATTGGCTAAATGTAAACCAACACGTGATCGACCATCAGATGACGACAAGAGTAAAATACAATCATCATCATTCTTCGCTGCTTCCATTAAAAGGTTAGCCTCTGCATCAGTAAATTTCACTGAAGGCCATACAGGACGCAAAACTTCTTGACAGGATCGACGATATTCCCGTAGTGGTAGGACATGGTCGAAACCATCTTTACTTAAGGGATGTGGTATTACTGAGCTTCGATGGATTTTGGCAGTTTCCAATTTATGCTCTTCAGATTCTAAATGTTCTTGCATCGCTGAACTAAATACTATCGCTTCACAATTTTCACATCGATAGAAAATACTTTTTGAATCACCGCCATCTAGTAATGTGTTTGTGGTTTCCAAATTTTTGCTGTCTATTGTGTTGACATTTGATTTACTTTGGTGTTTACGTCCACGAATATGAGCGGCTACTTGCTCCCAAGAATTCATTTTTGCATCACACGAAGAACAAGAGAGACTGCCATCAGGATTCAAACATTTTTGCTTTATATCTGCATTATAATATTTTGAGTTTGAATCAATAGAAACCATGTCTACAGGTGATTCAGGATCAGGAGTTGAATTTGTTAATGTTCTAGAAGATGGCTTATTCATATCCCAAGATAGATCTTTGGGAGACGTTGATTCAGGTGTGGTAAGTACTGGTAGTGAAATCAGGACTTACCACACCTGAATCAACGTCTCCCAAAGATCTATCTTGGGATATGAATAAGCCATCTTCTAGAACATTAACAAATTCAACTCCTGATCCTGAATCACCTGTAGACATGGTTTCTATTGATTCAAACTCAAAATATTATAATGCAGATATAAAGCAAAAATGTTTGAATCCTGATGGCAGTCTCTCTTGTTCTTCGTGTGATGCAAAAATGAATTCTTGGGAGCAAGTAGCCGCTCATATTCGTGGACGTAAACACCAAAGTAAATCAAATGTCAACACAATAGACAGCAAAAATTTGGAAACCACAAACACATTACTAGATGGCGGTGATTCAAAAAGTATTTTCTATCGATGTGAAAATTGTGAAGCGATAGTATTTAGTTCAGCGATGCAAGAACATTTAGAATCTGAAGAGCATAAATTGGAAACTGCCAAAATCCATCGAAGCTCAGTAATACCACATCCCTTAAGTAAAGATGGTTTCGACCATGTCCTACCACTACGGGAATATCGTCGATCCTGTCAAGAAGTTTTGCGTCCTGTATGGCCTTCAGTGAAATTTACTGATGCAGAGGCTAACCTTTTAATGGAAGCAGCGAAGAATGATGATGATTGTATTTTACTCTTGTCGTCATCTGATGGTCGATCACGTGTTGGTTTACATTTAGCCAATGCCCTGTTGATAGCTAATCGGAATTTCCCTCCGTTCAATATTTTTGGTAGTCCATTGAAACCAAGTACTAGTACTACTACTACTCCTACTGATATTACATGTGTGCTATGGATTGCACCCGAGAAACCAATGACTACAACTACAAAACGTTCTCATTCTACGTTTACATTTCAGCCGGGTGGTGAAAAAAGTTCCACTGGGCGTCCATTGATTTTTGCATATCTACCGTTCGATCCGTCAGTCCTATCAGAAACTGATATCGTGAGAACAAATTCTGGTGGCTTTATAACACATTTAGCCTGGTTACTTATGCTGCAAACATGTTCATTATTTCTCTCTTCAAGCATCTGTCTGTCGTATATCTTTACCTGCACTTGAAAAGAAAGTACCTAACCATAATAGCAACAGCTGGACCACTACTAATCTATTTGGTTTATGAGGTGTGATTTCCACATCAATTAGATATCTGGTGGCACAGCGGTATAATGCTCGCAAAACACGCCTCATGTGGTTCGGCGTTCAATCCCGACCGACGCTCTCCTCCATCTTGCTAAGCTAGCAATAAGACTGCAAAAGAGGGATTATTTTCATTTCATTTAAACGCAGAAGAAAAACACTTGGTGCAATATGGCACCAAGAAAGATGCGCCACACAGTAATAAAACAGCAGAGATTAAAAGTAAAAATATAATAAGTAGAAAACGGATAAAGAACTTCCTCTGGAAGGAAAACAGTCATATTTAACAAGTTCAAACAGTATTCGTCAACTATCATCGAGAAGGGAAGAAAGAAGGAAATTGTAACACGTTCGCCATTGATTACGATTCTTCGCCATATCCGATAACCTTTCGAGCCATCGATTCGAGCTATCTCGCGGACCCCAAACAGGGAGTCGTGACGCACTAACTGATGCTTATCTAGCACAAAGATTCTTCATCCCACGACGCCACATCATGGATTGACCACCCATCCACCTTTTCCATCCCGTCCTAGGGCTAGCAAACAGAGACCTGTACGGAAGCCTATGGGATGACATTCGCAGCACATGTCCAAGCCACTGGAGCCGGTGTTTCCACATGACGACACTCAATGAATGGTGATCTCCACTGTGTTCAAACACACGCCGCCGAACCTCAGAATTACTCACGCAATGATGCCATCGAACGCAAGCAATCCTGCGGAGACAGCGATGACCGAACACACAGAGTCGCCGCACATCCTCAGCTCAGAGAGACCAGGTTTTACAGGCGTAGAGCAAGACAGCCCACACCGAAGCATTGTATACCCGACCTTTGACAGCCAGGCTAACGTCGCGACAGCGCCAGAAGTGGCTCAAGTTGATGTATGCCACCCTAGCCTTCATTATACGGTTGGAAATCTCATCCGTCACCCCTCCGCCAGCACTCACACAACTACCCAGATGCACAAACTTATCAACAACTTCAAGTGGTTCGCCGGCAAGAGTGAGTGCAGGTACAGGCTCCTGCCAATCTTGTAACAGTACTTTGCACTTAGATGGCGCAAAGCACATACCATATTTACAGGCACTGATCGCCAACTGATTAGGTGCGATTTGGGCAGCCTGCATGCTATCGCACAGTAAGACGATATCGTCTGCACACTCGAGGTTGAAAAGTCTATCTCCAAGTAGCAGATCTACACCACCTTCACGCACATCCTTCAGAGCTGACTCCAGAATGTCATCGATGGCAAAGTTAAAGAGGGGAGGTCGGGAATCAGGCTAGCAACCCCATCCCGTAAAAAAATAAACACCACTGCTACCGAGACTTTAAACTTCTAGCTTGAAGCCCTATGTTCCAATGGGAACGTAAAGGGATTTTTTTTTAAAACAACTCCCTAAATGTTGCTAACAATATCACACAAAAAAGGGTATGTAAGTAATAATTTTAACAGGAATCAAAAAAGAGACAAAACTACCCTTTAATATACACGCATTAAATCTGTTCAAAACATAATCCAAACTATAGCAAACATCAACTAGCCAATCATTGAATTTTAATTCGCTAGCAGACATCATTGAACTTTGATTCCATGGCATCAAATTAGGCCTATCACTATCTATGAATGATGAAGTTGTTTCCGTAGAATCTGATAAAACATTTCGATATACCTCCTCATATAATGATAATGATGGCAAGCAGATCAGCCGGTCATATCGAAGTTTTAATTCAATATGGAATTCATTGAACATTGATTTGATGAGCAGAATGACTTCAGAGAGATCACAATTCTTATAGACAAAAAGATTGCCAATTATTACAGCTAGGCGATGAATTAAACAGCATGGATTCGGTAGACCAAAATGTGCAGCTAATTTTTGTACCTTAAAGGGAAGAAAAACAGATGTGAAACATTGAGAAAGTGAAAAAGTACACAAAGAGATTAACACTGTTTGTTTCTAAGCGTTATTTACAGGAGAACACATTTTAGCACCACTCTTTTGAAGGAATATTTACAGCAGACGAAACCATAATAAAAAAACACAAAACAAATCTGTCTATACTCTGAAGGAGAAAGAAAATGTGCACTAGTCTCTTTTGCGAAAAAATTAAGGTAACAAAAGTATCCTGGCTGAAAATGGAAAATGCATCAAAGTTACTCTCGGGATATTTGAAGCAATGTTTGGACAATGGTGGGTGGGATCATCACACTAACTAAGCTGACAATCACGGGGATATTATTAGACTAAAAACGTTCTGGAACATGCATATAACGCTTGACTCACAACTGTTTGTCTCTCTCTCTCTATATATATATATATGCTTGTTTGGTGTTGTAACAGCAAATAGGTGGAAGCTTTAATTTGGCTTGATCTAAAGTAATCATGAGAAACGAAGAAAAAGAAGTATACTTTCTCGTTTAGACTAGAAAGATAACAATAATCGACAACTGGAGGTACAGTGGAATATTCACAACCAACTGGAATTAGAGTGGGAGACGTTCAGTTAATTCTTCACAACATGGTGTTAACCATGCATTCTTATCTTGATTATTTATAAGAGGAGGGAATAAGTCTTTTCGACTGGAAAAGTTTAATACCAGAAGACCATTTCTTTGCATACAGAAGAAGTATATTCAACCATTATGTTTACCTTGGCCTACAATAAAGCCAACAAATCCTCCATTAACACTACAAATTCCTTTCACAATTTTCTTTTCTTCTTCTTCTATTCCTCTGTTTCATTGACAATCGTTCATTTTCGACTTTTATGATTTCATGACCTTTCTTATGATTTTATTACCTTAGGTTTAAGTAGTGCTTTTCTAACTTGCTATCGTATTTACAAAATCTTGTTCATTCCACTTCATTATATTCATTATTATTATTATTATTATTATCATTATTATTATTATTTGACAATCATTCACCAATAGTGCTTGTAATTTTACACCATCATATCATCGTTATTACTTTACAATCATTCTTACTGTCGTTATTTTCAACCTTGAACTTATGTCTAGTCCGCCCCATTCGTTGGTTTATTTTCATATTGAGAAGAAGAAGTTCAGTAAAGATGTCGATCTTTCCGGCGATTTCATTTTCAAAAGCTGTACAATCGCATTTAAATACATAATTTTACATGGAGACAATTCTTGTTTAATTCTACATAATTATGACGGCGAATAAAAGGTGACAACTATTTCCAACTAGATATGGTTTTACGAGAGGCTTAGAAACAAAATTACGCAGGATTAGAACGGATATCAAGTGTGTAAAAATGAGCGTGGAAACAAAATAATAATTTTCAACTTGAGATGGGAATCAGGAGGTGCAAATATAGATTACAAGAGCCTTAGTAACAAAGTTACACGGGATTATAGCCAATTACAGGTGTGCAGAAAATGAGCATGGAAACAAAAATTTTTTTAACTTAAAATGTTGTCATGTTGTTGTCATATTGTCTCACACACCCTGATTACACTCACTCTCGAAACCTGTATTTTCTGTTGACTATATTTATATATGTGCACACATCATTAAATTAAATTACTTCATCTGACTTTGTCCCATGTTCTCATTGACCATGCATATTAAAAAATTATCTGACTATTGTTCCATCCCATCTTATACATGTTCCACAATACACTTTCTGATATGATTCTAATTTGCCTTTACTGGCTGGCTATTGTATGCTTAAATTAATGGATTTATAATTACAGAGCCTGAAGAAGAATTTATTGAAACCACAATTGTTCGCTCTAAATATTTTGTTCTGGAAAAGTTTTGTAAAATTTTGACTAAAGAATATAGAATCCAATTCGAGAAGATTAAAAGTTGTTTCGAACCAGCAAGAATCATGAAAATCAAAATTTATGTACTGAGGGATTGTTGAAAAACAGTGATCAGCAAGCAGAGCTTGCGTATGACGCATTTTTAGTACACACATTCAACAGGACTTATAACTAGTGAAGAACAAAACTTTTGTACGATGAAACAATCCGGTGGAACTGTCTGTACAAATTTCTCTATTGTGATAGCGAGAATATTCGAGATATTCATCGATTAGAAGACAACTCTATTCAGGTAACGTTTAATGAATAAAGCTGAAATGAAAATCTGGTTGGTGGCAGGATTCGAACAGTAGATTTTCTCATTACTACCACATTATGATGATTACAGGGTATCATCCTTAACCTGGGGTTAGCAATCCAAAGGCTTCCGGTTCGAATCCTGTCACGACACATATTTTTATTTCACCTTGAATCACCGCTAATTATTTCCTCAAACGCAAACAAAATTGGCCTTATATACATACACACACTGAAACATTAATTCAGCAAAAGGAGACAAAGTTTCTAGTGAAGTCATTAATTTCACTACAACCATGAAAAAAGTGATAACAATAAGACACAAAAGTAACTATCATGCAGAACGTGTGAATTCTGTAGTGTGAGTAAACAAAACATTGGAGCATTACCAGAGTGTCTGTCATATGGTGTGTGTCTTTCTGTACCATTCTTTTAGGATTCTAGGCATTCATTCGTGTGTATTTTCATCTACAGTGATATTTTGGTTAACATTCAGACGAAAAATTGGATCAGTGGTCCAAAATGGTTGAATGTCGGGCTAAACTCGGTCCGGGTTCAATTCCTAACTGAGACAGTCTTCTTAACCTCAGCTAGTCACTGGTAAGCCCAGAAAAGAGAGGAGGTTGAGGGGTACGGTAAGCAATTACCTCTGGTAATAAATTTTTTTTAATATCACCGCTACTGAAACACTTCCAAGCTTAAATCCTGAAGACCTACGCATCCAACACAAAGGAATGAAAACAAAACAAAAAAGATACACAACTTACATCTGAATATGATAATTGTTTACGATTCCAAACTAATAATTCATGTGAAGTAGGATTTGTAAAAGGAGATGTTAATTCACTACGAAGAACATTATTGCACAAACCTTCAGAATCAGCGTCTGGAAAAAGAAACTAAATAGTATTCGAAACTAAGATTAGGTGTATTGTCAAGGAAATTAGTTAGCATAGGAAAAAAACCAAAGCAATTATTAGAATGAAGTGATCTAATTCACTAACACGTGCACACTTTTAAACATGTAATAAATAGGTGAGAAAGGTATTCGTGGTCAGGGATAAAAATACTGTGAATATTAATAATGATAATAATAACAGTAACAATAATAAGGGAAAATGAACATAAAAATATTCCCTTTAACCACAAAATTATAACAAAATCAAAGGTTCATTCGGTTTTTTGTAGCTTTTGATTACGTCATGCATGACTATCCTCCATTCAAGAACAATACTCACTCAGCCGAAACATATCCTCAGTTGAATAAGAGAACACCATATGAAATTAATTCACATAGCTGCATTTCAAAAATCCTCTACAAGTTTATTCAGACAGTAGCAACTTGAACTAATGCACTTTTGTTAGGCCAGACTCAAAGAGGGGGCGAAATAAAAAGATATGAATATACCTAAAGAATTAGTTATTCGAAGATTCAAACTGCCTTAATATGTCCAAGAAAAACATCTTCGATACTAAATAAGTTTATTTGACGTGACACAGTATGGCACAACAGTATTCATAATCACATCAATGTGATGACATGGTCATGTTGGAGCAGAAACCGGAGCTCGAAACGTCGTGCAGTTATTAACACTGAACCTCTGTGTGTTATACCAAATATAATTATTAATTACTTATCGATTGAGATGGTCAGGACATGTTTTACGTATCCCTAGTCATCGCCCTCCTAGACGGGCAGTGTTAGCTGCCATAGGTTGGAAAAGAGCTAGTGGTGGTCAAACCAAAACATGGCTTCACTAGTCAATGAAATCCACAGCAGTTAATATAAGCCAGCCAGCCACGTAGAGACGTGTTAAACTGTTGTCTGGTTGAGGTCCTCAGGATGGTGAAAACCAATGGTCGGAGGCAATCGTTGATATAGCTCAAAGTCGTTCTCGATGGTGCAGATACATTCACTCTTTGTAATTTATCACATTCAATGAAAATCTACTGTTCTTCCATATTCATTTCCCCTCACTGGAACTTCTGTTTACTACCTCTCTTTTGAATCGCTCTTTATTCCCTTCTGTTTCTTTGTGTGCTACAAGGAGAGAATGTAGCAACTCGAACTACTGCACATCTGCGCCAAGCTCTGCGCTGACACTAGTCAGTCAGTCAAACTTATTAAATACGAAAAAGAATGTGAAATAGAATGATATCATTTTATATTGCAAATCTGGTCATTCTTTCTCTATCGAAATTTATCAAGGGAACCAAATGTATGAAATTTTTGAAAAGACGCCTCCCTGCCAAAACTATTAAGTCACTGAATCAGGTAGCTACTTTGCGATGCAGAATATCAAGAGAGTTGACAAAGATCAAGTCCTACGAACAATGTCTGCAAACAGGTTGTTTCCCACGACAATTCTTGAAACAACTCCGAGCATCTAAACTCCCTCCTACCCAAAAGAACCTTCGTCGAATAACAAAGTCTCATATTGAATCCTCGTACAAATATTTTTCCAATCTGAAGTGTCATCTGGCTACTTATGATACCTTAATAAATGACCTAAATATTATTTGCTGGCTCAAATTCATGAACTTCGGTAAAGAATTACAGTCCAGAACTGCAAAAGAATATGAAAACTAACTGACAAAAGCATTAGTCAAGGAAAAGTTAACTGAAGACTTCCCAGAAGCACCTGAACGTTATTTTTGTAATCTGTCAAATTTACAATTAAGCAAAATTGAATTAGAAGCTTTATCCTTGGGATTCAAGTTTCACGTCCCTAAAAAGCACATAAACCGTATAGATACAGAAACGCAGTTTGAATACTTATAATATCAACTTGCTGACCTGCAACCTGTGGACAAAGACAAACGAGGATGGCTAAAGTCCAAACTGGTTGATATAGCCAACCAGTACCACACATCACCATCCGAAAAACAAAATATGCTTACTGAGGAGCATAGAGCGGCACCAAGGAGACTATGTGAAAATGATGACATCGTCATGTTTAGACCCGACAAAGGCTCTGGAGTTGTTATAATGAATAAAACTGATTATGTACATAAAATGTTGACAAATCTTAACGACTCCGAAGAATTTCAGGTGGACAAAACTAAGAAGGATGCAACAACGTCATTCAAAAATAAAGTGAATAAATGCCTCAAAGAACTACTCATCAAGAAACCGATCGACAACAAAACTTACAATGAACTCAAGTCAAAGGGTGGACGACTCTTATTTATGTACGGTCTACCAAAAATCCATAAGGCCAATGTGCCCTTAAGACCCATACTATCAATGATAAACTCACCGTGCCACAAACTACCTCGATGGCTAGCTGATTCGTTGAAGCCAATTCGACAAAAATTTTCAAATCATAGCTTGGATGACACCTTCCAATTTTCTAAAGAAGTCGATCACGTTGACATATCCAATAAACTAATGGTGTCATACGACGTGACTGCCTTATTTACAAATGTACCAGTGATGGAAACCATAGATATCATTTGTAAACAAACAGATCTATTGCTATTACCGGAGTCAGAGCTGAAACGACTACTAATTCTTTGCACAAAAGACATCCAATTTAGATTCAATAACGAATTCTACCGACAAATCGATGGGGTCGCCATGGGTTCACCTCTAGGACCCATTCTAGCAGACATCTTCATGGGCTATCTCGAACAGACGCGACTGAGTGACACTATCAATGGAACAACATACTACCATCGATACGTCGATGCTACTTTTGTTGTTTGTAACGACATGAGTCAGGCATCCGTATTATTTGACCGCCTAAATGAGGTGCATCCAAACATTAAATTCACCATGGAATACGAACACAACGATGAGTTCAATTTCCTAGATCTAAGTGTAAAAAGAAGAGACGATGGAACGGTCGAAAAGTCCATCTACAGAGAAGAAACTTGGACTGGACAATACCTTCACTACAACAGCTTCTGCCCTATGAGCTATAAGCGGGGATTAGTAAGGACACTGTACGACAGGGCTAGGAAGTTATGTTCGCCCAACAAGATAGAAGAAGAATTTAGCTTTGTTGAAAAATACCTTAAGGAAAACGGGTATCCAAAAGGCTTTATCCTACAGTACAGCAAAGAAAGAGATGAGAAAGAGAAGTATCCAACATTTGAAAAGAAGGAAGTGTTCATTTGCCTCCCATACAAAGGAGAAACAGTATCTCAAAAGATTGAAAAAAAAGATGAAAGGAGCAATCAAGAGATGCTTCCCTGCAGCCAATCTAGTGACACTATACAGTACTACATGCTCTATAAGCCAATCGAAACTGGATAAGTACGCTGCTGATGTTACCTCCAACTGCATTTATAAATTTACGTGCACCTGCGACAGCAAGTACATCGGAAGGACAGAAAGAAGGGCTTCTATCCGGTTTTCAGAGCGTATTCCGAGAAAATTATGCTTAAAAGGAAGCAAATATTTACAAAGTCCAATTACCAGACACCTTGTGGATACGGGCCATTTTGTCGAGATTTCCAAATCCTTCAAAATATTAAACATACAAAGGACAGCGAATCTATGACGATTTGCTGAAGCAATTGCAATCAAACGTCTCAGACCAAACTTATGCACACAGAAAGAGAGTGTAGTCAATCTCTCACTCCCTTGGTAACCATATCACTTTCATTACACTGATTACTCATAGACACTAGTGAGTTCAACTCACTAAGCAAGTTTTCAAATTGATGAACTTTGACCTTGTTGAGTTGCCATGTTGACACTTTAATAGATTTTTCTGTTTTCTGTTTTCTCTCACCCCTCCTTTTTTCATAGTTTGAAAGTATATAAATTGATGGTAACTTAAACTACAAAAATTCTAATCCTTCTATTCCGGATGCGTTTATCTTATAATGCTTTCTGTATTACCTTTCAAACAATGAAGTATGAAATGTTATTATTTATAACCATTGTAATTTCAGGTAATTTGCAGCTGATGAGAACCTGTGAAATAGAATGATATCATTTTATACTGCAAATCTGGTCTTTCTTTCTCTATCGAAATTTATCAAGGGAACCAAATGTATGAAATATGAAATTATGTATCACCACGGTGACTTTGTTGCACAAACATTAAATTCCCTTTGCTCACAGAGTTTTCAGTGTCTCAAGTAAATCTAAGACAGACCCTTCTTTCTGATGCCTCAATGTATCTCCTATGGAAGCTACACGTAAATTGATACGCACAGTTGAAGCTAGCTAACACAGTAAGGGTATCTTTTGACTTTCTACTGAATCAACGAACATATCTGGTGCACAGGAATCAATCCAGTGGAATGAAATACCCCAAGTCGTCTCGTGATTATCTCTGCAATGTCATTACCTTTACATTTTAGGTTGATGAATAACTGAGGTAATTTAATCACCTTACATCCGTTTTTCTTCCCAATTTGTCGGTGAATCTTTGCGGATATCCGTTCTTTCGTAGACACTTACATGATTTGCAGCGCATTCTCCAGTTTTTCTTTCGAGCATATTATTCTCGCTCTAAGCAATGATATTTTGATTACTCCTTGTTTGAGGTTAATTGAAACAGCCTGTTGATATCCAGGTAACTTCCACTCCATTTACTTTTTCAATCATAGATCTCTGAGGCAAGTCATAACCGGAATGTTAAATTTTCTGTCCACTTCAAATATTCTATGGTGAAATTAATTTTTCTTTGTGGGATGTTCTCAAGAGATCTGCAGCATCGTTTGATGCAACTCTTCCTCAATCACCCACTTACTCCCATTTTGTGAAACTATGAGTGTGATAAACCAGAATTCCGATCTTCACTGGGAATGCACTAATTGCATACAACTCTAGTTTCGAACATACTCTATCGTCAGATTGATAGGATGGAGATATGAGGTTTACAGGGTTCCACCCCACAGTGACGGATATTTTTATGGAAAACATACGGGACAATCAGAGAAATGATATTTTTACACAAGGTATGCTGATGATACCTTTATTGTATGTGATGTGATTCATCTCATGCATCCCGTTTATTGAAAACTGTAATGCATGTATGGGAGAAATAACAAAGCAACAACAACAAATCGTAAATCCTTACTAGTAGAAACTGTAGGACAGAACCGCTTGACAGATTGTAATCTGCATGAAAAAGGTGAAGAATAACAAACAGAGAAAACAAATGATTAGCGTCAATCTATTCCTGAACATATGAATAAGAAAGCTGAAATGGACTTTTCACTAACGGTAAACAAGAAGCCTATTTACACATACATACGACTGCAATTCAAGGGAAATATTGACGATGAAGTTAACAAAATCAGTTCAAAAACTTTTAATGCTGACAAGCTACAAGTCATATCTTCTACACGATCGATGATGATCCCTCAATTGAAAGACGAAGTACCTGGACTAGCCATTTCTAAATGTATCTACCAATTCAACTGCGCCTGTGGAGGAGCGAGTTACATTAGCTGTTACTCCAGGAACTTGATTTTTCGTGCTCGGGAACATCTATCTACCAGTGTGGCCAGATAACGGTGTAGTTAGAAACATCAATACCTCCATACTGAACAGCTGGTCCAAACCGACCACAAAGCTTATATTGAAGAATCCTTCTCCATCATCTATCAAGTACCAAATAAATCTCCAAAAACATCCAGGTACCACATACTGAAAACAGCAGAGGCTATCGGGATTTGCATTAAACAACCGTTGCTCTGTGTGCAAAAGAAGCAAGTACAGCTAGCCACTACTACTGCTCTGACTGACCTTCAGTGGGGACTATAAATTCATGAATTTGTTTAATTAGTTTGCATAATTTCTCTGATATTCAGTCAGTGTATTGTTATGTTGATACTACTGAACTGCAATCCATTGATATTATTATTATTATTATCATTGATTCGATGTTATTTAAACAACACTAATGTTGTGAAGTGAATATTATTTTTAAAGAAAGAGTTTAGAGATTCTCAGATTCTTCTACACTTTAGTTTATTTAACAGAAAGCAAGATTAATCTTTCAATGAGAAAAAATAGATACAAACAAAAGCTCATTTAAAGCTTCTCATGCTCCTAAATTACAAATTCAATAATTATCAAAGATAAGTTGATGAAATCTTTTTTTGTGTGTATTTTATTCCAGTTGTTTCTTCAATGCGCTTTTCATCTTCAATACTTCACCTGCTTAAAGCAATTAGCTCACTGTATGAATTTCTAGAAAGCAGTAAGGAGATGTATTTGTGCAATACACTTCAGACATTCTGACCACACACACACACACATATTTGTCAGACATATTTATATAAACGTTAACAGAGTATAAAAGATTGATTCTGAATAAATGTTTAGGTGAAGAAGGGGGGAGGGGCAAAACTACACACAAGACATAAGAAGAAAACGGTGGGTATGTCATTAAGTGCGGTGGTGTTAATTTGTACGGAGAGGGAGTGTTGCCAGCTTTTCATACCCAGCCTTTCCACCTTACAGGGTTTACGACCGGCTAAGCGAGGTTTAGGAGTGTGTCAGACGCGTATCGAAACCCGGACCACGTTCATGGTTGGTGAGCATTTTATCACTGAGCCACCCACGCGCACAAAGAGTTATCCACCAGACCACTTGAAGCACAGAAGTGTTTAGCTCGAGGCCTTGCCAACACTCGGACTCGGGTCGTTGGATTGGGAGTCCATAAGGTTGACCGCTACACCATGAGGTCTATAAAAATAAACTATTTCATATGAAAAAGAGAAGACATTCAGCGAAGAGACTCTTTTCGGCGAATTCATTCACATAGCTGTACAATCGCATTTATATATATATATTTGTGTGTGTGTGTGTACATGAGGTTTGTCAAGTTTAGATAATTGATTAGTTAATACAAGAATGATGTAGTATAGAGACAAAGTTAATCAGACAGCAACTAAAGTAAGACTGAGTTAAGAAACTAGATGACGTAATATAATTGGCTAAAATGTTACAACTTAGGTCAGAATAGCAACAGAGGTAATTACAGGTAGAGATTAAGTAGAAGTGAAACTGAGTGAATAAGTTGGATGACGTAACATGAATGACTAGAAACTGAGCGTTGTTCAAGTCAGTAACAGTGGTAGTGAGGTGTAGAAATTGAATCGGGAGGGGGTAGAGAACAAGAAAGTTGAAAATGTAAAAGGTTACAATTGAGAAGACAAAATAATACTAATGAAGAGACAGAAGGAAGGAGAAAATCGATGGCCCCGCAGTTCCATCTTAGAACATCTTATAGTATCCGGACACCAAGCTACACCGCACAGTGAGTAAATAAAAATAGATAAGTGTGCTCGGGAACACACACGAGAAACAATCCAATTCATTCATCATAGATGTACTAATGGACTTAACCCTAACTCACTTCAGCGACTCAGGGATTGACTTGCTACCAGGGAATAATCTCGTTGACTTAGAATATGCAGACGATATAGCCCTTCTAGGCGAGGACTCTGACAAAATGCAGAGTCTACTAACACCCTGAGCAACAATCTCCGCATGTTTGGCATGCGATTCGCCCCTTAAAATGTAAGATGATGCTTCAGGATTGGACTTCATCGACCCCTAGATTAGAAATAGGAAGTGAAGTGGTAGAACACGTTGACCGCTTCAATTACTTGGGAAGTACCATCAGCCCCAACGGGTTGATCTCAGACGAAATTTCAGCACGAATACAGAGGGCTAGGTTCACATTCGCCAGTTTTCGCCGTCTCTGGCGTAGACGCGATATCCGACTATCAACCAAAGGGCGTGTGTACTGCTCAACAGTCCGCTCCGTCCTCCTTTATGGCTGTGAGACCTGGCCATTGAGAGCAGAAGACATGAAAAGATTAGCTGTCTTCGATCATAGGTGTCTGCGTTCTATCTCCCGCGTGAAGTGGTATAATAAGGTGAGCAATATTGAGGTTAGGCGTCGAGTGCTAGGTAAGGCGGGGAAATCAATCGACGAAACGGTGAAATTACTTCGACTGAGATGGTTGGGACATGTGCTACGTATGCCTAGTCATCGCCTTCCTCGACGGGCAATGTTAGCTGATATAGGGTCAGGCTGGAAAAGAGCTAGCGGCGGTCAAACGAAAACATGGCACCAATCAATGAAATCCACAACAGTTAATCTAAGCCACGTAGGAAGATGTAGACTTCCTGGTTGGGGCCCTCGGGATGGTAAAAACCAATGGTTGGAAACAATTGGTGACATGGCTCAAAATCGTTCTCAGTGGCGCAGATGCATCCACTCCTTGTGACTTATTATTTCCAATTAAACTTTTGTTCTCCGTTATTACTATTCCTTTGTCTCACACCTCTGTTTACTGTCTATATTATGCATTTCTTCTACTTTCTTCATTTGTTTTGCGTGCTACATAGATTGTGGCGACTTGAACTGCCGCACATATGTGCAAAGTTCTATGTCGAAAACCGACCGACCAACAAACTTCAAAGTCGTCCACAGAGTAAGAAGTAGTCTCCCTAGAGGTGTACGAATCAGACTTCTTCAAACTGCAGAAGCAATGGCGATTCACTTGCTAAGTCCTGAACTCTGCATACAGAAGAAGTTCGTTCAATCACTACACTTGCAATAGGCGTAACCTATCTTATTAGCCGACATGTAAATTCTACCTAATCTTTCCTTCTGTCTCTTCATTAGTATTATTTTGTCTTCTCAATTGTAACCTTTTACATTTTCAACTTTCTTGTTCTCTACCCCCTCCCGATTCAATTTCTACACCTCACTACCACTGTTACTGACTTGAACAACGCTCAGTTTCTAGTCATTCATGTTACGTCATCCAACTTATTCACTCAGTTTCACTTCTACTTAATCTCTACCTGTAATTACCTCTGTTGCTATTCTGACCTAAGTTGTAACATTTTAGCCAATTATATTACGTCATCTAGTTTCTTAACTCAGTCTTACTTTAGTTGCTGTCTGATTAACTTTGTCTCTATACTACATCATTCTTGTATTAACTAATCAATTATCTAAACTTGACAAACCTCATGTACACACACACACACAAATATATATATATAAATGCGATTGTACAGCTATGTGAATGAATTCGCCGAAAAGAGTCTCTTCGCTGAATGTCTTCTCTTTTTCATATGACTCAATGGGGATTTTCAATCTACTTAAACTATTTCAATTAGAATCTCCATCCAGATTCGCCACGCTGATTTAGACTATTGTTAAAAATAGATTAGACTATACAAAAACTAATTAATAATATGGCGAACATATCTTTAAAAAAAAATTATGGTTTATGTTACCATTCATGCTATACTAACTACCTGATGAGGAATCAGTAGGCTGACTTGATTTATCCGAAAAAATAAAATAATATAAAACAGCGCATAGTGCGTGTTGGTGTGTAGGGATATGATTGGCTACATGGTGCCAATCACCATCAACGGGAGGGATTTGAAAGAGGTTACTTCATTCACTTATCTAGGGAGCATTGTCTCGACTACACGAGGAACGGACGAGGATGTCAAGTCGAGAATCGGTGAGGCGAGAAACACATTCATCAACCTGAAACCAATCTGGAAATCTTCGTCACTCAGCATCAACAACAAAATTCGGATTTTCAATACAAACGTCAAGTCAGTTTTGCTTTACGGATCAGAAACTTGGCGGGTCACCAGGAATATTTTCAACAGGTTGCAGACCTGTCTTCGCTCTATAGTGAAGATTAGATGGCCGGAAAGAATCACCAACAAGAAACTATGGGAACAAACAAAACAAGAACCAATCGCCCAACATATATGCAGGAGAAAGTGGAGGTGGATTGGACACTCGCTAAGGAGGCCGCTGGGTGACATCGCGCGTCAGGCTATCACTCGAGTGGAACCCGAAAGGGAAGCGGCGAGTGGGACGTCCAAGGGTGACATTGAGTAGATCGTGTGAAGAAGAGTTGAAACAGTATGGAATAACATGGATGCAAGTGAAAAGTACAGCAGAAGACAGAAGCAAATGGAGACGTGCAGTTGAAGCCCTATGTTCCACTAGGAACCCAAGGGAACAATAATAATAATGATACTAATACAGGATTTCACCATGAGCTGACATCGGTTAGAAAAGCATTGGGAAAGCTGCAGGGAGTATTGGAAAGCTGTTTTGTTGTCCTAGTTTGGGAAAGCTGTCCAGTACTCCCTGAAGGTTTTTCAATCCCTCTCTAACCGATATCAGCTCATGATGAAATCCTGAAAGCATATTGTACCTGTATCTATTGGACACCATAAAAGGTTGTTATAACATGGTGATATCAAGGTGGACGAATATGTATGCGAAATTAACTCAGCAGAATCTGACTAATATTCGTTTTCAAATGAAACAACCCGATGGTTTTAGGGTTGTTTAACAGATTTTAGAAACTGAGCACTTATCAAGTGATGATCACTGTATACTTTTAAGCATTTGGTCATAAGTTGTATAGGATTGTCATTATCTAATTGTGAAAATACACGCGCTTGAAGTAGTATGCTTTAGATAAATGACACTTAAGCAACAAATTTGCTGCTTAGGAAAGTTCTGATGAATATCGCAGACTTTCGATTGACAACACCATTTGCTTTTGATCATGATATCGCAAAAAGGCTGGTCCAGCTAAAGGCAACAATATAATCAGATTAAACAGAAAGTTTCAAGTATAAAAGCGAAATGTGGGGTTGATAGTCATCCAGTCTTCAATGAAATTATTGGAAAGAAATGGCTCCTACTGTAGATGGTATCAATGAAAGGATGCTGAAAAAGTGCTTTTCTAAGGGTGAAAATAGCTTCAGTTTAGGAGTTTCAAATATTCAGGCAATCGACTTAACTTAACTTAAGAAAATTCGGATTTTCAATTACTTCGCTCCACGAAATTGACTACTAACAGCACATACTCGTGGCATACAAGATAAAATCTCTTTGAAGTTGCCATGAAGTCATATTCAAATCATTACAGATTTCAGGGGAAAAACTGGTGTCAAATCATGATATACAACATATGGTTAGTAGTGTCTGACAGTGAAACTCGCAAGAAGGGGGAGTACTATCTAAAATACAGTGTGCTGCTCGACGATTCATCTTCTCACTGATCCATACTGTCCACTTGCTTCACACTACTAACCGTGTTGTTTCCTTTGGATTTTTGCAGGAACCTCTCATCCTCACCCGGAGACTATGTTACAACCGGTGCCAAGCTTCTACTAGCAGACACGACTGCAGCAGTGAGCGCTTCAGTGGATTGTATTTTATAATTTATAGAAGCGAAATTTAACTGTATCAACAATTAACCAGTAATTTCTAGAACTCGTTAGCTGTATTTTTCTATAATATATATACCGTTATAATACTATTTCATTAACTTAGATTTTTATTCTAATATTTTAACCGTTACCGAGCTCGTTGTTAAGTCCCCTACAAATTAATTGGTGAGCCCGTTCGAACATTTTTAGCTTTATAAACTGTATATTTATATTGTTATCATTTTTATTTTTGACTGCATATTATATATATATATTTATATATTTGTACGTCTATATACTAATCATGTCACCACCCATCCACCGTAATGAGTAACCGGTTCAGGCTGCGTCTACTGCAGACACACCTGTATTATTAGCTCTTCCAGCAATAGCAAACAGGATGGAAACGTTGACAATTGAACTGTCTAGCCTATGTGCACGATGTGGTAGACCACATTCCAGGCCAAGGCAATCTCAACGGGTGTTTTCAAGACAGCAGACCAGGACGTCTCCTAATACTCAGAATATTTGCTGGTAACATAGAAAGTTTGGCAACAAAAGTTTTGAACAAAAGTTATGCACAATGTTTCCATTTTTAACATTTAACAAAAAACTGCACAAACAAATCGTTTCAGACTCTACAACTATTGTTTCAAATGTGAAGGTATTATTCACTAATATAGTGAGCCAGCCACCAGTTAAACTTCATGTTTACATTAACGTGTACTAGTTCTTATTGACTGAAGTTATTTTTGAATTTCGCATTAACCTGAAGGCATCTTAGAAATGTCCGCGCTAGGAGGCAACATGCCGACACAGATCAAGCAATTTGATGCGATTATTACTTAGATAACTAGCATCCGTATAAAGAGATTAGGTAGGTAGGTAGGTATCGGTCGGTCGGTCGGTTTTCGACATAGAACTTTGCACGTATGTGCGGCAGTTCAAGTCGCCACACTCCATGTAGCACGCAAAACAAATGAAGAAAGTAGAAGAAATGCATAATATAGACAGTAAACAGAGGCGTGAGACAAGGGAATAGTAATAACGAAGAACAGTATAGTTTCATTGGAAATCATAAGTCACAAGGAGTCGATTCATATGCGCCATTGAGAACGATTTTTAGCCATGTCACCAATTGTTTCCAACCATTGGTTTTTACCATCCCGAGGGCCCCAACCAGGAAGTCTACATCTTCCTACGCGGCTTAGATTGACTGTTGTGGATTTCATTGATTGGTGCCATGTTTTCGTTTGACCGCCACTAGCTATTTTCCAGCCTGGCCCTATATCAGCTAACATTGCCCGTCGAGGAAGGCGATGACTAGGCATACGTAGCACATGTCCTAACCATCTCAGTCGAAGTAATTTCACCGTTTCGTCGATTGATTTCCCCGCCTTACCTAGCACTCGACGCCTAACCTCAATATTGCTCACCTTATTA
The DNA here is from genome assembly GCA_944472155.2 of Trichobilharzia szidati. Lineage (NCBI taxonomy): Eukaryota > Metazoa > Platyhelminthes > Trematoda > Strigeidida > Schistosomatidae > Trichobilharzia > Trichobilharzia szidati. Next base: position 172,708,756 of record OX235279.1, read on the forward strand.
TACCACTTCACGCGGGAGATAGAACGCAGACACCTATGATCGAAGACAGCTAATCTTTTCATGTCTTCCTCTCTCAATGGCCAGGTCTCACAGCCATAAAGGAGGACGGAGCGGACTGTTGAGCAGTACACACGCCCTTTGGTCGATAGTCGGATATCGCGTCTACGCCAGAGATGGCGAAAACTGGCGAATGCGAACCTAGCCCTCTGTATTCGTGCTGAAATTTCGTCTGAGATCAACCCGTTGGGGCTGATGGTACTTCCCAAGTAATTGAAGCGGTCAACGTGTTCTACCACTTCACTTCCTATTTCTAATCTAGGGGTCGATGAAGTCCAATCCTGAAGCATCATCTTACATTTTACAGGGGCGAATCGCATGCCAAACATACGGAGATTGTTGCTCAGGGTGTTTAGTAGACTCTGCATTTTGTCAGAGTCCTCGCCTAGAAGGACTATATCGTCTGCATATTCTAAGTCAACGAGATTATTCCCTGGTAGCAAGTCAATCCCTGAGTCGCTGAAGTGTGATAAGGTTAAGTCCATTAGTAGTAGGTAGGTAGGTATAGAAAACAGTAAACGCCAACTTACTCATTCTATCAACAAATGGACTACTTGAGCATATTTGTAATTGCCATTCTGGAGCACCTTCAGGTTTTAGAGATCTGTAAGGCAGAAAAAAATCATACAAGAGATGTGAAGTTGCTTTGCCGATTGATAATTAACAATATACTGACTGGAACGCTGGAAAGAACACTATGAGGAGCAGTTTAATTGGCCTACAGCCACGCTCAACCTGCCAAACATCCAACACCTCCCTGAATGGGATATAAATACAGGTCCTCCGCCCCTAACTGAGGTTACCAAAGCTGTCACTAATCTGAAACAAGGCAAAGCAGCGGGACTTGATGGATTGACTCCAGAGGTATTTAAGTACGGTGGAGACAGTTTACTGTCTGCATTAACTGAGGTACTAGGTAGCGTCTGGGAATCAGAGGAAGTCCTGTCGGGTTGGTGTAAGTCACTGATTATCCCCATATACAAGAAGGGAGACAAGTCTTCCTGTGATAGGGAGTGAAGTGGTTTGTGGAACGTGTTGACCACTTCACTTATTTGAGAAGTTGCATCAGCCAACGCCAATTGGTTGATCGCTGACGAAATCTCAGCACGGATACGGATACAGACGGCTCGTTTCGCAAATGCCAACTTACGCCACTTCTGGTCTAGCAGACGTGGTCTCCAGCTGGCTGTCGACTGGATGCCGTGTGTGGAAGAAAAAAATTATTTTTAAAAAAAAAGGTTTTCTAATATGAGATAAAAAATGTTCCAATTATTAAGAGGAGCTTCAGTTTTTAAATTAAACCAATTTCTATACATATATCCATTCAAATGACTGAAAATAACTTCGTTTTGTGATCCGTTGATAGCTCAGATTCTATTTTTAAGTCTTCCCCAGAAACCTTCGATGTAATTATCATGAGTATGACAGGGTCGACGGAATCATTCGAATGGTTCACTCTATGATGTATATATCCCAATTGCGATAATTGGCTATATCCCGCCCATTCATCTGTGTGAATGGTGGTGCCTGGTAACACTAGACGCTGAATAATAGGGAGGTGTATCAGTACTCCTATCTAGAATCAGCTGCATAAACCCTTTGCGAATCTAGGTGTCATAAATCCCTAAAACCCAAATGTTATTCGCTCTGGCACCCAGTAATTGGACAGAAACAAGATATTCAGGCAAAGTTAAACTTTCGACACCAATAACAACCAATCATCAAAGACAGTTTCAACTTTTCAAAGAAAGTTCCCAGAAGACAATTAATTCAGTGTCGCTTACCAGTATGCACAATTATTCGCGCTAGAATAATGGTGAGCTTCGTCAACCAATGACTAGCATGCGTTCAGGGTCATTGGAACATTCACAAGGTCATTGGAACATTTACAATCTTCGGACTCTATTGTTGAACTTCGCCCAAGTTGCATTGATCTACATTCCGACTGAAGCTGAGAAACAATTGAAGTCACTTACTCATATATTATCCCTCAAGGTTTGGCTAGTAATGGCCCAGCATCCTTGATGAAATCCACTGTCACCATAACTAGACGCTGTACAGCATCTTATACAAGCACTGTCAACGATCTAAAATGGTTTTTATATAGCTTTCTACGTGCTTATCAACATACTCGTTCGGAGCAACCATGCTGTGACAAATGGCCGGCTATGGGTGACTACACTGCAGTAAAACAAATCTGCTTGAAATTGACCAATATTAATCTGCATTCAGTTGAACTCACATCTGGTATTACTTGCAAAAAAATGATGTCAAAATCATAAAAATTAATCACTCATTTAAAATTAATACCCAATTTGAACATAAAACAAGATACGATGCCGCACACAACAAAGTTATATCGAGGAATTGACTTCAAGCTTTATTTTTTCCCCAAATATTTGTAATTTATCCGACACATACTTGGGTTTTTTTTGTTAATGCGAAGACAATATTTCTATATTTCTTTATGTGCTCCATTGAACGACTAACTATCAGAATGTGCTCACTAACTGATGTCAGAGAGGAGAGCAACCATGTAATTTCACTATAAATCAAATTCATGTAATTTAAATAATACTTATCCATGCCTGTACAGCTGGTGTGTCCTACATTGATAGGAAATATATATTATTATTAATCCTCAGCAGCACAGTTCGCTCCGTCCTCCTTTATGTCTGTGAGACAAGGCTATTGGAAGTGAAAGAAAGAAAAAGGCTAGCTGTCTTTGATGATAGGTGTCTGTGTCCTATCTCCCGTGCTAAGTGGTATAATAGAGTGACAAATTAAAGGAAGCAATAATAATAATATAGTTGTCCCGATGGAGAAAAAATGGTGTAATTTACAAAGGGACAACTGAGAGATGAAGTTTCAGGGATCAACCTGGAGACTTGAAAAACTTGCTTAATGGGAAAAATCTTCACAAAAAGATGTGACAAAAAAATAATGACCTCCGACAGCTTCTTTTTTTGATGAACTTCTTTATTTCATTTATTTATTTCAAAACAAATTTGGTGTAAAACACTCATTGGACAGATAATACGACCTATCAAACTCCTATGGATATGAACCTATCTATGGCTCTGATGACAACAAGCCTAGTCTCTTCGCTGATCACAACGATAACAACAGCAAAAAAACAGGATTGGACTACACCGACTCCTAGATTAGAAATAGGAAGTGAAGTGGTAGAGCACCTTGACCGCTTCACTTACTTGGGAAGTACCATCAGCCCCAACGGGTTGGTCGCTGACGAAATCTCAGCACGAATACAGAAGGCTAGTTTCGCATATGTCAGTTCACGCCGTCTCTGGCGTAGATGTCATATCTAGCTGGCTATCAACCAAAGGGAGAGTGTACTGCTAAGCAGTCCGCTCCGTCCTCTTTTATGGCTGTGAGACCTGGCCATTGAGAGTGGGAGACATGAAAAGATTAGCTGTCTTTGATCATAGGTTTCTGCGTTCTATCTCCCGTGTGAAGTGGTATAATAAGGTGAGCAATATTGAGGTTAGGCATCGAGTGCTAGGTAAGCAGGGGAAATTAATCAACGAGGCCGTGAAATTACGTCGACTGAGATGGTTAGGACATGTGTTACTTATGCCTAGCAATTCATCGCCTTCCTCGACAGTGGGCAATGTTAGCTGACATAGGATTGGTCAGGCTGGAAAATAGCTAGCGGCGGTCAAACCAAAACATGGCACCAGTCAATGAAATACACAACAGTTAGTCTAAGCCACGTAAGAAGGTGTAGACTCCCTGGTTGGGGTCCTCGGGACGGTAAAAACCAATGGTTGGAAACTATTGGTGACATGGCTAAAAATCGTTCTCAATGGCGCATATGAATCGACTCCTTGTGACTTATGATTTCCAATGAAACTATACTGTTCTTCGTTATTACTATTCCCTTGTCTCACGCCTCTGTTTACTGTCTATATTATGCATTTCTCCTACTTTCTTCTCTTACTTTGTGTGCTACATGGAGTGTGGCGACTTGAACTGCAAAGTTCTATGACGAAAACATACGGACAGACAGACCGGGAGAAGAAGCAAGAAGAGCTGATGACTACTTGACAAAGGAGTTAGACAATAGTCTAAACAGTTGACAGCAGTGCTGCTAATTGTACTTGTTCTGAATAACCATTACAAAACAATAAATTTACTGTGATAAGTTTAAAGAGTTCACAACCAGTGAGAATCCGACCTTCAGAAGTACATGAGTGTACCGAAACAGCAAAATAAAGTTATTTTAGTGTTACAGGTCAAAGTTAGGGCTGAATTAGGAGCAAATGAGACACACACACACGACACAAAACAATTTAGGGAAGACAAAAAGGAAAGAAAATGAAAGAATAATAAAAAATCAACCTGAAATTCATTCACCAGTGCCAAAACCAATGCAATCTGGCAAATATATAGCAAGGATTATATACCGAACTGTACAAAAAAATTTTATTATTAATCATCCGCACTATGGCTGTCAAAACTCACCCAGACAAGTATATTGGTCGATACCAGAAGTGAGTGCAGATCGCTTTTCTACACGTCTCAAACATTATATACTACAGGTACACCGACTACAACAAGGTGAAATAAACTAGTCACAATAAAGTGGTTAATTAACTCTCTTTTTTATTCCTCTACGTTCCCAGGGGAGCATAGGGGGCTACAAACTACAGCTTTGAAGTTTCGTTAGTAGTGGTGTTTTACTTTTACGGGATGAGGTTGCTAGCCTCATGCCCTACCTTCCCTCTTTACCAGTCTTATTACTGACTTAGTGAGGTAAAGAAGTGCGTCACTAGGCTGGGGATCGAACCCCGGAGCATTCTACTACTGTACCACCGATGCGATTAATTATCTTAGAAAAAAACAACTAAATATTTGATAAAACTTACCAAAACAATGGAAGGAGATATCGTTGGCTGAAATCCGGTACTCGAGTGATAAGGTGAGCAGATGTTCGTGTATCTGAAGTCGAAATGAACCAACACACAAATAAGAAATACCAAGTGAAGAACGTCTTACCATTAGGTTGAACTGAACTGGTTGATTTCTTATCCTCTTTTCCAGATTCCTTATATTTGTAATAAAACAGACTGAATACTCTTTTACCGAATTTCAAGTTTCCACAAAAGTAAAGACGTCCACAATCTGTAAACTGGAATAGTATAATATATTCATTACAAATATATATATATATAAAGATTAATTGCTTCGCTAGAGCTGACTCTCATGTTTCGGTTAGTCTAGTAAATATCTCTTTGACGCTCGAAACGATGAGATCTTAGTTTTAGTCTCATTAGGAATGCCGACTAATTGAACGACATGCAGGTACACATGTAACGACAGAAGGCAAGAGTCAGGCTACAGATCATTTATTAAGGAAATCAACGCATATTCATATATGTTTTCATGTAGATTACTATGGATACGTAAACAAACAAACATAGTCTTCCGATTGGTTGTTTCTCACGTCAAATCTTGGGAACGTAAATATTGACGTAAATTACTGTCTACCAATTTGGCTAGTAGACAGCTCTCACCACACACACAGCTCATGTGTCCCAAATAAGGTTTCTTGCATTTGGTGCGTACATTATGCCTGTCGATAGTGTGATGTCCTACTGAAGGAATAAATGAATCTCTTTCCTTCCTTATCTGTTGTCGTATTTGAAATTCAACGTAGTTTTATTGCACAGGAATGTATGTTTTCAAGTCTCTCTCTGTACATGCTGAAAATACATGTCAATTAGTGCATACTTTATTCTATAGTGTGGCATTACTAATACCATGTACCAGTCTGGAATGTGCTGAAATGCAGATTTTCATTTCACCTTCATTATTCAATACATAAATAAGAGCCTATCAGACAGACTATTCTTGGTAGTTTCGACAGTAAATTTTACATCGTAATTATGTTGACGTGGAATAATAGTGAACCAACTCTGTGTGTGTGTGTAATTTATTATTATTATTCTTGTTGCCTTTAATTCCTAGAGGAACATAGGGATTCAGCCGCACGTCTCCATTCCTTTCGGTTCTCTACCAACGTTTTCATCTGGCTCCACGTCTGCCCATATGCTTTCATCTCCTCTTCACATGACCTCCTTCATGTCACCATCGCACCGACGACTAACTCGCTGCCTACCATTCGGGTTCCACTCCAGCAATGGCCTGGCGTGTGATGTCACTTGATGGTTCTCTCAGAGTACGGCCAATCCACCTCCATTTCTACCTGCATATTTGTTGCACAGTCGGTGCCTGCTGCGTTGGTTCGCTCATTGCCAGAGATCCCAACCTGTTGCCGATCTTTTCTGGCTGGCCATCTGACCTTGAGTAGTATTGAGCGAAGACAGCTGTTGACAAAGCTCTGTAGTTTGTTCGAAGTGCCCTTCGTGACGCAGCACTAAGTCCCTGATCCGTATGGTAAAGAGCACTGACTTCACATTGGAGTCAAAAATCCGGATCTTTTTTTCATGCTGAGTGCTGTTGACCTCCACACAGACTTGAGAGAAATGAAAGCTTGCCTTGCTTTCTCGATCCTCGCTTTGATATCCTCATCAGTTCCGTCCGCCTGTAGTTGAAACGATGCTTCCCATATCAGTAAGTAGGTAAAGGAGATTGCTTCTTTCAGATTAACCCCATTTATGCTGGCTGGTTGTTGTCTGTTGTTGTTGCCGGTGGGACCTTCATCACCTCTGTTTTCCCTAGGTTTACCTGAAGTCCTATCTTCAATGGATGCTTCTTCTGCCAACTTGTCGTTTCTCACTTGCATATCCTCCAGTTTGTAGGAAATCAGACATATACCATCGGCGAAATCCAGATCCTCTAAATTCCTTTTAGTGTTGGTCCATTTTATGCCTGTCTCCTGGCTGCCCACTGTGTTTCTGTCTCATTATCCAATCTACTGCAATCAGGAAAATCATTGGACATAGTGGGCAACCAGCTTGTCTTACTCCTGTCCTCACTTCGAAGGATTCCGTAAGTTTCCCGTTGTGGGTTACTTGGCAAGCAGCATTATCGCACAACTGTTGCATGAGGTGTATAACTGTGTGGTGGCACCCCGTAGTAGCGAAGTGGTCGCCAAATCAATCTCTCGATCGACGCCGCACTATCGAAGGCCTTTACAAAGCCGATGAAGCTGAGGGAGGCAGAGAGCTGACTGCCATTCGAAGCTCTGGTCAATGATGATACGCAGTGTTGCAATTTGATCGATGCATGACTTGTTTCTCCTGAATACAGTCTGTTACAGTCGAAGTTTTTCATCAAGGGTGTGTTCCTTTCTCTCCAGGATCATGCGACTTAGTATTTTGCTTGGGATGGACAGGAGCATAATTCCGCGACAGTTCTCGCATTGACCTAAGTCTCCTCTCTCCACCAGTTTCAATAGGTATCCTTTCTTCCAATCGGCAGGTACCTTGCGTAATTTAGTGTAATTTAGTTACTGATATAACAAGGCTTTAGTGATTAATTCAAAATATCCCGCCTCTGTTTTTGCTTTCCATTCCGCCTTCATATCACAGTTTATAAAAACCTTACAGTGAGAATTTAATGAGCATAAAAGCTGTTCGTATTTTGCTTTCCATTGCAGTTGCTTTTCGTTTTTATTCTATTTCTTCCTCTACATTTTATGCCCCCCCCCAAGTGACTAACTGTGCTTTTTACCAATTCTTGTGTCTGCAACCTTGTCTGTTGTGGTGTTGTTACCAGAAAACATTACACTGACTACTACTTGCAAATTGGTGTCATTTAGTAGCATACACCGCAAGCCAAGTTAACAACCCCTTAGTAGCACGTCTAGGAGACAAAATGTTGATGACAGGAAGTATAAAATACTCACCTTGGATTCAAAGTAAACCAAAATACTTAAAATACAAAACTAATTAACAAATGGAACACTTACAGATACAATGTCATCCTTTATTATCCAACTGATTAAAAGATTTTCCAGTTCTTGTGTAAATCTATCCAATTAAAATATAACGTAAAATCATATAGTAGTTACTCATCAGTTTGAAAAGAATCAAATATTACAAAATCTAAGCATAAATAAAATAAATATGCACAGATTGATGAAAACTTATCCTTTTTCAATGCCCACTTTTCTTTTACCGAACGAGATAAATCTCATTTTCGAAATAGAAAGGTGTTTAAGACTATCACTTTATAGGACTGACTGACTGGTTTCGACGAAGAACTTTGCACAGATGTACAGCAGTTCCAGTTGCCACGCACCATCTCTCTCCTTGTAGCACACAAAGCAAGATAAGAGATCGAAAGACATTCAAAAGAGAGATAATAAATAGAAGTATCAGTGAGGGAGAAAGAATAGTAATGTGGAAGCACAGTAGATTTTTATTGGATATGATAAATAAACCACAAAGAGTAAATGCATCTGCACTGTGCATTCAGAACGAGGATTTCGAGCCATATCACCAATTGTCTCTAGCCTTCATTGGTTTTTACCATCCCGAGGAACCCAACTAGTCAGGAAGTATGCACCTTTCTACGTGGCTTAAATTAGCTAGTATGGATTTCATTGACTGGTGAAGCCATGTTTCGGTTTGACCAACATTGGCTAGCTGTTTATCAACCTGATCAATCCTATGTCAGCTAACATTGCTCGTCGATTGAGGAAGGAGATGGCTAGGCATGCGTAACACATGTCCTAACCATCTCAATCGGTGTAACTTCACAATCTCATCGACTGATTTCCTCTCATCACCTAGCACTCGAAGGAAGCCTAATCTCAATATTGCTCACTCTATTATACCACTTCGCATGGGAGATAGGACGCAGACACTTATGATCAAAGACAGCTAGCCTTTTTCTTTCTTCCACTTCCAATAGCCTTGTCTCACAGACATAAAGGAGGACGGAGCGAACTGTGCTGCTGAGGATTACACACGGCGGCCAGTCGACAGCCAGCCGGATATCACGTCTGCTAGACCAGAGGTGGCGTAAGTTGGCATTTGCGAAACGAGCCGTCTGTATCCGTATCCGTGCTGAGATTTCGTCAGCGATCAACCAGTTGGCGTTGGCTGATGCAACTTCCCAAATAAGTGAAGTGGTCAACACGTTCCACAAACCACTTCACTCCCTATTTCCAAGGTAGGAGTCAGTATAGTCCAGTCAGTCCTGTAGCATCATCTTACATTTGACAGCACGAGTGAATCTCGCATGCCAAACATTCGCAGATTGCAGCTCCTCAAGGTGTTCAGAAGACTCTGCATTTTGTCAGCGTCTTCATCTAGGAGGAGGAGGAGGATTATACCATCTGAATATTCTAAGTCAACGAGATTATTCCTTCCCTGGTAACAACAAGTCGATCCCTGAGTCGCTGATTTCTTTTAGTTAATAATTTGTGTCCAGTGAGTACATCACTTCAATGCCAATCTATCTAACAAATATAACCAACCATATATCCTACTTAAAGTAGATAGAGTAGAAATACCTCAAAATACTTAAATGTTATGATACTACGACATGCTAACTTACACTTCCCAGTCTGTTACAGCTGTATAGTCTTCAAACGTTTCTCCACTTCTTTCCTACGAAAAAGGACAGTGAATATTTTAGATGAAACATTTCAGGCTTTAAAATAAGAAGTTCAGTGTATTGTCTTTATTTGAAAATTTACCATCAATGAAAACTTACTGTAAATGTACATTTACTCATCGATTCAGTCATATTCTCATCTCTGTTTGTTTTTCACAGATAAATTCTGTAAATAAAAAAAGAATTGAAAAACTCGATTAAACACAAGTTACTAATGGATGTAACAGACATGTAACAGTATTAAAGTGCTTTACAATGCATAAACGACTTCTATCCTACAGGTTATCTGTAACACAAAGCAAAATGAGGGGAGACTAAAAATTAAAAAAATTCTTGATTTCAGTTTCACAGCTGAAATGTGTGATGACACCCAACGTGAAAGACAAGGAATGAGCTATGCTAAGGTGGAACACCAATCCAATCGTTGTTAAAAGTGTGACTGTGTGTTTCACAATTCACGCAACATTACTACAATCCTAATAGTGTTGTTGTACATCAGGGATTGTAAGCTTACAGTGACACGTCATGACAAAATAAATCATTATGGCACCACTATACTTCCAATGTTCTCAATATTTTCTAAATGTATCATGTATCCGTTTCTTATTCTCATCATATTATTCGCTTAACGTACTTTTAGCTGTTATTTCTTCGGCGGACTTTAATGCCGAGGTGACCGCGGTTTTATTTTACCTTCAGTCATCAATCATCAGATCAGTGCGAATCGGTCAGTCCACGGTCATGTAAGATAGTCTCACTAGCAAACACACAAATCACTGATCACTTCAAAAACGATCAATATTTCGATTTGACACACTTGATAGTCTCACTATAGAGGAAAATCAACCCCGCGTGTAATTATTTCAGGCTGTAGTCAGAGAAGTAAAAAGTACTTCTAAAGAACAAATAAGCGGATACCTATAGGACAACAGCTGCTTGCCTTACAAAGCAACTTCTCTATTAGTTATAAACACGTTGACATCGTAACGAATAATTGACACGATATGTTTCGCATTGTTTACTACATCACTGAATGCTGTCAGTGCAACTACTTTTAGTGAGGCTTTCATCTACTTGTATCTACTGTTGTGCCTACGGAATCTTGAAAAATACCTCAGGTTTTAAAAGGTGTGAGGACCTCCCGACAGTGAAGTAACTCAATGGATTTCTGCGTTACACTCTCAGATTTGGCGAACCAAAAACCAAAAAATATGAATTGACAGAGGTTAAAATTCATGGGTCGTTGGATCGGGTCCCAGTGGCTTAATGGTCTACGAACTCGCCTTGAAACCAGAAGGTCCTGAGTTCGGTCCTATGGTGAATGCGTACTGATTAAGAGTCCCAATCTAGGACAATGGAAACAGCTATCCAGTACTCCCAGGTTTCCCAATGGTTCTCTAAATGATATCAGCTGATCAATAAATCCTCTAGCCAATCAGAAAAACAGAATAAGTTTTTCACTGCCATAGGATTGCAACGAAAATGAGGTTGATTGTGATGCACAAACAGACGATACCCAAATACAACCACTCTTTATCCCAAGACACCACGTCACGTCACGGACAGATCATCTCTCCGCTTTTCGCAACCAATTATAGGGCTACAAAATGTTACGTAAGCCGTTGTGATGGCAGCCAATGAAATCGGAAGCCCTACATGAGATTACTTAAAGTAAGGAGACCTCTACCTCAAGGTTATTCACTTGGCGTCGCCATCTTACAGGCGCGGATAGTAAGACATGAGTAGTTACTGCACAACCTTAGGCCGGAATGAACAGGTTTTGCAATAAGAGAAAATAACAGTATGTTGTGAGACGCTTTATAGACCAAGTCCGCCTAATATGCTTTGTGTACGACTCCCAGAATAATGACAACCTTCTCAGGAACACTCAACTCTGCCAAACAGTTCTAAAGAGAAGTCTTGTGTAAAGAATAAAAGCTAACCGTTGTATCAAGAAATAATCATTGTCCCTGCGCTCGAAATGTCATAATATTCAAATAATCAGTGGACTTACGGTCGAAACACCCATGGATCAAACGAAACCCAGTCTATTATTTGTGAACCAGCTTTACATGTATTTCGCAAAGTATGTGAAGTGAATCGGTAGTCAGTATTCCGGTTAAACTGGTAACAGACCAATAATCTAATCAATGTCAGGTGCATTACACAACCCACTTCGAATATAAGCACAACGATTTCATTTTACATTGATCAATCTCCCAACCATAGCTTCTTAAGCAATACTGTCAGTTTAGCCGCCAATCTAGCCAGCATCTTTAAAAATAGTTCAAACAGGTACTATATGATACCTGAGTACTGACAGGTCTTTTCCGATATCCGCTTCATTGCCTGTTAGAACTGTAGTCTAGATTGGATTTTTTATAAACATTGCGGAGTGGCATTTAATATGTCAGGGCTGATGACTTCATTCAACTGTTCACTCAAAAGAAGGTGAGGTGGAACTGGGATCCACTGGTTCAACGTGCCTAGATCGATAAGCAACACCCGCCTTATATAACAAGCAATCTGTTTTGAGTTGTCACGAGAGATCTGATTGTTTCCCTATGTGGATTAACTTATCTGCTGCTTGTGATTCGTAGGCAGACCAAGTTGTTAACTAACTGCAGGCAGGTGAATATGTCAGAGAATATTGATCGCAACATCCCGCTGTAGTACCGTAACATTTCATCACTTTATTCTGCACCGATCCCAGGAGGTTGGTCAGTTTTCTAAAAGACAACAGAACTACATTGTGACGCCTAAGACAGAGTCAGCAAATAGGTGATTTCCTGTTGTCTTCGAGGACTGGGACAGCCATTCCCTTCCGGAATATAATCTGGCGAAATTATGATAATAATAATTTGCTTTATTCCAGAAACAGTACTAGTGAAACAGTGTGGAATTTTCAGCACAATATCTACAATATTTGCATCTAATGTTACAAACATTTAAAAGGAGTATTCAACAGAAAATAAATCTAAAGACACCAACAGCAAAAAAACAGGATAAACACAGAAATAATTATAAATGCGGAAAAGTACCAAGAAGTAGAAAGGAAAATAAACATCATATAATAATAACTCAGTATTGGGTAGTGGAAGCTATGATATGATTATGCATGGTGACAGTAATGCTATACAAAAAGATGATAAGTTGTGTAGAAATTTCATCCGCGAATCAGTTTTGTAAGATTGGATATTACTGGAGCAAATACCATTACCGTCACGGTTTCACTCTTGTGATTTGTTGCATGACTCTATCTATCTACCTATCCATACATGTATGTGCCTGTATATATAAGCTAAAGGTTACACACATAAACCATGCATAAATCTTGTGTAACAAAGAAATCATCACATCAGTCCCTATCGTTCGCATCATCATCGTCGTTGGCATCTGCAGCTGCATCAGCATCAAATATGTCTAGACGGAGTGATCGTTTACTGCCTATTCATCCGAATAATTTGAACAAAGTGATACGCGGGGAATGGGAGTCAATTTCACAATGGTTATGCGATGTCCTGTCATCTGGTGATGTTCTGTGTGTGTGTGTGAAATTAGTCCAGTATTCAGTTCAATTCAAAGATTTATTGACGTTTTTGGAATGCGTCTATCTATCTAAAACGCATCGAGTGGCTTCGATTCGTTTAGTTGTAGCGTATATCTGCCGTCCAAATATTGATACGCAAGTTAGTAACAGTGCAATGGAATCATTAAAGAAACTAATGAGTAAACCACACTCATCTGCTATGTCTATTGACTGGAAAATGTTTTTCGATATTTGTACATGGGCTGAAGAAAGGTTGGAAACATCATATCAAGTTGTTAAATGGCCTAAGTCACGAATTGATAAACTGTATCATTCCAATATCGCTTTATGTTCAAAATTCTCTCCGAAGACGTTAATTGAAGAAATATGGTTAACATTGCGTCACAGTATTTGTAGTGATTTGATTACTGGGTCGCCTTGTACGCTATTGCATAAATTCTTGATTTATACACCATTCTATCCTAAATATTTTGATGATGAGATTAGTCGTGTCTGGCTACCAGACATATTCGGTATATGGCATATCCAACCAAGTTGTAGATCCCATCATGAAATTGAAATTATCATTGAAATATTATGCAAAGTTTCACATATTGGTCGTGGACGTATCGATTGGGAACCGCATATGGAGCGTATATTCACTGCAGTGTTTCGAGGCATTACGCTTGGAAATACACCATTGTCTTCTAGGCGGCCTGCTTAAACCTTGGGCTACCAAAATTTCCATCCTATATATTGCATCTATTTCCTCGTATTTATTTTATTTTAATCATTCAATTATGTGTACTAATCGCATTGTTTACTCTCGCGGTTATTTAAAAAGTTTCCAACCGGCTAATTTACTCGTTTCTAACAAACTTAAGAAAAAGCCTCATGGTGGATGGCAACGAGCTTTAAAGCGTACTCCGATGCATTTAATGACTGTTCCTGTGATTATGAGCACAAATCGCAGATCTCTACCAAACAAGATTAATTATTTGCATTCTCTATTATACTCAAATGTATATTGTAACACTGCTGTAATTACTCTTCAAGAAACTTGGCTGCACGATTCATATGACGATAATTTGGTCTCTTTACCTGATTTTACAATGTACAGACAAGACCGATGTAGCTCAAAGAAGAAGAGAGGTGGAGGTGTGGCCACTTTTATTAATTCTCAGTGGTCTACTGCCAACAACGTCTGCTTCAAATTCTCAAATGACAATATTGATTGTATAACTATTAAATGCCGACCTAGACACTTATCTAAGTATAACTGCATTTTTGTCACAAATATCTATGTCACACCTTCTTGCAGTCCCTCAGAACTATCGATCTTTGCCGACGAATTCACTATTTTTGCTGCTTCTTCGTTTGGTAACTCCTTGCCTGTAGTAACTGGTGACTTCAACGCCAGTGACTACAGTTTTATTACATTGCTGGGTCATGAAAATGTGGTTAACTTCCCAACTCGACAAGATACTTCGCTTGATTTAGTATTCATAAATGATTCTGGAATATACGAAGCTCGTAAAAGAGCTCCACTCTCAAACTCTGACCACTGTATTGTACGAGTTCTACCTAAAGTTTACGGAAAGTTACACAAAAAAGCCTTCTCTAACTTGTCCAAGAAAGTTGTTCACAGATGTTACTCAAATGAGAATGTACATCTTAGAAACATGCTCAGTGACACAAGATGGGATCTGTTTAATGATGTTTCACTTGATGACACAATCTCTAATATTACGTCTTATCTGAAATTCTGTTTTGAAGTCTGCTGCCCAAAAGAAACATTATTCGTCAAATTCGACCGTTTCTCCTCCCCTCAACTTAAAAAGCTTCGTAGAGAGAAGGAAAAGCTATATAAAATGAAAGATAAAAGTGGCGTAAAAAGAACTAACTTCCTTATCAAGTCTGAAATGCAGAGATTGAATGTTATATATAGCCAGAAATTCATATCCTGCAAAAATGCTTCAAATATATGGAAACTATTTAAGGAAATCACTGGTGGTAAGCAGGTAAACAATATTCCGTATTCTTCTGATGTATGTACTCTTAATAAATCTTTTATTTATTCCCCCTCAAATTCCATGCTTCCCAGTATCACTAGTGTTAATAATAGCCCCTTTCCAGGTTTTAACACAAATGATGTTCAAAAGTGCCTCAAGTCTCTGAACCCTTCCCAGAGCTTAGGTCCAGATCATGTACCTAGTATTATTTTCAAAAAATGTTCTGATATTCTATGTTACCCTCTCACTGATCTGTTTAACAAATCTTTTTCCAGTAATATTGTGCCTGCTGTTTGGAAAGACATTAAAGTTGTACCCATACCTAAATCGTCTACTGGAGCATGTGTCAAATTTAGACCCATTGCTATTACCTCTCCTTTTTTGAAAACTATGGAGAAACTACTTTTACTTA